>JANBPO010000642.1:0-11485 GCA_024336825.1 Amorphophallus titanum | reverse complement strand
ATAGAAAGGGGCATGGTGCCCTGCGAAAAGGTATGGGAAAAGATGATTTAAAAGGAAGAAAAGGACAAAGGACGTGATGTCCGGGAGGAGTAGAAAGGCAAATTGGAAGAAAGATGGGAAGTCCCGAGGTTCTGAAAGAATAGGATGAGAATGGACGCGATGCCTAGAAAGAATCATGGATTCAGATAAGAGATCCGGAGGTTCCAGAGGAATGAAATCAGAAGGGGCGCGATGCCATGGGAGGAGATAGAGAGAATGAGACAAAAAATTTAGAGGTTCTGGAGGAAAGAAATAGAAAAGGGCACAATGCCCTGGAAGGTCCGGAGGTTCTGGAAGGATATAGAGAAGGAGGGCGTGATGCCCAACAAGCAGAGAAAAATTCGGAGGATCCAGATACAAGAGTTGGGAGTGGGTGCGATGTCCTGAGAGCAAGCTGGAGGGGGCGCGATGCCTGACAAGTGTAAGGGGACCCGGAGATCCCTAAAATAGAGGTGAATAAGAAGGAGGATGTGGAGGATCCGAAGGTTCTGAAAGGCAGGGGAGATACAGGTCTGGAAACTTGGGAATGAAGGAATGCAAATGCATGCAATGCAATGGATGTAGAAGATGCATGGAATGCATGGGATGCAAAGAACACAAAGGGTGAGAGGATGAGAACTCCCTCCTCACCCAACGGGTGGCCCATAAGGAGAAGTTGGTGATAGACAAAGATGTGGATGAGGTAGGATAGAAAGTGGATAGGGTAGCGGGAGGCCTCTTAGCAAAAGAATGACTGCCCCTCCATGTCAATGAAAGTATATTACCAAACGGCCCAATGGATAAAGTTAATGCCCATGACGAAGCTTCAATAATGGATGATAACTCCCTTGGAGGGTGAAGAGCCATGAGGTGAGGGAGTTGAAATGTTGGAATGGGAAGCTTCGTGTTGCCCAAGGCTTGTGGTAGATGAAGAGTGTTGAATAAAATGGGCATTCGCCCCTTGAATGGAAAGATAGACTTGATATTGGGGTGTTGAAACAAGGGGTGCCCTACTCGGCCCTTGGGTGTGGACTTACATGGCATCGGAGCTTGACATTTCTCAGTGAGCATCGGAGGGGATTCTTGAATAATACGCGGCATAAGAACACAGATTGGCATCTGGTAAATAAAGTCTTGCATCTTGAATAGCATAGCCATGGCCAAATCCTTCTTGCCCGGCTCTCGATCATCTTCGGCACATGCATTTGTAATGATACACCCATACCGAGCGAAGGCGGAAGGCGGAGTGGAAGAGCTAGGCTTAGTAGATGGTGGAGATGTAATGGAAGGTGTAGGAGGAAGATTGAGTGGAGGTTCAAACACGTTGAGTTTCTCCCCTTGCTCGGAAGCGGACGAGGTTGACTCGAGTGTAAAAGGGGGTGGACCTTGCTCGGGATCTGCCACGGGTTTGGGTAAAGGCAAAGATATGTTTGGGGTCATAGGTATAGTGGAGGGCTGAGGTGGCAGAAATGGGAGGTTAATTGGCTTAGAACAAGGTTCGGCGGTGGGTTCGACAGAGGCCGATGCCATGAAGGTTAATGAAGGTATAATGGGGGGTTTAGTAGGAGGTTCAGTAGAGGCCGGTGGCATAGAGGTTGATGGTGTAGGAATTGGAGGTGTAATAGTGGAGGTTTGACACAATAGAAACATCTGATTTTAGGGGTGCGAGGGGTTTGAGGAGTAGAAGATGGGTCTTGATGCACCGGTGTGGGTGATTGGAGTATCGACCCATCATTGTAACACAAGTAGGTCTCAAAAATGGGGGTTGGATTGGGGACGGTGGCATCGTCCTGAGTAGGGATTTCTTCGGGTGGTGGAGGAAGAGGAAAATGGAGAAAACTCAGAATGAGTGCTTGCAGAACTTCATCTTGTGCTATCTTCAGTTCTTCACATGCTGGCTCATGCTCTTCGTTGTCAGGCTCAAGTGGATGCTGTGGTGGAGGCGTATTAATGGGTGGTGAAATGTAATGGTGTTGTGGAGGATTTTGTGGATATTAATGTGTATGCAGAGGCGGAGGGCCATATGCATGAATATGGTGAATAGGTGGAGGGCGGACGACGTCCACTTGATCATTGAAGCTTGCCGCCTCTTGCTCACTTGCATTGATGCCATAATCATCTCTTCTCTCATTCCATCTTCATGATGTTGGTCATGAAAGTATGAAGAAGGTTGACTTGAGGAGGAGGAGGAGATGGCCACGGGCTCGTAAGAGTGGAAGCAGCCGGCTTTGAGATTGAAACCCCCAAACATGTAGACCGTGGAGAGCAGCAGTAGCGGCGGCGCACCCCAAGGGAAAAAACTAGGATGAATATACCCCTTGGCCAGCAACTCCTGCAACTACGCCCTCAATTCCCTCAACTCAGCAGGAGCCATGCGATAAGGAGCCTTCGACAAAGGCCCTGTACCAGACACAATCTCGATAACAAAATCAATCTCTCACTGGAGAGGTAGTCCGGGCAAATCCTCGAGGAAAACATCGGGAAACTCACACACCACCGGAATATCCTCTACATCCGGACACTACTGGTCTACCACGACCACAGAAGTGAGAAAGTCCTGACATCCAACATCAAGCAACCTACGGGCCTTAATAGCAGAAATGAGAAAATGAGGCGAGGTAGATCAGATACCTTGGAAATAGAACGCGGGTCTATGGGGAGGCTGAAAGGAGACCCTCTTGGTTCCACAATCCACCATCGCTCCATGGGCCTCAAGCCAATCCATGCCCAAAATCACATCATAATCCCAAAGGTGCAACGTAAAAAGCCTGCCTGGCAAGTTCCGCTCCTCGATCCACACTAGAACCTTCTCAAAGTAGTACGGGGTGAACATAAATCGCCAGATGGCAATTCCACAGCCAAATCACATGACATTTGGGACATCGGGTCCTCAACACTTAGCGCGAAATCCTCCGATATAAATGAATGTGATGCACCAGAATCGAACAAAACTCGAGCTGCGTAACCCAAAATCATAACAGTACCTTCCATAAGTTGCGACGACTCTGCCTCTGCCCTGGTCATGTGTGTGATCTTGCCTCGAGACCTTTGCCTGCCCACACTCGTTGACCGTGGTAGTGGTGGATACTGCCCCTGCTGCTGAAATTGCTGCTGCTGCTGTGGGTACTGCTGCTGCTGAGGATACTGCTGCTACTGCTGAGGGTACTGGGGTGGCTAACGAGGCCTCTGGGGATAGTCACGCACCATATGCCCTGCCTGGTCACATCTGAAACAAATCACTGGCGCTGTATATTGCCTGCCTGGATGTGATTCACCACACCGGGGACACGACACTCGCGAACCACCATCCGATCCCTGACGCTGATATGGCATCGACTGCTGAACACTACTCACAGATGCCTTCCTTTGATCTCTTCCCTCCTTGCACTTCTTACCAAAACCTTTCCTGAAGAATTTCTTGATCTTGGAGCCAAAAGATGCAGATCCTGTCACTAACGCCATCGGTGCTGAAGCTCCCAAACTACCCGTAGAGGGCAGAAAGGTGATCTACTGTTGGGTAGCCATCTGTTGGCTGTGGCCTGACTGGGACTGCCCCTGGCCAACCATTCCTCGGGTCCTCTACATATCCAGCTCCAATGACGCCACTACACGAGAAGCCGTCTCCAAATCAGTGGTAGCGTTCGTCATCAGAAGGTGCCTCAGCTTCTGCCTCAAACTCTGGATGAACTGCTCCGACTCCAGCTCCTCATTCTCCACAATATGGGGAGCATAACGTCCCAACTCCACAAACCGAGCCCTATACTGCAACACTGACATGTCGCCCTGAACCAGCTCTAGAAACTAACGCATCTTTTACGTACCAACATAGGATGGGCAGTAAGCATGCTCGAAGACCTTGACGAAGTCCTTCCACACAATTTGCTAAAGTGAACGGGACTGAAAGGATGTCTTCCACCCCAAAGACCACCAAGCTCGAGCCATACCCTGCAACTGGTTGCAAGCCAACATCACCTTGTCTTCCTCGACGCAGTTCATAGAACTAAACACTCTCTCCATCTCATCAAGCTAATCTCTAGCCACATCTGGGTCTGGCTAACCACCATAATAAGGTGGATGGAGCTGTAAAAAGTCCCTCACTACATGGCTAGGTCCACCCTTGGACGACGAGCCCTCACCAGCATCTCCGCCGAACTGATGAGTCATGAACTGAAACATGCCTCGAATAAAATCTTCTGCCTCAGGAACTCTCGCTACATCCCCAGCCTCAGTGGCAACTGGTGGCACTCTGCTCTGCTCCTCCTGCTCGTCCTGAATCTCTGTCGACTATCCCTATTGGGAGCGAGTCCTCCGCCTCGGCGCCTTGCTCATCCTGATGCAAAAGATAGAAGACACAGGAAACAATGAAGTCAATAAAACATACGATGCCCTAAGCCAGTGTCGACTGTACATCATTATTATGGACTAGTGGATCACTGTAATTATTTATGATTCTTATGTATTCCCACAACCATGCTCTGATACCAATTGTAACGACCCGAGATCCGAATACCGAGAAAGGCCCGATAATTCGAATCTCGAACTGCCACCCACGAGTCCGAAGACTCGGAAGGGTTAATCATTGAGGCATTTCATCAAACATGCACAGACCTTGGTTAGGAGCTCAGACCTTGTAAGGTGATGGCAGACATTGCACAGACCTTGGCATGTTGAAAGGCTAAATGTTGCTTAGACCTTCTGCAACGTGCTCAGACTTGAAATATGCACATACTTGACATGTGCATAGACCTTGATATGTGCACAGACTTGTCATGTGCACAGACCTTGATATATGCTCGGACTTTGAAGTATGCTTGGACCTTGAAGTATGCTTGGACCTTGAAATGTGCTTGGACCTTGCAATGCACACTGGCACATATGCTCAGACCTCATTCTGCATGTACACCGACTTGGTTCGTGCTAGCGAAAGGTTACTCAGACCATGGCTCGCATGTGCCTCGACTTTATATGCATCTAGCTAAAATATGCACCGACCTTGATTTGCCAAAGAGTGAATGCGCAGACCCCATAGTGTTGAAACCAAAACATGCACAGACCTTGTAATTCATGAGGGCATACGTGCACCAACCTTGATTTCACATGTGCACGAACCTTCACTTGTGTTGAGAGCAAACATTGCTCAGACTTTGATCCATCTAGGCCAAACATGCACCGACATTGTAACCTTGAAACCAAGTGTGCACAGACTTGTTGTTTATGTGTGCACTGACCTTGGTCTTCATATGCGCTCAGACCTTGGTGCATTGAAACAAAACTTGCACCGACCTTGGTCTTGCGCCAACTTGATATGCACTGACCATGATGTGTGCTCACCAGAAGTTGCACTGACCTTGGTCTTGCACCAGCTCGATGTGCACCGACCTTCATTCTACACAGGCTCAATGTGCAACGACCTAATATGTGCATAATGCAGATGTGCACCGACCTCATATTCATATGTGCACCAACCTCAGAGCATGCATGGACCTTTATGTACAGACTTAAAACATGCTCAAACCTTGTGATGTTGAAGGTAAACATTGCATAGACCTTATACTAGAATATACTCAGACCTGAAGGTGCTTGGACTTCTTTGTATGCGTAGACCTGGAATCCAAATGTGCACCAACCCTAGACATGAGCAAGGAAAATGTGCATCGACCTTGTCTATGTACAAGGCAGATGTGCATCGACCTTGTCTATGGTCCTACAAGATGTGCACTGACCTTATATGCATTCAAGAAGAATGTGCACCGACCTTCCATGCAGTCTAGCAAATGTGCTCCAACCATAGTATGCAGTCTCACAAATGTGCACCGACCTTATATGTTGTCTAGCAAATGTGTGTCGACCTTAGAGATGACTAAGGGAGTTGCTATCTAACATGATGTGCACCGACCTTGCTCGGTCACTAGCATCAATCCTGATAAGGCATTCCGGGAGCCTTGTGGTCGTGTGATCGACCGTGAGGAGGGCTTAGTGGTCTGGTGAAGATCGCTAGGCATCGCTTAGTGATCAGGGCATGACAGTTTGTTCGTGTTTTGATCGTTTGAGGTTAGTGGGGTAGCGACCTTGCGACTGACTGCTAGGTTATGCCTAGCGGTCAGGCAGAGGACCGCCACCCTACTTGGCAATCCGGGAGTGACCGCATAGGGTTTGGTTTACCTTCAGCCTTGCAGTCTGGAGGAGACCGCCAGGATCCCTAGCGAGCCAGAGAGGACCGCTAGGTGGTTTTTCGTGCTTGCCATGTCTATTTTGCATTGTGTTGGTCTCCGACTGGTCCGGTTGAGACCCAATGACTGACCTATGACCCTGTGACTGTCCCAGACGTCCCATGGGGATCGTGACCGTATTTTTGGGTGTCTGAAAGTACTATATTTACTTGATTTGTGTGCTCATGGGTTTAAGGGTCCGAGTGGCCCTCTTGTGTTCTGAGCTTTCGTGATTGCGTTAAATCAAGTCACCGTGAGTCGGCATGAGTAGGGAGGGTCTTCCCCGTGTGGCATGAGTTTCTGTGAAAAGTGGTTTCTGAGTGGGCCATATGTATGGCCTTGGACTATGAGTTCAGTTAAGCAGCCTGGGGCTGGAAGTTTTCCATGTGTCCCGTGGATGAGAGATCCACTCTACGGCTTATGCGCTATCTTGAGAATCATGTCACCGTAGTTTCAGACCTAGTGATTAGGCCGAATTGATGGTGCTGTGCTGTCACGTGTAGCGGTCTTGACCCGAGTCTCATGACTCAAGGACCGTTGGGTTATTAGGTCTAGTGGGCTATCTAGAGTCTGGAGGTCATGAGCCACCTGTTTCTTCACATTACTCGAGATGGGTGTGTGTGTGTTTTTTAGTGTTCATGTTTTGTGAGTCCCCACTAGTTGTATTATAATACATAACGAGTAATTTTTTTTACAATATAATACATAACAAGTAATCTTTTTTACAAAATTGATCTCAAGTGCATTCTTAGACAACCTTTGCAAAGTATAACATGCTTGCAGATGTTCACCTTGGTTTTTCTGGTGTACGGTCATTTTGGGATCTGAAACAAATGAGAAGCTCGCAGGCACATTCAAATAACAAAGATAAAAGTGACAATATCTAATCTTTTCCTGCAAAGATAATGGATTGCTTGCCATGAAAATTTTGCTTGCTTCTTGTAGAGGCAGAAATTCAGTTTCTATGTCACGTATCACCTTCTCTATTTATTGAATGGGAAAGTCATCTCGCACCCGTGGAGGTCTGCAAGCACTAGGGAACAGGAGGTGTCAGAAGGAGTCCCGGGTGTTACCCTAGGAGACAACCCTCTGATGGTTAAGTCAACAACAGAAAAATAAAGTATAGAGAAGAGCAAGTGAGAGAGAGAGAGAGAGATCATTGTAGAAGGCTGAGGAGCCGTAGAGATCTTCCGGACGAGTGCTCGTCGATCCCAATGCTCACTCGGTGAGTGCTCGCTGGGTGGTAAGATCGCCGAAAGGAACCTTTCTCAGAGTGTGGGCTATCGCTCCCTTCTTCTCTTTATGTAGCGGGCTAGTAGCTCTATCCTCTTGCATAGTAGTTTGGTAGAATAAACCACCGTGTCTCTCTTCTCTGTCGATCCCCCTTTTATAGAGAGTTGTCTTGGAGGTAGGAGCCTCATCCCTTGATAGGAAAGGGCGTAAGAAGTGGAGTAACGCTTTCCTGCTATATTGGTGGGAGTTTTCCGTTGGAGGGCGATTACCTCGGCGTCGGTCGGTCCCGGGGCGAGTCTTACGGCGCTCATGGGGCGTGTTCGTCCATTATGGGGTCAAGGCCAATGTCATGGGGGATAACAGTCGGTCATTGGAGAGTCCTCAGGTAATAACGGTGCCTGGGCTAGAGCGGTTATCCACTATAGAATCCAATGTTATCTTCGGCCGGGCCACACCTTGGTGGGCTGCGCGCATTGGGGACCTCCTGGGTACACCATTCTGGAGTGGGCCTGCGGTTATTGGGCTGTAATTGGGCTCAACCGAATTTGCCCTCCTCACTTCCCCCCTACTCTCAGTCGTCGAGCACTCTGCAGGGGGCTGAGAGCCGATCAGGAGAGGGTTTTCTAGAGTCGTCCTCCTCGTGCTGCGGGTGACGGAGGTTTCGGTGACTTGCTTGACGCGCAAGGCGCCTCTGACGGAACAGACACTACGTCAGTAATCATGTCGTGCGTTCTGTTTTATCTGGGAGCGCGGGCTCCGAACGGTCGCATGTCGTTGGTAATCGTACCGTCACAGTAGCAGACGCACGTTAGCCCTGCGTACGACCTGAAAACATCGGTCTATCGTGGGTGGTTATAAGGATGGTAGTGGGGCTTGCCCCAGAGACCTGATCTTTGACTCACTGGTTGCCGAGTTCCACCGTAGGCGTCTTCTTCCTTTGCCCGGTGAGGATCTTCCCTTTCCTTACACCTTCAATCTTCTTTAGCCATGCCTCCCCGCAGAAAAACCCTTCGTGTTAGTCCTTCCTCTTCTGTCGAAGAGGGGGCCCCTGGTCGCAGGGGGGCTGCGAGAACTTCCGGTGCCCACGCTGGTCGTCCCCCTTCTCCACCATTAGTAGCCTATAGGGCGACCGAGGACTACGAAAGGCCTTCCAGATACCGCCCAATCTGGACATCCTTTTCTCGACTGTCGATGATGACGTATTGAGTCTCCCCCCGGGCGGGTTCATGATCCCGGTAGCGTCCTTCCAAACGGGCTTTCGCCTGCCTACACATCCCTTCATAGCGTCCGTCCTCCACCATTACGGGCATCATCTTGGAGAGTTGTCTCCCAACTCTTATTACATCCTCTGTGGCTTTGTGTATGCTTGTCGAAGAGCGTCGGTGGAGCCTAGTGTCCATCTCTTCTGGCAATTCTACTTTATCCAACATTGCCCGGCCGATACGACTTATGCCTACTTCAAGACCCGGCCTGGCTGGAACTACATCCAAGTCTCTGCTTCTGCGACCAACCTCAAGGGTTGGTCGCAATGTTACGTGTACATTGTAGAGTCTAGGGATTATGAACACTCAGGCATTTGGAGGTTCAGGGGCACTCCTCCTATCTGGGCCGATAGGAAACCTCCGATTAATGCCGAGGAGTGCAAGAAGGTGGATGCCATCCTCCGATCCCCCCTCGTCGATGCAGACTTCGTGCTGACTCCGAAGTTACTCTGGGAGCTGGGGTTGAAGACCCCCTAACAGCCAAGGGTCACCCCACACTCAACCACCCCCATTTCACCGCCTCTCCTAATCCAGTTCTCATCAACAAGTTGCAGACTCTATCCAGTTCGCAGATAGATCTGGGTTTTGTGGATGCCACGTCGTCTCTGAGCCTTCCCGGAACCATCTGGTGGCAAATCATATACCACTGGAAAGGTCTTCCAGAGAGCTTGCCAGGCGAGTGGTTTCGTCGTCATCCGAGCTCCGAGCTGATCGTGGCAGCAATTCTTCCTCGACTGCGCAAAGCCACCCAGGCAGTCAACCAGTGCCTCAGAGAACATTCGACCACGGCTTCTCCTGAGCAAATCTGGGCATCAAACTTGTCTGGGAACATCCTCTACCAGTCTTCTTTCATCCCCAAGAAGCGGAGCGACGTTTGGATCTCGGCAGCAAGAGTTCCAAATTTTCTCTCGGAAGTGCGCCAGGTTGGTTCCCCAGTTCCTGAACTGTACCACTCCCACCATTTGGGCCACTACGATCATCCCTGACATCATAGGAGGTTGCCGTCAGTCCTGTATGAAAGGAGGATCGTCCGCGGTCATTTTGGTACCAGTCCCGCCTCCAACCGAGTTCGTGACAGTCCATGGCGACTTCTTCTTCCAGCAACACCATCCTGTGAGCGGCCAGAACTAGAACTGTCCGGCTCTGTTCCAAATCCAGCATCGGCTAGCGGTCTTCTCCAGGTGAACCACGAAAATTCAGACGTCTTCCTGGGTCAAGTGGGAGAATTTTGGCCCTGGTCGTAGGTCAATTGGAATTCGGGAGTGTCCGTGGCAGTGCCCTCTTTGTCCAACTATCCAGTGGTTCCAGAAGCAGGCAAAGTTAACACTGTCCGTCTGTTCAGTTTTCATTCGGTCTTTTCCCCTCCCCCGCTTGGCCGGCTAAAGGCCCCTCCCTGCGTGGAGGTAGTTTTAGATGTAATCCCTTAACCCCCACCCTAAGAACCCCCTCCTGCGTGTGGAGTAGTGATGTATCTGTTCTATTTTTAGGTCAAGCTCCATCGGCGCAGTGTGCGGGGAACCCACACTCCCCGCTCGCCCTCATCTCCGGTCGGGATCAGTGTCTTCACGCCGATCAGGTGAGCTTTGGGCCACTCTCCTCTGCTGGTTCTTCTTTGCTTAGCTTAGTATTGTTTCTGGTTGCCCGTCGGACAATGAGTTAGTGCCCGTTCCAACTTTCTGCACATCGAGTGACTACCGCGGGGCGAGGCGAGAGTGATCGCTTACATCCCACACCCTCGGCGTGTCGGCCGCCCCTAAAAATTGGGCATCCCCGGACCCTTAGATATTCAGCCTCAAGCTAGCCAAACCCCGGAACAACGAGGTCCCACTTCGGACCCTCATCCCCATCGCTGGTCCACCTACGGACCCGGGTGTGCGCTTCGCGAGTAAATTCGCGCGAGTGAGTCCGCTGTTCCGTTTGCGCTTGCTTGCTAGGTCTAAGGATTGTTGTGTCACATAAGAATGTGATGCAAATTATGATATGAAATATAGCACTTATCAACATGCTAAGTAATGCAAGCTAATGATAGAAAATTTGCAAGAAAAATGAAAGAATCTTTCATTCCATTTGTGCCTAATGGTCCCGAACCCAAGCAAGCTTGGGTACCCAAATTACAGACAAGCTATTTTTGGTGTTACAGGTCTACTTGAAAGCCCATGGAAGCAAATGGTCCCTTGATAGTGGGTGTTCCCGACACATGACTAGAAACTAAAGTATGTTTGTAGACCTATAAGAAAAGGATGGCAGAATGATATCATTTGGTGAAAAAGATAAAGATAAAATAGTCAGGGAAGGTAAGATTGGAAAGGACTCAACTCACTCGATTGAAAATGTCCTGCTTGTTAAAGGTCTCCACCACAACTTACTTAGTATAAGTCAGTTATGCGACAAGGGTTGCATTGTGATTTTTGACTCCATACACTGTTCCGTAGTAGATAAAGACACACATGAAATAAAGTTCATATGACTCATAAATAACAATGTATATACAATAGACTTAGAGGACCCTTAATGTAACAATCTCTATTTGGTTGCTAACAATGTCGACGATGCTTGGTTATGGCACCATCGGCTTGGTCATGCAAGCTTTAACATTTTGTCAAAACTGTCCAAAAATGATTTGGTTGTTGGTTTACCAAAGTTGAAATTTGATTTGATTAAAGTTTGTGGAGCATGCAGTAAAGGGAAGCAAACTCGAACATCGTTTAAATGCAAATCTGATGTAACTACTACTATACCTTTAGAGTTGCTTCATCTTGATTT
>JANBPO010000640.1:0-35351 GCA_024336825.1 Amorphophallus titanum | reverse complement strand
GTCCAATCCCATTTGTGTTATTTCGTGTTGCATCCCCCATCATCCATATAGGTTTTGTTGTTAGGCCGATTTAGACTGGTCCATTTCGTTTGTCTAGTCACATTGTCCTAGGTCCTTTTTTTTCTTTTGCATTATTGAGTCAGCCCTCTCTTTAGTTCTCGAGCCCTTACTTCCCTCATTGTATTCCCTTGATATTCCTTGTATTAAGTCTCCATTTGCCCTCATAGAGCACCACCCTAATCCCTTGTATCCTCCTTCTTCATCTTCCTATTCCCATGTGGATTCCCGTTCCTACGCGGACACATCTCCTTGTGGCCCCTCCGATCCGTCGGATGAACAAGCCAAGCTTATGGCCCACCTTTCATCTCTTATTCGTCGAATGGACCCGGCCCAGGCCCAAAAACTTATTGTAAATCACCTTAATGGGCCTCCTTTTCATAGTTGGCCCCATCCTCTTAATGGGCCTCCATCCTTTAGTGGGCTTTCTTCTTTTGAGCCTCCTTCTTCTCTTAATGGGCCCTCTTACCTTGATGATGGGCCTCATCCTCTTAATAGGCCTTCTTCTCCTAATGGGCCTTATTCCCTTCAAGGTACTTCTTTTCTTAATGAGCATTCCTACTTTAATGGGCCTCCATCTTCTACCCATGTTGCTGCTAGCTCGATTGGTCCTCATGCTCTTTATCCTTCTAGGCCGGTATATTCTTCCACTCCTAGAATGGGCCTTCCTTATTCTTCTCAGCCCAGATCCTGTCATCCGGCCCATTATCATTCTGGTTCATATTCACAATCTCTTGCTCAGGCTGGCCCATATTACTCTCGATCTCTCCCTACCCCGGAGATGATCGCTCAAGCTCAACACCAGCTTGATGAACTACAACACCAAATCGATCCCAAATCCTCATTGAGTGTTCCATTCGCATTTCAAAATCTTCAACTTCTGCCATCTTCGCAAATTCCTGCATATCGCCGCTATGGTGGAGTCGGTGACCCCATTGTGCACTTGAAGGAATTTATTTATGAGTCGGCCCGATTTTGACATGACCAGCACCTGATGGCCTATCTATTTAGTCTATCATTGGAAGGTCCGGCTCGGGATTAGTTCTTTTCATTGTCTCAAGAGCAGATTGTGAATTTTCAAGCTATCCAAGATAAATTTATTCAGTAGTATCAAGACCAGGTTGGGCACAGGTATTCTATGGTTGATCTAGCCCATGAAAAGATGAAGCCTGATGAGGAGTTCTCTACCTTTGCTGACCGCTGGCGTCACATGGCCACTCAAGTCCTGGGACATATTCTAGAGGGAGAGCAAATCAAGATGCTCATTTCTAACACAACGCCCGAGTATCGGTTTATCTTAGCCCTGAATGATATCACCTCATGGAAATAGCTTTATAGCTGAGCCCGCTTCATTCGCCAACAAATCCAAGGCTTCGTTGACCCCGAGTCTCCATCATCCACCTCCACTAACACCTCCCACTCCGCAAGCCAACCCTACTCTCCCATGAGTTAGCCTGCCACGAGTCTACCATACGCCTCCACATATTCTTCCACGAGTCTGCCTCCCGCTTCTACATACTCGTACACTTCCGCATATCAACCTTCCACGAGTCAACTTTCCACCTCCACGTACCTACATGGTTCTCCACCTGTGTCTCCACCCCCGGTCAAGGAAACACCACATCCCGAGCAGGTGGATGCCATCTACATACCTCCTCCACGTCCCGCTCCACATATGCCTTCACCAAATCCCTTCGCCACTAGCCACACTCCATTGCCTACACAACCGCCACAACCTCCTCCGTCACCACCTCATACCCCTCGGCATCCACCTTGCCTGAAGTGGGCTCTTCATCATCCTCCATTGTCAGAGTGTTTTACCAACATTTTTAGGGCTTTGATGGCCACTCATGCGCTACAGCTCCCTCCGGTTATGCCTTGCCGACCCGCAGTCGGGAATATGCTTCAATATTGTGATTTTCACCACCAGCAGGGGCATTTGGTTGAAGATTGCCCCGAATTTTGAGAATTTGTTTATGACTTGGAAGATAAGAAGAGGATCGATTGGGCTGCCATGCATGAAATTACTTTAGATCTTCGCAGTAAGCAACAACAGCAGTAAACGCCGTCTAGGCAGCCATCTCCATCACTTCAAGACCAGGGGCACCCCTGTAGTTCTTCGATTAGTGTGACGCCCGCTCCATCACCTGTTCCGTCGCCTACGCCACCTTCATCTCCACCTACCCTATCATCACCTTCACCTATTCCAACTCCGTCCCCAACACCTCCACAAACCCAAGACTATCGACGGAGGCGGCGAGGGCGGGGCAGCGATGCTCGTGGGGCGTGGAGCGATAGGCATGGGATGAGGATCGCGATGGTGGAGGCGGTTCGTAGGATCGTGAGCCGACGAGGGTTAAACGACATTTTCTTCATGGATCGGCATCCACAGTGCGTCAAATCTTCAGTGGAGGTAGGGGGATAGATCCTTAATCTCTGTACTTTTTTTCCTGCGAGTTTCATAGGTCGTGGTAAGTCGAGGGGATTTATTTTCACGTTTTGGAAAAAATGTGTGATTTTGGGGTGTGAGTCAGATTTCGTGTTTTGATCGTATTTTTGGGATTTAAATGGCTCCTCTCGGTGCTAGAGAGGTCACCTGGGGGTGATTGGGACGTGGAATGTGTTTCCCGTGGTTTTTACCATTTTCGGGCACAGACTGAGTATGTGCTCATCACGGTGGGCGCGCTCTTCAGAAGGTGTCGTATCGGGGCGCCGTGTTCATCGAGGAAGATGAACAGTAGGGCGGTCAGGGTCACGCCCCGTTGACCAGGTGTGTCTAGGTCACGCTCACCATGTTGGTCGTGTTCACCGAGTAACGTGCTCGGTGTTTTCACCGTGTCTAAGGGTTAACGCGCTCAGGAGACCATGTGCGTCAATGGTCAACACCGTGTCACGCCAGGGGTATCAGGCGCGTTAACCATGGATCGCGGTAGTTGTTCCCCCCGTGTTTATGGAGAAAGCACTCGAGTCTTGCGCCATGTTCATTAACGATCCCTGACGGGTGTGCGCGTTAATGAGGGTGACCTGTTTTGTGGGCCTGAGCAGGGGAGAGCCGCCGGACGTGCTTCCCTTGGCCCGTGTGAGTCCCAGACACCCCGTGAGTATCGTGACCGTGTTTTTGCGTGTTCGGAGGTACCGTGTTATCTTGATTAGCATGCCCATGGGTTTGGAGGGGTCCGGGTGACCTCATGTGTTCCGAGATTTCGTGTTCTCGCTAGATCAAGTCATCGTGTATTGGCATGTGTGTGGTGGGTTATTCCCACACGTCGTGAGCTTCTTCGGAAAGCCTTGTCCGTGTGGGCCGTGTGTATGGCCTAGGACTGTGAGTCCAGTCAACCGGCATGGGGGCAGAGGTTTCCAGTGCGGCCCTTGGATGAGGGAACGTCTCAGCGGCTTGTGAGCTACCTCGGTATTCATGTCATTGTGGTTCTAGACCTAGGGATTAGGCCAGATTAACGGTGTTATACCATCACGTGCAACGATCTTGACCCCGAGTCTCGTGACTCAAGAACCGTTGAGTTCAGTAGGTCTAGTGGGCAGTCTAGAGTCCGGCGGCTTCGAGTCACCTGTTTCTTCACGTTACTCAAGATGGGTGCGTGCGTGATTTTCTGTGTCCACGTTCTATGAGCCCTCACTGGTCATAGCCTTCTTACGGCACGCGTGTGCTGACCCACCAGGGAGTGGTGGAGCGGCTTACCCGAGAGAGACAGTTTTTAGGCTGGTTACCATAGGGCCCCCATGCGCAGCCTGAGTCCGTGCTTCGGGGGAAGAACTAGATAGAGGATCCGACCTAGGGCGTATGGTCTGTGTGTGCACACTTGGCTGAGGGCAGTGGACCCACGTTGATGAGCGCGACCTCAGCTAGTCCTTATTCTGTGTTCCTGGTTACTGTACGGTGTCTTAGTCTCCGCCTGGGGCATTATAGGCAGACACCTGAGGTTGCAGACTAAGTCGTCAGTGGACGCATCCGGTGTTGCTTCTGGTGTGCGGTACTCCCGTCACGTGACGTGAGTTGTCGTGTCACGGGTTTTCATTTCCTATCCATGAGATGGGGTTTCGTGTATAGTTTAGGTGTTCTCCCAGAGTCAAAGTCTAGGATTTTCGGTGAGCGTCATCGAGGGCTTTTCCCAAGGCTGGTGCAGAGTTCACGATGGTGAGGTCATGATCATGTTTCCAGACCATGTGGTTTTGGTGTGGGCCCTTATTTTTGAGGATAGGCCTCCATGATAGTGGCATCATGTCACTTTCCTGGTAGTCTGACTAGGCAGTCGTAGTCTGGTGGTTCGTGTCTGGTTGTTCCCCGACCACGGGATCAGGGTGTTGGGTTCCGTTCCGGTGCAGTAGGAGTAGTTGTAGAGCCGAGATTTTACCAGCCACCGTGTTTACTGTTCCTGCTATTATTGTTGTTCTTGCTGTAGTTGCTGCTTTCCGTACCGTTGTTATTTTTGGTTGGGGTTCCACGGGACCCCTACTGAGCTAGTGATAGGAGGCTCACCCCTAGTTTTCAGGTGTTGTGGATCTTCCTTGAGGTTCAAGGCATAGTTGATGTAGACCAGCCCTTAGGGCGTGTGTTGGTTTGAGTTGATGTCGGTCGTGCACGGGCTGAGGCAAATATCATCCAGCACAGACTCGAATGCAGTGCCACCCTCGGAGTTTTCCGACCCTTGGGATGGAGTGGCCGAATGGTCCTCAACTTGGTGTAGCATTACTAGACACATGCATTTGGTCTCCCTCGGGTCGCCTGGATGACTGAGCTTGCGTCTTTATGGGAGGAATTCGCTCGCCTTCACGCTATTTAGGAGCGGAGGCGGAGGACTCAGCTGATGATTAAGCAGGAGGAGCAGCAGTTTTGCAGACTCCTGGCGACCCAGGCTGGGCTGGGTGCCCAGGTTATGGCCGCTTACGGGCGAGAGCAGGTGGCCTCCCATAGGGTGGAGGAGCTTTTGTGAGAGGTCCGGGGGACCGTGGAGGAGTGCAGTCTTGCGCGTGTCGATGTAGATTCGCCGCCGTAGGCTTGGGGGGCTCCAGGAGCTTTTGCGAGAGGTCCAAGAAACCGAGGAGGAGCGTAGTCTTGCACGTGCCGATGTAGACTCTTCGCCGTAGGCTTGAGGGGCTGCAGGAGCTTTTGCGAGAGGTCGGAGAGACCGAGGAACGCAGTCTTGCGCGTGCCGATGTAGACTCTTTGCCATAGGCTCGAGGGTTTCTAGGAACTCTTCAGAGTGAGACTCGCCTCGCTGAGCTGAGGAAGAGCAAGTCTGGTGCTTGATGGCCTTTTCTTTTCTTTTTTTTTATCACTTTACCAGCCCTACCGCCCTTTCGGATTTTCGCCAGGACTGGCCCCCTTTAGCTTTTTCCAGTGTGTCCTTGTGGGTTTTCACACTGAGGGGTACCCATTTTTGCCTAAGGTGTCCTTTCGGGTTTTCACCTTAGCTGGGTTAAAGCCTTTTTGCCCTTGATTGCTCCTCTACTAGAAACAATCAAGTTCGCTGGGGCACCAATATTTTTAGCCCTGTTTTTTTTTTTGAATACCTATGGTGCCAAAAGGCAGAGAGGGTTTGGCACTCCCGGAGGGACATGTGTGTCACATGGGTGGGACAAGTGGGTAGATTTGACAGCCCTAGTGGGACGCGATTAGTCAAACCCAAAACCTGATAAATTGAACAGGCTGGCAACCCGAGAAGGGCGTGCGTAGGCCAAGCCCGGTTGGGACAGCAAGGGAATAGGTTTAACAGTCCGAAAGGGACATGCGTGTTAAACCTGAAGCCAAAAGGCGAGATGGGTTGGCAGCTCGAAAGGGACATTCGTAGGCCAAACCCTGTAGGATGAAAGAGGGGATTCGACAGCCCAGGTGAGACATATGAATCAAATCCGTAAGTCGATAGGCAAATAGGGTTGGCAGCCTGAGGAGGCATACATAGGCCAAACCCATGGAGACAAAAGAATGAACTTGACAATCCCGATGGGATAGATGAGTCAAGTCTGAAGCCAAGAGACGAGGTGGGTTGATAGCCCGAAACGGGCATGCGTAGGTCAGACCCAAAAGGAAGAAAATGGTGGATTTGACAGCCCTAGTGGGACGTGAGAGTTAAATTCGAAAGCCAATGGGCAAATGATGGGTGGGTTGGCTATCCGGAAGGGACGTACATAGGCCAGGCCCAGTGGGGCAAAAGAGGGTGGATTTGACAGCCCTAGTGGGACGTGAGAGTCAAACTCGAAAGCTGATAGACAAAGGATGGGTTGGCAGCCCGAGAGGGCGTACTGAGGCCAGACCCAGAAAGGCCAAAGAGGGTGGATTTGACAGTGCTAGTGGGACGTGAGAGTCAGACTCGAGAGCCGATAGGCAAAGGATGGGTTGGCATCCTGAGAGGGCATACTGAGGTCAGACGCAGAAGGGGCAAAGGGGGTGGATTTGACAGCCCTAGTGGGACGTAAGAGTCAAACCCGAGAGCAAATAGGCAAAGGATGGGTTGGCAGCCCGAGAGGGCATATTGAGGCCAGAGCCGGAGGAAAGGAAAAACAGATTTGACAGTCCTAGCGGGACGTGAGGGTCAAACTCGAAACTCGATAAGCAAAGGATGGGTCGGCATCCCGAGAGGGCATATTGAGGCCAAACCCGATGGGACAACAGATGGTGTATTTGACGGCCCTAGTGGGACGTGAGAGTCAAACCCGAATGTCGATGGGCGAAAGGATGGGTCGGCAGCCCGAGGGGGGCATGCATAGGCCGAGCCCGGCGGGACTAGAGGGGCAGATTGGGTAGCCCGAAAAGGCATACTATCCAGACCCTTGGGAGGCCTGAATGATGAGTGGAGCTGACATGCCAAGGGGGGGTATTGTTCATGATTGAATGCATTGCGTGGCGTATGCATAAACCCTCTCGCCTGCCGGCATGCCCCCCCTTCAGCTGCACTGAGCTTAGTAGCCCCTGCTTCCTTCATATGCATTGACCTTAGTAGCGTGGCTACCTTCAGCTGCACCGACCTCAGTAGTTCAGTTATCTTCAGCTGCACCGACCCTAGCAACTTAGCTTTCTTCAGCTGTACTGACCTCAACGGCCCAGCTTGTTGTATCCTATGTTTTGATACTGTCAAAAACATGAGTCATTTATACTCTATAATATGATCAATCAATGTGCTTTGTTAAAGAATCATGTATATGCTCTCATGACTCAACTTGGGTTGTTGAGGTGTTCAAATTCCTAGGTTGTTGAAGTGTTCAAATTGCCACAGTTGCACAAATAACATGCTGAAAGCAAGTAAAAATCAGGAGAAATGAAGAAAAGTCGACGCGGTCAATGAGATCAATGCCAGTCAACGAGAAAAGTCATTTGCTTTGTTAAAGAATCATTTATATGCTCTCATGACTGTGCTTGGGTTGTTGAGGTGTTCAAATTCCTGGGTTGTTGAGGTGTTCAAATTGCCATAGTTGCACAAATAACATGCTGAAAGCAAGTTAAAATATGGAGAAATGAAGAAAGGTCAGTGGGGTCAATGAGATCAATGCCAGTCAATGAGAAAAGTCATTAGACAAAGGTCGGTGCACCTTTTACCGGCACGCAGCCAAGGTCTGTGCACATCATGCCAGCCTAGGCCAAGGTCGATGCACATCCTGCCAGCCTAAGACAAAGGTTGCTGCACATTATGCTGGCACAAGGCCAAGGTCGATGCATATTCTGCCAGCCTAAGACAAAGGTCGATGCACTTTGTGCTGGCACAAGACCAAGGTCGATGCACATTCTGCCAGCCCAAGATAGAGGTCAATGCACATTATGCTGGCACAAGGCCAAGGTCGATACACATTCTGCCTGCCCGAGACAAAGGTCGACGCCCATTGTACCAGCACAAGGCCAAGGTCTATGCACATCATGCCAGCTCAAGTGAGGGTCGATACACATTATGCTGGCACAAGGCCAAGGTCGATGCACATCATGCCAGTATGCAGCCAAGGTCTGTGCACATCACGCCAGCCCAGGCCAAGGTCGATGCACATCCTGCCACCCTAAGACAAAGGTCGATGAACATTATGCTGTCACAAGGCCAAGGTCGATGCACGTTCTACCAGCCCAAGATAGAGGTCCATGCACATCATGCCAACCTAAGACAAAGGTCGACGCACATTATATCAGCACAAGACCAAGGTCGACGTACCTCCTTCCACCTCAAGACCAAGGTCGATGGACATCCTACCCGCATGCAGCCAAGGTCTGTGCACATCATGCCAGCCCAAGAGCAGGGTCTATACACATCCTGTCAGCCCAAGTGAAGGTCGATGCATATCCTGCCAGAATGCACCCAAGGTCTGTTCACATCATGCCAGCCCAAGTGATGGTCGATGCACACCCTGCCAGCAAGCAGCCAAGGTCTGTGCACATCATGCCAGCCCAATTGAAGGTCAATGCACATTATGTCTGCACCAGACGAAGGTCTGTGCACATTATGCCAGCCCAAGTGAAGGTTTGTGCACATCATGCCAGCCCAAGACAAAGGGCGATGCACATTATTGCAACACAAGACCAAGGTCGATGCACTTCCAACCAGCATGCAGCCAAGGTCTGTGCACATCATGCTAGCCCAAGTGAAGGTCGATGCACATTATGCCATCTCAAGAGCAAGGTCGATGCACATCCTGCCAGCATGCAACCAAGGTCTGTGCACATTATGCCTGCACCAGATGACGGTCGATCCACGTTATGCCAGTATAAGCCAAGGTCTGTGCACATGTGAACTCTAAGGTCGGTGCATGTCTGCTTTCAACGCAGCAAGGTCGGTGCATGTTTTGCCCTCAACACTGCAAGGTTTGTGCTCATGTGAACTATAAAGTCTGTGCACATGTGAACTCTAAGGTCGGTGCATGTTTTGCCTTCAACATTGCAAGGTCAGAGCGCATATACAATATGAACTACAAAGTCTGTGCACATGTGAGCTCTAAGGTCGATGCATGTTTTGACTTCATACTCAGACCCCTCAAGGTCTACCTGCCTTTGTTCTCAGACCCTTCAAGGTCTACCTGTCCTCAACCTTGAATGCATTGCGGTCTACCTGTCTCTAGCATTCATTTCACTAAAGTCAACTTGTCCTCAGGACAGGTCAACCCCTTTCCAGACCCTTTTGGCTTATCCTTCCATGCACACTTTTTTCTATTTTTCTAATGTTTTGAAAGATTTTTTGGATTTTTTAGACATTCGTATCCCTCGCCGAGTCAGCTAGCCTGACTTGGCCAAGATCGGTCGGGGATCGGCCGATCCCACCGACCCGGATCGGTTTGGGACCGGGCGAGATCCCGATCCCCGATTCCGCCTTCCTTGGATAAAAGTGAAAGTGCCCTCAAAATAAACAAAACCACCCTCCTTGACCCAGTCCCAAAAGCATACACCCTTCCTCAACTTCCCATCTTGCCTCATCTCCATGGATTGTAGTTTCGGATCGGAACGATTCGAAACCTACCGGTCGAAACTGGACGAAACCGAAACTCCTTCGGTTAGCAAAAATATATATATTTTATTTGATTTCGGAGCCGAACGAAATCGACACCAAAACCGAAACTATCTTCTTTGCTCATCTCTCCTTTCTTACTAGAAGCTTCAACCCTCACCTTTCTAGCTGCATCTGCTAACCATCTACGTTTGATCAAACAAAGAGAGGATCTCAATCCTTTATCCACGCACACATCAGAAATGTCAATCAACCTAGCAGTCTCGCTCACCTGAGTCTCCATAAAGTAGTCTCCATAAAGATCACCACTTTTGCTAATATATCTTTGACCTCCTCCTTGCTAAGACTCCTGTCACCCTCACCATGAATGGCGTCCTCGACTGGCTCTATTTCCGCACGCAACTGCACCTCATCCGACTCCCTGGTCAGGGGAGGCAGAGCTAAAACCTCCTGGTGGCCAGCTCCTAGCAGAAGTTCGATGACCGCATCCGCTTCCGCCACGAGAACACCATTCGCAAAGGTCCCAACGGACAGGGGTTCCAACACCGAAAGACACCGCAAAGCCACTCCTTCCACCTGAGACGCTTGCCCGAACTACTCTTCGAACAGGAAGGACAGGGAGGGCAGAGCCTCGAGATCTTCCTCCCCCTCACTACATTCCCTGCCCCCCGATCACACAAGCATTGGAAGAGCGTCCTCCGGCTGGCCTCCCCTCGAAGCAGGCAAATCCTCTGTGCCACCGACAAAGCTCAACCGACCGAGATCAATTGGCCACCCTTCGGCGGGAGCGGCAACCTCTACATTGCTCCGCCTCTACCTAAACCTCGCCCGCGCCTTCCTCCTACGAGTCGAGCATCGATTGCACCTGCGCTTTGCAAGGGTCCGAAGAAGTGGTCATTAACGGCACTACGCTGGCAGGGAGGGAGGATCGGGGGCTTTGGCAAAGAAGAACTTCTCACCCGCCCCTCCATGCCCCAGAGCGTAGAGGAGAAGGGCTGCATGGGAGGCCCCCCCTGCCCTCCACCGGCACCCACACATCCATCCAGCCGAACTGGTAGGGGAAGGAGATCAACCGGGAGCACCGGCCGGTGGTCAACCCCCTCCTGCTGCCCTGCCAGTCCCTCAACAGCACTGGGAACCAGGCCCGGGGATGATGACCAGCCTACTCGTGCCCCTACGCAGGGGCCCTTGATGAAGCCAGCAGCATCCCCCTGCATGATCGCCGACGCAAGGGTCACTGGCCGGAGTTGCGAGTCACTATCGGAACATCGCCAACACCCTGATCCCAGTGCCGCCAAAAGAAGGGATGAGGCATCTTCCGCAGCAGCTATCGGGCAAGAGGGATAAACAGGGGCGGGTATTGCATGCCCAATAACGAGGCACGGATCTAGGTAAGTCACAAGGCCGTGATGGGCCTGGGCCACCCATTTGCACCCTTCTAACCCAACCCTGAGCCTCCACGGTCCAACCCAACCTAGCCTCCAACCCAAAACCAGACCCGCCGAGGACGCCCGGGCATTTGAAATTCAAGTCCCGAAATGGGCGGGTGTCGTACCCGTCTTCTTCGCCTGTCGCCACTGCAGTGCTACAGCTCCCGACCGACTGCAAAGACACCTGGATCGGCAGCTTCACTCCTCCAAGATCTGCCACCACCACCAACAGGATCATCTTGGGGTTGACCAGGACGACCGCCTCCAAGAGATTCACGTCACCCACTGGGACAACCATGACTGATCCCAGTAACACTGCCCCAAAACCGCCGACAAGCAAGGAGACACCAAAATCATCGCACAGCACCACGAGGACGCCAGCCAACCGAATGGTCATCCGGCAGTCTATAAGGTCTGGATACGTGCCCCGGAACAAACTCCACCTCGCAACCTTCAGTAGGATGCCATTGGCGAGGATAAAACCCGCTTTGGCCACTTCACCGCCGCCGCAATGGGGGCAAACCGCTAACAAACACCCCCTCTGCAATCTCGAGATCACCCATCCACGACTGGTCCTACAGGGGCATCTATAACAGGTCCCACTGGTCCTACCGGTCCTACTGGTGCTACTGGAGCTATTGGTCCGACTGGTCCTGGTGGTTCAGGCGCAGGCGATATGCTCGCCTCAATGTACGATCCTCAGACCATCCAAGACGATGCTTTTGCTCGTGCTAACCACACTGGTACGCAAGACGTGTCTACTATCTCTGGTCTCGGTGACCTCGCTATCCTCAACACTGTGAACAATGGTGTGTGGTCTGGTACTGATCTCAGTGTAGCTAACGGCGGTACTGGTGCTAGTACAGAAGCAGACGCCAGAACTAACCTTGGTCTGGGTACAGCCAGTAATCCTCAGTTTAACACCATCGAGCTCGGCAATTCCAGTGATACTACACTCTCTCGTAGTGCAGCAGGTACACTGGCTGTGGAGGGGGTTAATCTACTCAAGACAAGTGGAAATGATACGATTACTGCGGGCTTTGCGGTCACATCTGTTAACGATGGCACAAAGACTACTGGTACTTTCACTCCTACTTTTGTCGGTGGCAACGTCCGTCGATATATTAACGGTGGTGCTCACACACTTGCCCCTCCTACTGGTGAAGGGTTCATGACGATCCTCGTCACTAACAATTCTAGCGCAGGAGCGATCACCACATCTGGCTTTACTAAGGTGAGTGGAGATAGTTTCACGACCACTGATACAGATAACTTCCTGTGTCATGTTGTAGTGATTAACTCTGTGTCCCGTCTCTTTGTGGAGGCGCTTCAGTAATGTTGCCCTTTATCAATCCATTACCTAATTTACTCTCAGAAGACAATGGTGTAGTGACATCAGGGTATCCAGTTCATGCGTCTTCTAGTTCTTATTCATCCAGTATTCCTTCCGCAGTAGCGTCTCATTCCATACCTATGCCATCTGGGACTACTTCTGGTGATATAGTTATTCTGCTTATTTCAGGTCTCGGCGACTTCGGATTTCCACTGACAATGCCAACTCCGTCAGGATGGACACAGCTTTATTATTATAAACTACCAGGTGGGGAGACTCATTATAAGGCTATCTGGAGAGTTGTCACTGGTTCTTCAAATTTGACGTACAATACTGGAAACGAATCAGCTCTTACTGCAGTTGGTCTTAGATTCACAGATCACAGTTCGGATGTAAAAGTGAACTACAGTTCCGGTAGCAGCGGTACTTCTATTAACCCCCCTTCGTTGACCATAGGTGGTGTTGCTGATTCCTGGGGGGATACACCCCATGCTCTGTGGTTTGCAGTAGGCCACGCTGTCACTGGTCTAACTGGCACACCTTCAGGATTTTCTGATGCAGTGACTGTATCCAGTTCAGGATGGGTCTCAATACGCCGTTCAAGCAGAAGCGAGCAAGTAGATACTCTTGATCCAAGCGCTTATACAGGCAGTGCATCTGGTGCTCGTCTCGCAGCTACAATCGCAATTAGAGGGGCTCTGGTGTAAGTGGAAGGAACACTCATGAACTTCACATCAAAACTTGAACAAGAATATTCAGACCTGCTTGCTACGATGGAGGTTCGTCCTGAGTGGAAGGACGCTATCGATCGTAGGTCTCGCGCTATCTTCGCTAACAAAGCACGATACGAAGAAGTCTCTCGATTGACCAACGTGCCGTGGTTCATCATTGGCATCATCCACTCCATGGAGAGTGGTCTTGACTTCAATGGTATCCTGCACAATGGTGAGGAGATCATCGGTACGGGTAAGAAGACTAAGCTCGGACCGAAAGGCAGGGGCCCCTTCTCCACTTGGGAGGAGGCAGCAGTAGATGCACTCAAGCACGATGGTCTTACTGAGATCACGGACTGGGATGACGAAGCACGTATCTGCTGGGCCTTGGAGAAATACAATGGCTTCGGATACAGACTGCGCCGTACTGGGATTAACACTCCTTATCTTTGGAGTGGTACTAACCACTATAGTACTGGTAAGTTCGTCGAAGAGAAAAGGTCTGGAAAGATCGTCGGGGTATACAAGTCGCATGTTAAGAGCGGTCAAACGGGAGCTATCCCGCTTCTGAGAAAGCTCAAAGAGATCGACGTACCCAACAAAGAGATCATCGCACAGTCCAGTAAACTCTCTCTCATCAGGCGTCTTAAGAATTTGTTCGCTGGCTTCTCTATCTCTAGCTTCATTGCTGAGTGGATGGGGTATCTTGAGCAAGCTAAGACATTCATCGTAGAGAACAGGAGTGCTGTAATCTGGGGCCTCATCGGTACAGGTGTAGCAGCGTACCTCGTCTTCGAGTTCCTTCAGCGTAAGGGTGTCAAAGAGTACAAAGAGGGGCGGTACACTCCGTCAGGGCAGGTAGAATGAACTGGTATCACTATCTCATGGGCCTGACTGGCCTCGGTGCAGTAGGCCTAGGAGCCTTAGCACTGTTCGCTCCCGGTGTCCTCGCTATTGCTACGGAGTTCCTCAAGCCAGTAGCTAAGACAGCTGGTGAGTTCGTAGCTTGGTTCTTCAAGGACATTGTGTTAGAAGGAATTAAGGATATCTTCGACAACCTTGCTACCCTCCTTCTTGTCATCCTACTCATGGGTGGTACGTTTTGGTACACGAACAACTTCGGACCAAAGCGCGTAGCTGCTGAGAAAGAAATCGTCAAGCTCGTAGACCAGATCAAGTGTATGCGAGCGAAGCGATGCAAGTAACGATGGACAAAGAGATGTACATGCTGCTCGGTGAGATTAAAGCTCAGCTAGCAGATGTCAAGGAGACACAGCGTAAGCAGGAAGAGCGTACGTTGCGGATGGAAAAGAAGATCAACTACGCGGCAGGAGCTGTAGCCCTGGCAGTCTTGGCATTCCAGACACTGTGGGCGTACTTCACAAAGAAGGTATAACCGATGCGTATGACCCTACTTGAAATGGTGCAGGACATCCTCTCCGCTATGGATAGCGACGAGGTCAACAGCATCAGTGACACTGTCGAGAGTATGCAAGTAGCTACTCTTATCAAGAACCTCTACTACGATGTAGCGGTAGACCTCAATCTTCCAGAGCATCAGTCTCTTGTCGAACTCAATGCCAGCACCGACGCTGATAAGCCCGTGCTCATGCACATCCCCAGCAATGTGTTGCGTATCACCGATATCTCATACGATATTCGGGGTCAGCAGGATGATACGGTTGACCTCCCTGATTGGAAGCGACTGTGTTTTGTACCGCTTCCTAAATTTATCGAGATCACCCAAGCCTACCGAAGTCAGGAGAGCAACATCAGCTCTATGCAAGTAGTAAGTGGTGGAGACACCTTTGAGTTTATCCATCGTAATGATTGCATGCCTACGTACTACACATCGTTTGATGACTTCCAAATCGTCTTCGATAGCTTCGACAGCAGCCTAGAGAACACCTTGCAGAAGAGCAAGACTATGTGCTACGGTGCTAAGTTTGCAGACTTCGAGATGAGAGACGACTTCATTCCTCACCTTGACCCCACCCAATTCCCGTACTTCTTCAACAGAGCCAAGGTCCGGGCCTTCGGAGAGATCAAGCAGCAGGCCAACCAAGAGGCAGCTGGCGAGGCACGTAGACAGAAGATCAAGTACCAAGTAACAAAGAACAGAACCCCCGCTCTGACACCATTCCAGAAAAGGCAGAACTATGGACGTTGATACGAAGAAGAAACCCCACGGTAACAAGAAACTCCCTATCATCGAGAACGAAGTCGAGGATATGCGGAAGTACAAAGGTAAGAAACCAAAGATCACTGATTACCCTAAGGACATCACTGACACATTCGAGGAAGTTGAAGAGGACGTGATCGCAGTTAAAGAGGGCAACGGTGCGTACAACATCACCTTCAAGGACCCGTGGCACCACGCTTACATCGAGGGACCGAACCTCCCCGCTCACATGACTGGTTCGTACACTACCTACGAGAAGGCTAAGCAGGCACTGGACCTGTGGCTCGCAACGAAAGGCAAGTAAACTATGCCCCGTCAGACGGCAATCTTCCCTCAGATCAACTTCATTAATGGTCTCATCACTGAGACTACAGCTCTGCAGTTTCCGGAGAATGCCGTAACGGAGGCGTGGAACTGTGTCTTCGATCGCACTGGTCGTGTGTATCGCAGACCGGGACTTGATATGGAAGACAACTTCCAGAACATCACACTCGATACTGTGGACCCCACTGACATCTATTCAGAGTACTTCTGGGAGATCGTGGGTACACAGGACGCTGCTCCTATTCTGGTTCTCCAGCGTGGTGCAATCCTGTACTTCTTCAAGACACCGGGCAACTTGCAGTTCAGCTCAGTCAGCTACTTCCAGACCATCAATCTGAACGACTACGTACCGGCTGGGTCAACTAAAGACCCGAGCTTGTTCCGCTGTTCGTACGCTGAAGGTCGTGGTAACCTTCTTCTTGTCAACGAAGCTTGTGACCCTCTGTACCTTACGTACGAGCCGAGCACAGAGACAATCACGGCTAGCCCGTTCATCATTCGGTACCGTGACTTCAAGGGAGTAGAAGATGGTCTGACACTCACTGAGCGCCCGACTACTAGTGCTACTGGAATGGCCTCGACCAACCCTCAGCACTATTACAATCTGCTCAATCAAGGCTGGCACATCAGCAATGCCTTGGCACAGTGGGATACTGAACGCTCTGACATGCCCTCGAACGCTGACTTCGTAGCGTACTACAGAGCGAGCGAGACTGACGTGTTCGATCCTGCTAAGGTGAACACTGCCTTCTCTGGGCTGGCCAACACCCCCGCCCCTAAGGGACACTTCATCCTAGATGCTGGTTCTCCCTCACGTACAGACGCAGCTCAGGATCAGGGCTTTGCTATCGTAGTCCCTGAGACTACTAGCTCTAGCCTCAATCTAGTAGCAGCTACCACCATTAGTGGCGGCACGGTGTCTCGTGCTACAGCTGCCTTCGACAACAGCACCAATCAGAGTACTAGCTCTGCTGCTGCTCTAGCCAACGGTGCGTACGTAGGTAAGACACTGCCTGCGACTACGTCGATTACTAGTGTCATCTTGTACTCTTCTTCTCTGACGAAGATGATTTTCCTTTAATGGTTACCCTAGCAAAGAGAATAAAATAATAGATCAGAATGACGGCAGTGCAGCATCAGTGCCTTGGGATGAAAGATAATGCAACATGTTTTAACACTCACCTGGTTGGTGTGGTTTGAAACCCCTTTTGGGCACAAAGGGTAGATAGATGATATGATGAATGAACGATATGGTTCTCTTGAGGAGAGAAGCATAATAAGGACGACGAATGATGCATGAAACGCGACTAACATCATAAAGCAAAGCAAGACAAAGGGGATGAGAAATCTTATTAGGATGTCGGTGACGAGGATGGGTGGAGCTTCTTCAGGATGACGATGGCGTGGGCGAACGGCGTGTTGGAACAACCTTCCTCGTACACTTGAATGCCCAGAATCTTGACAAGACCTTCTTGGTGTCGATGCCGCCATGGGAGAGCGAGAAAGAGAGAGAGCTCCTTTTTTATCTTTTTTTTTAATGCTGGAGAGTGAGAAATAGGACTTAGAAACCAATATATACATACACTTAATAATAAAAATAGAGAAAGATAGGGATGATAACCAAAAGATAGGGATGATGACTCAATAATAAAAATAAAAATAAAAACATATATGTATATACATATTAAAACCCGCGTCTTTGCATGTTGAATATGGAGAGAGATAGGGAGGGAAGAGAGATATGGAGAGAGAGGGAGAGCCTTTTTTTATTTCTTTTGAGATCTTTTGAAAGAAAAAAAAGATATTATATGTGAAGATATAAGATAGAGAGGGATAAAAGAGACTTAAAAACTAATAATAGAATAGAGAGGGGAAAGGATATAAATAGAGAGAGGAGTGAGGGGTTAAGAGTAATAAAAATACACATAAGATAAAATAATATAGAATGGGTGTGTGTGTGCGATGGATAGAGAGAGATAGAGAGAAGGGAGGGAGAGAGGATGTAGGTAAGAGAGAGAGAGAAGAGAGAGATAGGGAGAGATAGAGAGAGAAAGAGGGAGAGAGAGATAGAGAGAGAAAGGGGGAGAGAGATCCCACGGGGAGGTGGAGGCCGGCGTCCGCGGTGATGTGTGGAGAGGGAGTGGGAAGGTTAACAGGGGGGAGAGGGAGGCTAGAGGAGTAGGGAGGTGTGGAGAAGTGCTATGCAGCAGAGGGTGGTTTAGAGAGAAGCTAGTTGATGGCGGTCAGAGTAGTGGGGACGTGGGGAGGAGTGCGATGTGCAGGCAGGGGGATCTGGGTGGCGGTGTTCGCGGGGGTGGACACGGATGGTGGCGGAGGTGGAACGGAAGAGGGAGGGCGGTGGTTTCTACTGTGGGCTAGAGGGACAGAGGGAGTAAGGGTGTCGCGTCTTGTGTGTTGGTGAGAAGAGGAAGATGGAGAGGGAGGGCACGTTCATGCAGGGAGAGGCAATGAGAGGTGTGAGAAGTGGAGGGTGTAAGAGGGGCTCTGCGGGGTCGACTGTAAGGGAGAGAGGGGTGAGAGAGGCGAGGTTGTCGGTAATAGTGGCGGGGTGAGGGAGTAGGGCCGACGATGAGGAGGGTGCACCGACGGAGGTGGCTGCGATGTGAATAGAAGGTGAGATGGGAGGTTAGAGGGAGAGGGAGGTAATGGTGGCCGGAGGGGCACTGGGGATGGTTAGCAGAGGCAGTTCCATGGCGGTGGTGTAGTCCGGATGGTGAGAGAGGGAGAGATAGTTAGCCGGGAGAGGGGGGTGTGCAAAGAGAATTAGAGGGCGAGAGGGTGATCACGGTGAGGTGGACGTGTGTGTAAGAGGGGGGGTGCATGGGGAGAACGTTGTGGAGGGGAGGCCGATGTGGTGGTGGGTTGTGGCTGTGTTGGCCGGTTGGAGAGGTCGATGGCGGAGGGCAGCAGGGCGTGGGCGATGGTGAGGGGTTACGTGTGTGGGAGCTTGCAGCGGTGGTACGTAGGTGAGAGAGAGGAGGGGAGTGGGAGGGTGGAGGCCGACGGTGGGAAGGTGTAGGCAGACGACGGCAGGGGCAGGTGGTCAGAGAGCTGGACGGAGGAGGAGCGGGGGAAATGGAGGTCTACCGCGGCAGGCGTCCACCGTGAGAGAGAGAGGGAGGTGGCTAGCGATTCACGGGCATGCAGGGAGTGGGAGACGGTGGCAGGGTGGAGGTGGTTGGTTAGCAGGGGTGGTCGACGGTGGCGGTGCACGTAGAGGGGGTGCTGCGGTGGTGGAGGTCAGCAGCTGGTGGCCGGTGGGTGCGCAGGGAGAAGGGCAGGTGGTGCGGACGGGAGGTGATGTGAGGGAGAGGGAAGGAGAGGAGAAGACGACCACACCTGAAAATCAGGGGTGAGCCTCCTATCACTGGCTCAGTAGGGATCCCGCGGAACCCCAACCGAGAAAATAATGGCGGAAAGGAAAGCTACGCTAGCCACAGAAGGAACAACAGTAACGGCAGGAACAGCAAACTGGTGGCCGGTCAAAACTCGGCACTTCAGCTACTCCTACCGTGCTAGAAAACACGACCCGGTCTCCCATCGGGGGACAACCAAGTCACGCACCCGACATCCCGATCTCACGGTCGGAGGACAACTAGACACGAACCACCCTAGCCACACTACTAGGGAACGTCATGACGCCTCGGTCGCGAAAACCTACCCATACAGCAGGTCCTGAGCTGAAACTACATGGTCCAGAAACACAGTCACGACCTCACTGTCGTAAACTCTACGCCGTCTAGGGAAAGCTCTCGGTGACACTCATCGAAACCCCAGACCTTGGCTACAGGAACACTCTCGAAAATAACACCCAAAATCTCATCTCGCAGACGAGAAATGGAAACTCGGGACACGACAACTCACGTCACGTGAAGGGAGCACCACCCACTAGAAGAACGATCGGATGCATCCCCTGACGTCTTACATCGCGTCACAAGTGTCTAGCTACAGCGCCCCAGGTGCGAGACTCAAACACACCAAGTAACCAGAAGTACCACAAAATAGGGACTAGCTGAGGTCGCACTCGTTAGCACGGGTCTGAACCCTCAGTCTCGTGTGCACACTCAGACCATACGCCCTAGGTCTGTCATCTAGCTGGTAATTCCCCCACCAGCCCAGACTCGACAGTATACGGGGGCCCGACGGTAACCAGCCTACTCACCGTCTAACTCGGGTCACGCTCTCTACCACTCCCAAGTGGGTCCGCACGGGCGTGCGCAGGAAAGCTACGACTAGTGGGGGTTCACTAAACGTGAACACTAAAAACCGCGCACACACCCATTGCGAGTAACACGAAGTAATAGGTGGCCCAAGGCCACCAGACTCTGGACAGCCCACTAGACCTACTAAACTCAACGGTCTTTGAGTCACGAGACTCGGGGTCAAGACTGTTGCACATGACAGCACTACACTGACAATCTGGCCTAACCCCTAGGTCCGAAACCACAAAGCGATGACTCACGAGGCAGTTCACAACCACCACGACTCCTCCCTCAACAGGGGAACGCAAGAGACCTCCAGCCACGAGCTGGGAAAATGGACTCGCAGTCCAAGGCTGCACACATGGCCCACACGGAAACTCGGAACACACGCATGGGGTCACCCGGACCCCAAGACTCATGAACACGCTAATCAATATGATGCGGCACCTCCGGACACCCCAAAAAATACAGACACAGGTCCCACGGTGTCTGGGACATTCACGAGGTCGAAGGTCAACCACTGTGTCACAACTGGGTTGATCGGAGACCAACACAACATGAAACAGACATGACGAACACGGAGAATCACCTGGCGGTCCTCTCTTGGACCTCCACATGGCTCTAGCGGCCCAACCTTATGCCTCTACACTCCCTCTAGCACCCGTACCTACGACCGCTAGAGGGCACGTGACCCCAACGGTCAAAACACGCGCCCCAAGATGCAATAGTCAAAAATGGAGTTGGCGGTTGAAGCTTCAGTCGCCACCCTGGTTGGCGGTTTATTGTGTGGTCGCCAGCCGACGCCTACCCTGTTGACAAAACAGTACCCCATGGCGTGCCTACCTTAGGCTGCCAGGGGTGTGGGGGTCTCTGGAAGGACCGCCAAGTCGTCCCGAGACCGAAACCGACGAACCACCCCAAAAATTCCATTCCATGCCCCGTTCACACCCACGTGAAGGGAAAAACAATGGGAAACTAGTCCCCTGCCTCTCTAGCACCGAGAGGACCCATTTAAACCCCTAAAATATGATCAAAATGCTAGATCGGGCTCACACCCCAAAACATACTCTTTTGACCCCAACACGAAATAAATCTTGCTCAGCTCACCTCGGCCTACCAAAATCACGGGAAAGGAGGTACAAGGGCCAAGGATCCGTCCCCCTACCTCCACCGAAGATTCCGCACACCGAGGATGCCGATCCATAGCAAAAATGCTACTAGAAACCCCGTCGGTGTCCCACGCTCACGAATCGGCTCGCCATGCGCCATCGCCTCATCCCTCATCCCGTCCCCATCGTCCCTCACCCCACGAACCTCGCCGCCTCGCCCCTGTCCACCTCCATCAGCCGCTGAAGAAGAGAGGGAGAGAAAGGGAGAGCGTGAGAAGAGAGAGAGTGAGAAAGAGAGAATGAGAGAAAGAGAGGGGATTATTCCGCATTAGTTTCCTCTTAATCGGGTGAAAAGTTTTTAAATAGGCCATAGATCCATTCACCCCCCTCTGGATCTGTTATCTGCTCCCTCATCGCATCCCCAACACTTGGTATCAGAGCGGGTTCTCTGAGATTACAGATCCAACATAAGCAACCAGTTCTGACACAGAAATAGACTCCACCTGGAAGACGCTTGTGACAGAAGAATCTAACCTGCGAGTTGGCGCGGTTCGACCCGACCGGCCTCGAATTCCTCGGATGATGGAATCAGAGGTGGCAGGGGAACGGCCTTTGCAGCCTTGACAGCCTCCGTCTTCCTATGCTTAGCCTCCCGCCACCCTGCAGCCTTTGCCTCGTCTAGGGACTTCTTCACGGGCGATCTTGTCTGGGACCTCTTTGCGGGTGGAAGCAAGGGAGTTGTGGTCGGGACCGGCGGCGTCGCCTCGAAATGCGTCGACTTCTCTACCTGCTGGAGGAGGTTGCGATAAGTTGCCATCTACGTGCTGTCCGGATGATCTGTGAAGAGGAGGGACAGGAAAAGTGAAAAATTGATTAACATCCGACACCCTGAAAGAGGTAGCCATGAACACAAAGGAAGAGAAATGACAAATATCGTGTGGGCCCATATAAAGCCACAGTGATATCGGCCAATAACTGAGGGATGACTCTTTGTCACGTCGGGCAGCCTCTCGGACCAACCAGCACACATCCCCGATCGTCTAGCAGCGATCGACAAGGATGGCTATGTCCGCGTGTTTCTTGGCAGATAGATGGCAGAATAAGTGGAAATGATTCATCCCCCATCCTTCAGCATAATGGTAGGCGACGTGTAGACGCTGGCCCAGGATGGCCACCAGCCGAGCTTCAATTGTCAGCCCATGCACATGCAGAAGGACATAGAACCAGGTGGTGTCTTTATAGTTCTACGGCTTCCACTCTTCCCTCCTCATGAATGTGCGGTAGGGGCAGATCAGGTCCTTCTCAGCCTGCCAGCTGGTTGCGGGGGTGCCTTCCTATTTTGTCGGTAGCAGATAATAAACCAGCTCTAGGCGGTCAGATCCGATGTGGTAGAGGTCTCGTAGGGTCTTCTTAAAGTCATCCTTCACCACCGGAGGCAGCTTGGCCTGTGGCACCAATTTGCCCTCTCGGGCCGCCTTGCGGGTGATCCGTAGTCGGCCACATCCTTGCTCTTGCCACGCCACAAGCATAGGAGGTGCTCCGGGTCGATGTCGAGGACGGGCACCGACTTTCGACTCAGGAACCTTCTCTCTACCCCGTCCTAGCAGTCGGTCTTGTGTGACCGATAAAAGGCCATGCGGACATTCCACCATTTTACATATTCGGGTGTCACCCGAGGGACGCGACCAGGGGCTGGCACTCTAAAGGTGGCGGCATCTGCCCGATGGAAGAAGCCCCACCAGACTCTGGCAGTCTCTCCGGTACTATGTACAGGAATGTGCTGGTCATAGCCAAAATTTTGATCAAAGCGGAAAGGGTAATATGGCTCCAGCAGCAACGTCTCCCCTTTTCTTAACGACAACACGCTGGGACGGATAGACAATGCCCAATCCCTTAACTTGGGTTCCAGCAGTGGGCGAACCACATTTTCTTGACTAATTGGGTGGACATCCTTCTCCACCTGGTCATTCTTGCACTCTCTCCTGCTGTTCACCACGAGGCTGGAGTGCACAGCTAGTGCCCAAAAATGGATAGTCCTAGTGGCATCTTGAGGGACTATTGTTAATCGGCCCTGGATATCATATAGTCACAAAGAGGTCGGGCCTGGTTCAGCGTTGGCAAATTCAAGCATCTGTGACACGAGCCCCCAGTCCTGGATAGCACGCGGGGTGAACTCCAAAAATAGAGAACAGACCCACGCATTGAAGAAATGCAACGGGCACACATACCGGGCCTACCGTGGGAACTGATGGATGCTGACATCCCCCAGTGCTTTGTATATCAGGCAAAGGGTAGCTGGACATAGAGATAGCTTAATCCCCCATGCCATCTGGCACGCCAGGTAGATCGCATCTGGCCGGATCACCGTTTCGTCTCCGTACGACATTGCAAATGAACACAGCCAGTACGTTAAGTACGCCACACAGTGTGTCAGCAGATCGACCGCCATCGGGTTGGGCCTGCTCTGGCGCCCCCTGGAGGGGATCTTTGCATCAGTCTTGGGCTTCACACGCTTCTTGCGGTAAACCATGGTGCTGATGCATGGGAAGTCTTCATACTACTTTGGCCCATCATAGAAGTATTACAGCCACAGGGTCATCCTGACCCTCTTCCTGTTGGGAGGTACCGACGGAAAGGTCTCGTCGCGTAGATCGCGAGGGTACCCTTCTTCCTGCGGTTCGTGGAGCGTGGAGTCGTGTGCGAGCAAGAAGACGTCGTGGCCCCCGTTGCCCGTTCGGCACCGATTCGCGGTCTTCGCTGCGCAAAAGGTAGGGGATCAGACTCCTCATCTTGCCAGGAATCCATTGACGCCCTCTGCACCGCCATCCGTCGTCATGTTCCTCATTTTCTGTGCAATTCTTCTTTTGGGAGATTTTGGGGTTTTAATCTCAATTTGCGTGCCTCTCTCGTTTCGTAGTCCAGACGATTGCTGATCGAGGCCGGAGAGGTGCCGTTGGATCAGTCGTGTCGCGAGGATCGAGCTGACGCCTTCCGTTCTTCAATTCGCACAATGTGGAGTCGAGCCGGGTCGTGAGGCGTCGTTTCTCCCTCACGCTGGTTTGCGGTCGTACCGTCGCTTTCGTCGAATTCCAGGTAGGGGGATGGATTCTCTATCTCGCTAGGACACCGTCGGTACCACTTGTGCCATGGTCCGACGCCCGTTGCATCGTATTTCTTGCATTTTTTCTATTTAATATATTTTAATCTATTTATCATGGAATTTATTGTTTAATTGTTAAAATTAATTCCATGGGCATGGTATTTCATTTCTAGTGGCATGATTAGGCTTGTAGAAAAAATTAGCAAAGCTCCTCTCTAAAGACTGATGAGCACCTACATGGAGTGGTGAAGAGGCCAAAAAATAAATGGGCATAGTGGTGAAAACATGCTTAATTAAGCATAATTTAGCTTCTTGAGATAAAAATTTAGCCAACCATCCTTGAATACACTTCTGTATAGAAGAAAGAATGCCTGCAAAGTGCACTTTTTTGCTCTTGCCAAGGATCAATGGAAATCCCAAATATTTGTGGGGAAAGGAGAGCCTAGAAAAACTAGTGATATCCTGAATTCACTTTGAAATAGTGTCTTTAGCTTTTGGGTGGAGGAAAAAACCACTCTTGTCAACACTTATCAGTTGTCCAGAGGCCCGTTCATAGAGATTAAGAACCTAAAATAAATTTCTGACAGAAGGAGCTGAGGCTTTGCGAAAGATGGGAGTATCATCAATGAATAACAAATGGGAAATATTAGGACTGCCCCTAGGGTCCATGAACCAGTCAACCTTTCCATTGATGTAGGCTTTCTGCAAGAATCTGCTCAGAGCTTCCTCAACAATAATGAATAGAGAGGGGGTAATGGGATCCCCTTGTCGGACTCCTCTTGAAGATTTGAAGAAGCCAACATTGTGACCATTGAATAAGACAGAGAACCAGCAATTATTAACCATGATTTCTATGAGAGAGATAAAATCCATGCTGAAACCAAATCCTTTTAATACTGCATATAAAAAATCCCACTCAAGTCTGTCATATGCCTTTGCCATATCTAGTTTGAAGATGACATTGCTCCCCCTCATTTTCCTTCCAAGTTCATGAACAAGTTCTTGAGCCAGAGCAATATTCTCCACAATATTCCTCCCCTTCACAAGGGCCGATTGTTGAATGGAGATGATCTTTGGAAGAATAGCCGCTAGCCTGTTATTGAGGATATTGGAAATTATCTTGAAAAAATAATTACACAGGCTTATAGGTCTGTAATCAGATATATCAGTGGCATTACTTTTTTTTGGAATTAGGGCAATGAGGGCAGAGGTAACACTTCTAGGTAGTGGGCACCGGTTAGTGAAAACAAACTGAATAGCAGCCACCACTTCTCTAGCAATGATAGTCTATGCTTTTTGATAAAAAGCACCTATAAAACCATCCAGCCCAGGGGCACTGTCCGGAGACATATTGAATACAGCATTATGAATTTCATCTTCAGATGGGATAGCACAAAGTTTCTCATTGTCAGCCAAAGATATCAGAGAGGGTATGCAATTGAGACTGCTGACATCAATATGATGATCCTGTGAAGTAAAGGCATGTTGAAAATGCTTAGTTGCAATACCTTTCATTTGGTCATGATCTGATATAAGATTACCATCAGAGCTTCGAAGCTGGGAAATGAGGTGCTTTCTTCTATTAGCCATGGTAGTCATGTGAAAGAATTTAGTATTTTTGTCACCCTCAAGTAGCCATTTGACTCTAGATTTCTGTCTCCAAAACACTTCCTGTTGGAGTAGTCTATTAGAAAGAATGGTTTTAGCTCTGTTCAGTTCAGCAAGATTTGAACTCGAAGGGTCCAGATCATAAGTATGTTCAGCCTTCAGTACTTTATCCTCAACAGCTACATGATTCATATGCACATTCCCAGGGCTATAACCCTATGAGTAAAAAGAAATTTGAAAACTCAAATCAAAACTCTGTGGGTGCATGTTCTACTTTACCTGTATTTCAAGTTACTGCTCAAAGAATTAAAAATCAAAATAAACATCTGAAAAAGGTTGAAAAGTAGAAAACGAATGTCAATAAGAATAAAATCAAAGATGTCTCTGTGAGTGCTGCTAAATCTATAAATTCTGTGGATGTCAGTAGTGCAGCGGATGTTGCTCAGACTTCTCCCACTCATTCAAATGCACATAGAAAAGTTGATTGTTGTTATTACTGTGGTAAGAATGGACATTTCATGGATGAGTGCCTCGTCATGAAATATGATGATAGAATGCATGCTAGAAATTTTTACGTTAAGAAATTTCCTACTACTCAGAAAAAGGGCATCATATGTCTTAAGTGTGATAAGGGTGGCCACACTAGTACTCAATGCTGGCATGCTGGGGGAAAGAGACTTAATTCTAAATACGTTGAGTTCCCTGCTAATGGAAATAAATCTGGTAGGAGGAATGACTTGCATGCAAAATTTCATGTTAACCATCATGACTTTAATAAGAACAGAACTGCTTCATTAAACCAGCATATCACATGTTTTAATTGTAACAAACCTGGTCACAAGGCTTTTAAATACTGGTTAAGGTCCCATTGGAGTAATACTGGTTCTAGAGGTAAGCACATCATGTGCTTCGAATGTGGAAAGCATGACCACATTGTCAATGACTGTTGGCATGCTCAAGGGAAAAGAATCAATTCTAACCATGTGAACTTTTCCTCAAATCAAAATACTTTTGATAGAAATAAACCTATTTTTACAAGAAAACTACTGCATGCTTTGAATGTGGTAAGCTAGGCCACAAAGTTACTGATTGCTGGCTGGCGAGAAATAAAAGACAAAATGCTCATGTACATAACAGAAACTTTCATGCGCACAAATACCATGCTCATGCTAATGTGCACAATAGGAAGAACACTAGATCTGTTGTCTCATGTCATTACTGTGGTCAGTCTGGACATTCAATGTCCAACTGTAAGCTGATGGATCTTGATGATCTTTATGCTCAAAAACTGTGGAGAGCACCCTTGAAATGTACCACTATTATTTCAAGACCCAAGCCTACTTGGGTACCCGCCTGTGCAAAATAATTTTCTATTATACAGGTGTACCTTGGATTGAGGAACAAACAAGGGTTAATAAACCAAGGCACTCAATAATGAACACCTCATGATTGCACTCTTTAGGTCAGCTCTGATAACTCTGCTTAAATTCTATCTTATGAATCTATCTGCTCTAGATGTTTACATATCATGTTCATTCATTTGTGCATTTTCTAACTGAATCTCTTTGAAAGTCTGTAATGCACATGGAAATAGTTGTAATTTGTCTCTGAATGCATTGCATATCTATGTCATGATGCATAATTTGTCAAACTCCTTGCATGTTGATTATTGCACATGTTGCATTTAGAAACTTCATTCATTGCATTTAGTCAGGGGGTGTACCTGCATATTGTCATTGCACATGCTGCATTTAGAATCCTCATACATTGCATGTATTTAGGGGGAGTAAGACTAATCATTATGAGTTCACTGCAAAATTCCTCTCTGCGTTGACTTCATTGCATTTAGAATGTAATGTGCATTGCATGTAGACAGGGGGAGTCAATCAAGGCTAGCATGTGTCTCATGCATTCATTCAAGTTAATCACCTCCCTATACGGTATCCATGTCACATCTTGATTGCCAGTTCATACATGCCGACAAGGGGAGTCTTTACATTTTGATAGGAGAAGTATCTTTGTCAATCTCTGATTATTGATCTCCTAATCAATTGTTATCCCTCATTATTTTTGAACTGATATTTCTCCCAGCACTTTCATTCATTTCTATCCCTTGTCTTCAAATTCTTGATATGTCATTGTACTTCCTGTGAATCTGAATTAATGTCAATCTAGTTATCAGTTCATCATTTCAAGCTACAAAAATTAGATATCTTCTTTTATAAGAATCAGTTATGTACTATGAATGAACTGATGGTTTAAGATTAATGAATTTTAGAGTATAAGACTAAATTTAATGAAAAGGGTTGTTGAACTCTCTTAATAGCTCTCAACCACATATTGCATGACTTGTCTAATCTGTTCTCTCAGAATCTGAAAACCTACTAGTTTATGATTTCTTGGTTGAGAAATTTTGAAGTGTGCATTATTTTTAAACAAAACTTTCTGTAAAACCAAAGGGCAGCTAGGATAAAATTTTGAATCATAAAGTTATTGACAGAGTTGTGCTGCTAGCCCCACCACCACCATCGCCCCTCCCCTTGCACCAGACCTCCTCCACCCCATCTCCACCTCTCCACTTCCCCTTCCTACATCCTAATACCACCCCCTTTCATCACCATCGCATATCCAATAGCCGCCACCAAAGAAACACCCCCCCTTTTTTTCACCATGTGTCTACTATCAGTGCACTACTGAAGATCTGCTGAGTCCCCACCTGTTGCAACACTGGCCACCACTACAGTCCAGAGCTCCTGGAGGCCCACCTTATATTGCTGGAAAGCTCTTTAAGTCAGCTTCGTCAACGAGGTGATCCCACCTTAATCCGAGTTTGGGGCTATCCAGGAGGACCATTCTTGTCAGAGTGCGCATCTGACATCTGAGGGAAGACTAGAACACTGGTGTAGAAGCTCCTTCGTCCTCACCCCAGCTCCCCTTGGTGCGCCACTTGGCTGGGAAAAATTACTACCAGTCCTATATCCAACACAGCCAGTGGAGCATCGTTTGGAGCTCGGAGTTATCCGTTCCAATTAATCTCCCCGAGGTGCGCAGGTCAGTCCATTCAGAATCAGCACAGACACCCCCCCACTCTACATCCTCTATCTCTCTACTCCGACCTCCCCTAGTGGCCTTCCTGGTTGGAGATCAAAGAGGATTTGTTCATGGTCACATCCGTCTTGGTCTTACACCATTTTGACTGCAGGAGTGTTCGTGACGGTGTCCTCTACCTACTGCTACGTCCTGAGAGCAGTCCAAGTCTGAACAGAGTGACCTGGTTCCAGAGCCAGCCCCGACCAGCAACGATGCCAAGAGATCCCACAAAAATTCAGGAGCTTTCCTGGGTCAGTCAGCGAAAAATTGGCACTAATTTTGGTGGCTTCCAAGTCCAGTACTGCCCGTGGTTGCATCAACAGCGACCATCTATCTGGTAGTTCCAAAAGCAGGCTGAACTTACCGAATAGCCATTCGACACTCTTAGTAGTCCTCTTCCCCGCCCCGCCTGGCCGGCTTAGCGCCCCTCCCTGTGTGGAGGTAGTTTTGATGTAATCCACAATCCCCACCCCTTGTCCAACCCTCCTGCGAGAGGTGTAGTGCATGTAAACTATTAAACAGGGAGAAGCTTCACCGACGCAGTGTGCAGGGAACCCACACTTCCCCGCTCGTCCACGTCTCCGAACGGGGGTCGGTTTCTTCAAACCGACCAGGTAAGCTCGAAACCCTCGCTCTCATTTTCGTGCTTGTTCATTTCATATCCGTTGGATTGCCCTGCTGGTGGAGAGAGAGTGCCCGATCCCGGAGCCCCTAGCTTCACGTGGTCACCATGAGTTGTGTGAGAGAGGGACCTAGTGCCCCAATTGGCACCCGGCCAGCCCTTGCATTATGGGCTTCGTACCCTTGGGAGGGACACCTAAGCCCTGCTGGCACTCTACCAGCTAGGGACCTGATCCACCACGTCCACTCGGCATCATCGAGTCACCTGGGTTCGTGTGTGAGCAACGGTGGTTCGGCCACTTTTGTAGACCTCACTCTTTGGTTGACAGTGTTTGCGTGGTAGGTCCGAGGGCCCTTATCTATTTGCTGCATTTCTCCCTAGTGGTGTCACATCATGGGGGCTCCTACACTTGGGCTCTTGTGTACAGCCAAAGACTGGGCACACAGTACTCAAAACCATAGGGGTCTGAGAAATCTGCTGCCACGAACTCTCCAGAGGTCAGATGAAGGCCTGATCAGTGCCGTTGTGACTGTGGGAGAGTCCTATTCGATCCGAGTCCAACGAGTCCGCCAGAGGAGGTCGAAGCCAGGGATGACATAGAGAGAAGTAGAGGGTGGTCTGAAGCTGGCTCTGCTGGACTAACCTGCACACTCCGGGGAGAAATGCTGGAATGTAAATATCCGGAGCCCAAATGGCACCCTTCTTGTTGGTGTTGGCAGAGGATCTCAATGAAAATTCATGCCCAAACTCGCACAGGAGTGGCCGTGGTAGCTTCTTCTCTTGGGGTCAGGTTCCCTACCAGAGCAACTTTGCGTAGTTGAGGGAGAATGACTCTCCTGGGCAGCACGGACGTTGGGTGATGGTGAGACCACCTCTCTTGCGAAGCTGCCTCGGTGAGATTTTTAGCAATGTAGGGCTTGTCACCAGAAAGTTCATGGTGATGATAGGGAAGACTCTACAACCGGAGGCTCCTCCGCTGCCTGCAAAACTGGTGCTAGGTCTGAAGCTGGCTGAAGGTGATAGGGGTAAGGAAGGGCAAAATACAGCAAGGGGGTGGGGTGCTAATGGCTGTGGGAGATGGAGGAGGCAATCTGCAAGTCTACCACTATCAGAGCGGTGACATTACGGCGTTGGAGGATGAACTTATCCAGGCCCGCCCTCCGCATGACGACATTAAGGATGCCCTCACCGCAGCGATTGACATTGCTGTTGCACCCCGAGCGCTAAGGGGAAGCAGTATGGGAGAGCAGAAGTCCAAAGTCGTTTACCATCCTCGTTTTGGAGGCGTTAGCTCCCGATGACTCAAAAGAAGACGGTTACAGAAGTCTGCTCCATGGCAGACAAGGATGAGCTAGCGGAAAACATTGCGCAGCTCTGGTTTCAATACGATAACAACAGGCAGCCTTGGCTAGCCCAACGACGCGAGCTTCGTGACTATCTGTTCGCTACGGACACGTCCAGCACTTCCAATGCGACGCTCCCGTGGAAGAACAGCACGACTCGGCCAAAGCTAGCGCAGATTCGTGACAACTTGCACGCTAACTACCAAAGTGCCCTGTTCCCCAACGACAATTGGTTGGAATGGGAAGGCGCTGATGCTGATAGCGTGACGCAGAAGAAGCGCGATGCTGTGCTGGCGTACATGCAGAACAAGCTGCGTGAAGGCGGCTTCACCACAACGGTGAGTGAGCTCCTGCTGGACTACATTGACAATGGCAACGTGTTCTACGACACGGTGTACGTCAATGAAAGCCACACGGACTCCGAGACTGGCGAGATTATCCCAGGCTACATTGGCCCCAAGCTTGTCCGGCTCTCGTACCGAGACTTGGTGTTTGATCCGATGGCTGCCACGTTTGACGGCAGCTCGAAGATCACACGCTACGTCAAGACGTTCGGGCAGCTGGCCCAGGAAATCGAAGACTACCCTGACATGGGGTACAATGAGAAGATTCTTGGGCGTATGTCGGAGCTTCGCTATGGCAGTGGCTATGGTCTTTCCACCCCGGAGGACTACAACCTGCTCTCTGCCTATCAGGTGGATGGCTTTGGTTCGTTCTACGAGTATGTGCGCAGTGGCTATGTTGAAATCTTGGTGTTTGAAGGCAGCATCTGGGACTCCGCGAACCAGAAGCTGTACAAGAACATGGAGATTCACGTCGTAGATCGCTGTTGGGTGGCTAAAGCTGTGACGATGCCCTCCTGGCTTGGTAAGAGCAGCAAGGGCCACACGGCATGGCGTAAGCGCCCTGACAATCTATACGGCATGGGCCCCCTCGACAATCTGGTCGGCATGCAATATCGACTGGATCACCTGGAGAATCTTAAGGCTGACGCACAGGACTTGTCCGTCATGCCGCCTCTGGTGATTGCAGGCTCTGTTGAGGACTTCACCTGGGAACCAGGGGCGGAGATTTACGTCAATGAAGGTGGCGCTGTTACTGAGCTTGGCAAGAACCTTAATGGCGTCATCACAGCAGAGAACAGCATCGTGGAGCTGGAACGCACGATGGAGGAGATGGCCGGGGCTCCAAAGGAGGCCATGGGCATTCGTACTCCTGGCGAAAAGACGGCGTTTGAAGTGCAGACGCTTGAAATGGCAGCTTCTCGCATCTTCCAGCAGAAAATCAGGCAGTTTGAGCTTGAAGTGCTTGAGCCTGCTTTGAACCGAATGTTGGAACTGGCACGACGCAATCTGTCTGGCAGTGATCTTGTACGGGTGATGGATGATGACACTGGTGTGGTGGAGTTTCTCTCCATCACGAAGGAAGACATCACGGCATCTGGCAAGCTTCGTCCAGTTGGTGCTCGCCACTTCGCTGAGAAGGCTGTGCTGCTGCAGAATCTGATGGGCATCGCCAACAGCGCGTTCGGCCAAGACCCTGGCGTTCGTGTCCACTGGAGCGGCAAACAGCTGGCTAAGATTCTGCCGGAGCTCATTGGCCTTGGCAACGCTGGCATCTTCGGCGAGAACATTCAGGTTATCGAGAGCACGGAAACGGCGCATCTCCAGAGCGAAGCTCAAATGTCTTTGCAGGAGACTAACGTCACTCCAACTGAGGCTCTACCGCCGCCTTCTGAGGCTACTCCAAGTGGCCCTGTCCAGTAAGTGGTACCAAGGGCTTTCTGGAGCCGATAAAGAGGCACGACTTTCTTTCATCCGCAACCATGCTGAGGTGCTTGAGCTACTTGTTGAAATCTTGAGGAAAGACTACGAAGAAGCTCTTGCTACTTCGCAAGGAAAGACTTTGTACGACCACGCAGCTTGGGCCTACGAACAGGCTGACGCCAATGGCGTGCTGCGTACCTACCGTTCCATCATCGATCTAGTAGACCTGACCAAGGACTGAAATGACTGACATTTTTGAAGACGGCACCACTCCCCAGACCACGGAAGCTGCTGTCGTCGCGCCCGCAACTCCCCAAGTTCCAGAGACCCTGAAAGAGTGGGTGGGTGAGGGCAAGAAGTACGCCACTGTAGAAGCCGCTATGGCTGCTCTAGGCCCCGCACAGACGCACATCTCCAAGCTTGAACAGGAGCTGGCTGAACTGCGTGCGGCACAGGCCCAGGCCGCCTCTGTAGATGACGTACGTAAGGCCGTCGAAGACCTTTTGGCTGAGCGAGGCAACCTCCCCGCTAAGCCAGATGAGGCTCATGTGGTGAGTATCGTAGACAGCCTGTTGCAGAGCCGCGAACGTCAACAGAAGCAAGACGCCAATGTTGCAGCGTTCAAGGCAGAACTTGGCAAAGCATATGGCGACAAGGCGAAGGAGCAATTTGGGGCTGTGGCTGCACAGCACGGTTTGACTCCTGCCCAGCTCAGCGAAATGGTGAAGACCTCGCCTACCGCTGCTCTGCGCCTATTCGATCTTGGTACTTCTGGCAAGCATGTTTTGGCCAGCGATGTCAACCTCGATAGCTTTGGCAAACCCACCGTGAACATTCCGCCCAAGAAGGACATCATGCGCGGCTCGTCCAATAAAGACTTGCTGGATGCCTGGCGACGGGTTGGAGTGCTTGTTCAACAGGACAACAAGGAGTAACTAACAAATGTCGGGTAATACCACCCTCAATACTCTGGCTTTCATCGAGGCTCAGCAGTATTCCAAGTTCATTCTGGAAAATCTGCATGACGGCCTCCTGCCGGATACGATGTACCGCAACGTCACTGACTTCCAGAACGGCACCACGCTCAACATCAAGGTTGTTGGTGACGTGACTCTGCAGGAGCTGGAAGAGGATAAGGCCGTTGCGTATCTGCCGATTGAAACCGGCACCGTGACCCTGGCCATCACTGAGTACCCTGGTACTGGCTGGTACGTTACGGATGACCTCCGTGAGGACGGCTCTCAGATTGAAACTCTGATGGCTATGCAGGCTCAGTCGGCCACTCGCGCAATCCAGGAGAACTTCGAGTCGTCTTTCCTGCGCACTGCTGGCATCCTGGCTCAAACCGCCTCCAGCGGCAACCAGATCAACGGCTTCGACCATCGCTGGGTCGCTGACGCGGCTGCGGACAACAGCTACAAGATCGGTCTGTCGGACTTCATTGACATGAAGCTGTCGTTCGACAAGGCTAACGTCCCGCAGATGGGCCGTGTGGCTATCGTTGACCCGGTTGTGGAAGCCACGCTCAACAAGCTGGCTGCGAACTTCAACGTTGATCGCAACCCGCAGTTCCAGGCTCTGCTGGAAAGCGGCTTCGCGAAGGACAAGAAGTTCCTGTTCAACCTGCTGGGCTGGGACATCTACACCAGCAACCGCCTGCCCCGCCTGGGTGCTACTGAGACCATCACTCACAATGGTGTCTCTGAAACCGCTCCGGTTGGTGCTGTTGCCAACGTCTTCATGAACGTGTTGGACGATCAGACCAAGCCGATCATGGGTGCGTGGCGTCGTCTGCCGTCTGTGGAAGGCGAGCGCAACAAGGATCTGCGTCGTAACGAGTACGCGACTTCGGCCCGTTGGGGCTTCGGTCGTCAGCGTCCTGAAAGCCTGGGCGTTGTCGTTACCTCGTCTGTGAACTACTAATAAAGGAGGCCAACTAACATGGCTAAGCAACTCGTTAATGGCGTCCCGAACTACTACGGCCCGCGCAACCGCTATGAGGGTGCGAAGGGTGAAGAGGGGCGTCGTAGCGACCTGCGTGAGGCGGTCATCTTCTTCGGAGGTGATTCGTACAACGTGGTGAGCTTCGTGCTCCCCAAGGGCGCTACTCTGACTGGCAATGCTCTGCTGGAAATCGCTGAGCCGTTTGTCCTGGGCGGCACCACTCCGACCATTCTGGTTGGTGGTCCGACCCCGGCTACGAACTTCGTGGCGACCATCTCGCAGGCCCAGGCTCAGTCGGCTGCTGGTTCTACCTACAGCCTTGTTCCTGGCGGTACGCTAGCGAAAGATACTCCGCTGACTGCTGATACCACGATTACTGTGTCGCTGGGTGGTACGACCCCCACGATCACGGCCGCTGGTAAGGCCAAGCTGGTGTTCCAGTACAAGCTGATCTAAGGTGTAATGGCAGGGGAGGAATTGGCCTCCCCTGCTTCTTTTGAGGTTGCTTGATGGCTAAGGAAACTCTGCTAGAAATCTGCCAGGAAATTCTGTCAGATATGAACAGCGATGCTGTTAACAGCATTTCCGATACGGAAGAAGCAATGCAGGTGGCGCGTATTGTAAAGCGCACCTACCTGAACTTGCACAATGATCGCATTTGGCCGGCTAACAAAGCTCTCATCAAGCTTGTGCCCTACAGCGACAGCTCGCATCCAACGCACATGAAGTTGCTTGAGGAAACCCAGGAGATTGATTGGGTCAAGTACGATATTGCTGATGCTGGGGATTCCCCGAACTATCAAACCATTCTATGGCGTGATCCTGCTGACTTCGTGAACATGGTGTTGCAGCGTGATCCGGCTGACGACAACGTACAGACGGTGTTGGAGCCCTCTGGCGTTCCGCTGTTCATCCTGACGGATCAATCGCCCACGTACTACACCACGTTCGATGATAACACGCTGGTGTTTGATAGTTTCGATAGCGCCAACGACAGCACGTTACAGGCTTCTAAGATTCATGTGTTCGGCATGTCCGAGCCCGCATGGGAAATGGTGGATGACTTCATCCCCTCT
>JANBPO010000636.1:600000-906374 GCA_024336825.1 Amorphophallus titanum | reverse complement strand
CAGGCTTTCCCTTCCAGCCTACAAAATGTGTGGAAGATGGTGGTACGACGCCAGTCATCACTCACCTGAGGCTGGGTCAGGATGCACCTGACTACACCCAAATGTACGTTCTCCTGATACGAGGTACCAGGGACGTCAACCTGCTCGCCCTCCAATAGCTCATCAAAGAATTCCTCAGCCAATTCTTGGTCTAACTCACAATTGACTGGCACCAACTCGGGGGTGGGGTCACAGACTGGCGTGTCGGTAATAACAAGTGCTCCTCGAGTGGGACACTTGTTGACAAAGTGGCCGACTCCACCACAAGTGTAGCAACGGTCTCGTGTCCCAGTGCCCTGAGATGTCCCACCAATCATCGGCCCCTTACCCTTGTCCTCTCGATGGACTGGGGGTGTGGGAGGAAGAGGCCGAGTCAACGCGGTGGGCGGATAAGGCCGAGGGGCTGGGACGGGTGCCTGCGAGTGAGGGGGAGGATCCATCAGAGGGAAAGTGCGGGGCCTAGGAGCAGTGGTGGGGTCCAACCAAGAGGGTTCTGGGGGTCGGGCCACCAGAAATCGGCTATAGGAGGTAGGCGTGGTACGAGGGTCGGGCCCATGCTGATAAGTGACCCCCGAACACTGGATGGGAGTGAACTCTACCTCGAACTGCTCTAACTCGAGAGTGACATGGTATGCGTCCTCCAAGGTGGTGACATTGCGGCGAAATAATTCAAACTGATAGTGGGGCCGCAAACTATAACAGAAGCGCGATACAGGCATCGTGCTCTCCTCTATAACGCCGCATCGTAAAAAGTACTCATCAAACTCTACGATGTAGTTTGACACAGATCGGTCCCCTTAGGTGAGACTCTGCCACCTATCAATAAGACGCTGACGGTACGTGACAGGAAGGTACTTATGCCTAAGCATGCCCTTCATCTCATCCCAAGATCCTACCTGAGGCTCATGACGTTGGAAGAGCAAGCTCTCCACATTGCTCCAGTAAGTATGTGCTTACCCCAACAACTTCATCTTGGCATACCTAACCCTCCGGTGGTCCTTCATCTCGAACCACTCAAAATACCAGTCCATGCTGGCCTCCCAATCAAGATAGATCTTGGGTTCCAAAGGCTTGGACCAATCAAATGTGGGAGGGTCCGCACGAACGGCCTTGAGGATCCGCTCGTCCTCATTATCCCTTTGTAGTCGGTGACCAAGCCGGCGTCGGCCATTTCCCTTGTACACATTGTCAGACTCGTAGTCCCCAAAATGGAGGGCACGTGGCCTTTGCTCCTCGGCCCTAAGTGGTGCAGGCTGGGCAGCATGTGCGGGCTGGGCAGCAGGCGCCAAAGGGGCCAGGAGAATACCGGGTAGGTGCCGGTGAGGGATTCTCTCCACTCTCTAACCTTCCAACCAGACCTTGGACAGATCGGTCAGAAGCCTCGGTACAGTCCTCCATGGCCTTGAATCGGCTCTCCATGAGCTCGGTATGCTCCCTAAGAGTTTGCTCAGACCTACCCATTCGCTCCATGAGTTCAGCTATCATGTCCTCCAGAGAACGGCTTCCCGTGTTGGCATCTCGGGGTTCACCCATAGTGTCAGGACGATGGTACTGGGCACCTCCACGGGTGGGCATGTAATGGGCCTAAAGGGAGCTAAGGGGTGACTCTCTTGACCTATATGGATGGACCAATGCAAGCCTAAGACAAGACACTCTAGACTTAGACCCTAGACTTAACCCAATCTCTAGTACGTGGTGGAGGCTTTAACCCAAAGGTCCGACTAGACACGAGGGACTACCTTCTGGATAGACGTAGCCTAACCTTCCAGTAACGTTTTTTGATATACCGGAGTATTAGGGATGTAATGCAATTTAAAACACTTTTTTTTCTTTTTGAAAATGACTACCCTAGACTCAAATCGGCTCTGATACCAATTTGATGCGGGACAAGGGAGTGACTCGACACGTTGGATGCAATCCTAGACTTCTAGTAGATGACGTGACTCATTGAGTGACGCGACCAGCAACGACACTCACAACTCGACACCTAACGTGGCTCCTGAAGAGTCAAATATGCCCCAAACAAGAATCACTCGCTCACGGTCGTCCCTGGTGAGGGAAATGAGTCCATTTACACGGTTGAGAAACTGGCGATGAGTCTAGCGTGATCAACTTACTCTCGTGCTCAGAACGAGTCACGGGATGGGTTTCACTCTCACAACTCATAGCGGTGAAAAAAATGATCAGGCTAGAATCCTAACATGCTCAAGATCAGTGACATAAAGAGCCTATACTAGGAAAGCAAGTAACTAAGGAGGTAAATACTGTGAGAATAACCGCTCGTTGATGATGACATGTGACCCCATGGTCTTCCTTCACCACCACCGATTTGAGATAGCTGCGTTGAGATTTACCACTAATTAATCCCTTCCACCTTCCCCTCGTCTCCCGCTACCCCGGCCTCTGATCATTTCTTGTGCATATTCCAGAGTTGCAGAACTAAATTGTGCCCGGTGCCAGCAATGAAGATACTCCGCATGCAACCTCCTAAAAAGAATTAAAAAAAGAAGACTTTGCATGCTACATTGCATGCGTTGGCTTTACGTACGTACAGTTTTGCCTTCTATTTATTTTACATGCTTACACAGTTAGTTTGCGATGTTAATCTACAATGGTGTTCACTAATTATTAGTTTGTTCTCGCCAATTTATGGTTTATTAATTATCATATTAGACTACACCTTGGGAAAGGAATCTATATGGAGACGTGTGGCGCATGCAGAAAGAGGTGTGGTGCCTTGTTCATCCGATTCGAGCAGGCCTACATTTCCTATCATTCTCTAAATAATTAAGAGCCGTCACAGCCTTAATTTGTCGCCAATAAATTAATCAAGGGATTGTGTATCTAATGGACATACGATAATTAACCTTCTAGTGCAGATATGAGTCTTGGAACAAACTTAATCGTATGGAAGTTTAACCCTTAATTTTTTTAATTTTACCGAAGTTTATAATAAGCAACTCTAACCTTTCGGAATGTTGACTCTCCAACAAATAGACAACTTAACGTCTGTATCATTCACACAATTTGGTCCCTTCACACAAGTGGTCCCATAGTCTGTATCATTCAATCATGGTCACCCGCGGGAGAGGGCCTGGCCCTCCCCCTCCCCTCCCGTCCCTCCCCTCCCTGCGGTCCCATCTTCCCTGGTGGCTTCTTCCTCCACGCATGGTGCTTCTGCCGTTCTCCTAGAAGATGCTTGGCTGTTATGACAGAGTGCTAAACGACCGCAGCGGAACGGATCGACAAACGTGTGAATCGACAAGTTAATCGTGCAACAAAGATCAACCGAGAAATAACCACAATAAAATTGACAGAGTAAACCACAAAGAGACAACAGATTTACGTGGTTCGGAGAGGCGATGTGCCTTTCTACGTCCACGGGGAGAGCAGAGAGACATCGATAAGTGTCTAAGATCCATGAAATTCGTAGAACATTCATAATCCCTTTTGTCTATGTTTGTACGATTTGTCTAGCATTCTCGATGGCTGTGGAGCACGTGCAATGGAGGGAGATGCAACGAACTGTAAAGGGCCTCACTCAGGTTTTGTAGCAACTGGTGTAGGGAGGCACACATCATGATACCGGTGACCTTGACTGAAACTTTCGAGGCATGAACCCACCAAGGTTTAATGGTTCCCCCGACCTAGACAAGGCAGAGCACTGGGTGAAAAAGATGGACCATATTTTCCACATCATGCAATGCAGTGATCAAGAGCGGGTGTTGTTGGCGACCTTCCAGCTTGAACGGGATGCCCACACTTGGTGGGAATTAGTGGATCCCACATTAGCGAATGGCCCTATGACATGGGAAGAGTTCCTCGAGCACTTCAACAATAAATACTTCTCTGATTGAGTCTAGGAAAAGAAGGCGACCGAATTCACTTCACTATGATAGAGGAATTTATTTGTGGCGGAGTATGAGGAATAATTTTCTAGGTTATCCTGATATGCGCCGCACCTAGTGTACACTGAGAAGATGAAGGCGAAGCGGTTCCTCAACGGGCTAAAGCTGTAGTTCATCAACCAGTTGGTGCCATTGGAGATCCATAATTATGTCAAGATTGTGTAGAAGGCACAAGTGCTGGAGGATACTATGGAGATGGCAGGTCGGATCAAGGGGAGAGATAAGAGAAGGGAGCAAGCAACTAGCTCCAAAAACTTCAAACCGACCTCTGGCATGAAGAGGCCCAATGGCGGGTCTAATTTTTCAAAAGATAAGAAACCAAGAGACAACGACAAGAAGAGTGGGCCGACTACCTCATCTAAGGCAGTTTCCAAATATTGTGATCGACAAGGCCATAAAATGGGGGAGTGCTAGCATAAGTTAGGTGCCTACCTACAATGTGGGAGTGGGGACCACCAGATCCCCGAATGTCCCTGCATTGTTGACCATGCTCCAACTGAGAAGCTGCAAGGAAGACAGAAGCAGCAGGGCATACTCCAATCCCTCCAAGAAACTGAAACTGAGGCCACCGAGGAGGGTGGTGTTGTTGAAGGTGCTCTTATTGTTATTTACAAGCCAACATTCGTTCTTTTCAACACTGGAGCTACCCTCATCGCCTCCAGCCAAAGTCGTCGCTATAGGCTCTCCCTCCGTGGCTCCAGTCGTGTCCCAGGGGAGCTCACTCACCTCCAAAGGAGAAGAAGCACCTGTGACCGACACCAGAAGAAGCTTAACACCAAAGGGTAATACAAAAGCCCTTTACGAGTGGTCAAGCTCCTAGTAACATACCTGAGGGTCCCATGCTAGAAGACCCGACTAGTCCCACCGTGCAAGTGGATACCACGGCTGGCAAAGGAGGGAGAGGCGTCCCCGCCAATAGCTGCGGTAGCAAGCTAGGTGCATCCCCGATGATAGACAGGACCAGGCTACCCGCCGCTCCTGGCTCCCCCTCGAAAGAGGGGAGGGCCATTGACGGGCCAGTACTAACCAGCTCTTGGATCATCTCCAGAGTAGCACCCTGGTCCCCACCTGGAAAACAACAACACAAACACAGTCAATGACTCCGGCCCATCAAACATACAACAAAGAGGAGGCAATTCCCTCTATCATAATTCAACACTTACCCGAGCCATCTCAGGCCATTGTCGGCTCCTACTCCTCGACCGGCGAAGGCACTTCACCCAGCACCTCAGTAGGTGTTGTGGTCCCTGGCACCCCTGCCATCTCTGCATGAAACAAGTGGCTATGTCAATCTCCAAGAGCAAGCAAAGCCATGTCCAGAATATGCCCAGTCCCAAAAGCCATTGCCTAGTCGGGCATCCTCGGAAGCCTTCCACGACTCAAAGTCGGGGAACACCTCGATGCTGGGGGCGACTTCGCCCATCACACGAAGAAATGCCTCCACGTCAATCTCGCACTCGACCCCATCGTCGGGTGAACGGTCAGCCTCCCGGGGGGTGAAAAAGTCACCTCTGCCCCAGTCGCCAGCGGAGCTACAGGAAATAAATCCAGCAGCACAAGGTTAGTCACTCATAATTGCTAAACCAACAAGGAACAAAGAGGCAAAAGCAGTGCTTACTTAGAGCCAGCTCTGCCTCGATATGTTCGCCAGTCTCGAGTCCCTGAGAGGACTCGCCAGCCCCCACGACTCCAGCGTCTACCCGAGGGTGCTTCCACCTGGGCTGAAGGCCCCTGTCCTCGCTCCCAGACGATGTCTCCATGGAGGGGTAGTCTCCCTCCGCTGCAGAGCCTGTCAATAAATGCAACAACAGACAACATCTCAGTCACATATCTCAGAAAATAACAAGGCTGAGACAACATACTAGGAAAATGTCTCACCTGAGGCCGCGAAAGGGGTCAATGGCAGGGGAACCAGCTGCTCCGGCTTTAACCCCAGCACTCGGGCAGCCTTCACAACTGCCTCCCAGATATCCCTCAAAGTGTAAGCACACTCAACGTGGGACACAAACTCCACGGGTCCGGCTGACCTTATCGCCTAGCCGATGTGGCACCTCCAGCCGTCAACCATCGTGTCGACAAATCTCCCCTCAGGGAGCACCCTATCCAGCGAGCCCTTCTTCCCAAAGCCATAGTTGGCTAGGAATTGGGCCCACCAAGTCCTTGACGCCCTCAACTGGGATGCCCCAGCTCCAGCTCCAACGGGCATTGCCTGCGCCGACCTCAAGGGCTTGAGGGCCCCGCTGTGACCTCGACTCACGGACGACGAACCTCGGCTGCCCCGAGGCTGCTGCTGCGCCACCTGCTCTACCACCCGGTGGATCTGGGAGAAATGATCCTCAGATAATCCTCATCCAGCATAATAGGAGGCAGGCCCTCCCTCAGAAGTCGACTCTCCTCAGCTTTCCTGATCACCGAGGCCTTCTGCTGGTACAAGTGGCTGTGCTCAAACCACCACTTGGCATAATGAACGTCGAATCTCCCTCGGCGGTCCAGCCCTGGCGTCAGCAGTCGCTCTAGCTCCCGGCGGTAGTAGAAGTCCCACCATGCTGCTGCTAGTAAGTGGGTGTCCCGACACTTATATAGTCGGCTCGCCAAGGGGAACTCCTAGTTTGGCGGGATCCCCTGGTCATACGCAAAGTTCTGGGTGAACCTGTACGGGTAGTACAGCTCCAAAAAACTCATCACGGACCGATGTAGTGTCAGAACTGTCGGTCGGGTGCTGATCACCCACTCTGTATATAAAGACACATCTGGCTCCCACTGATAGGGGAGGGCAAAGGTCGCCCTGCCGCTCAACGGCACCAGGATCAGGTGAGAGTCTCTCGTAGCGCTGTCAAAGGGTAGCCCCTCCTCGCCCCTGCTGGGCAGGTCAGACAGGGCTCTCCTAGCCCCCTCCAGTTGTGCAACAGCATCCTCATCTGGCTGGCCAGTGAAGCTAAACAACAAAGGTGCTGTCTGGTTCACCACTGTCCCTCGTGTCACCAACCCAGGAAATAATAACCCGGCCCACACGTTGAGATAGTGGGTCGACAGAAGCAAGCTCCTCTCACGTGGCACCGGGTGCACCGCCAACACTCCCAGCCCCTGATACATATTGGCTAACGTCGCAGGAGCTAAAGCTAGTCTCCGCCCCTCTGCCAATAGACACGCAGGCCACAGCAACTCAATCCTCAGCAAGCCATCTTCCCCGTGCGGGACTACAAATGTCGCCAGCCAGTACACTAAGTAAGCTGCCAGGTGCGTCACATTCGGTAACCCGTGGGGGTTCCAACCCTCTTGTGGTGCATATGTGTACCTCGAGTACGTACAAAATCGTAGCTCTACCTCAGTGTACTCCTCCCAGGGAGTTTGGTCTCTCGCAAACTCCTGATAAAAATAGAAGGGCCCATTATAGAAGTGGTAGACTCACACATTCAGCAGCACCCTAGGAGTCTGTGTAGCTCGCTCTCTCCCAGCCAGAGCTAAATCTCCCCAGGTCTTCAGTAGATACCGATAGCTGTGAGAGACTCGGAATCGTCCTTGCCCATCCATGTGGCTACGGTGGAGGTCGTCCAGCACCACCTCCTCATACCCCTCACCGCTGATCGGCAGCCCAGAAATTTCAAATAGAGACCACAAATATAGCGAAGTCTCTCCCTCAGCCATCGCCATCGTGTTCCATCGGCGGTTGAAGCGCTCCACCAATGCATGTATTAACCCTGTGTAGCATGGGTACCTGTACAATGCTATTGTCACTGCATATCTGACGTCGGCTCTGTCCAATAGCACCCGGTAGTGATGTATGATCCCCATCAGCCACTTTGTCGCCCCCTGATGGTACCGGTGTGAGGGGATCACCGCCCAATAGCCATACCAGCTGACAACTGTCTGTCGTAAAATTCCATCCAAAAGGTTGTGGTCGTTGTAGCCTTCTCCAGCATATTGCAGCCCTGACGGCTCCAGCATCAATCCCAGAGTACCCTCTGTCTCCGCCCTGTGGTGGCCATGCAAGTCCCAAGAAGTAGGACCCGACGCTCCGACACGGACCCCTAACTGGTCCGCTCTGCTATAGAAACCTAGGCACTCGGCACTGGGGAATTGACACTACCTCCAATAGTCTAGCAAGAAACTCATGAAGCTGTAGAGGGCAACCCCATGCAGGCTATCCCAACCCACCAAGATCACCCACTCCAGTCGACGGCGCTCTCCAGCAACTCGGGAATCTCCCCCCTCCATCCCAAATGGGACGTAGCTCCTGATGAACTCAAACAAGTGGCGGTCTAGTGGAAACTCTACCGGGTAACCTCTAGTGCGGTCATAGCTATAAATCCCGCCTACCTCTGAAATCCAGGCTAGCTCTACGGCCCCAGCTCCATTCGCCCCCTGCCTGACGGGGGCCTCAGCCACCAACGTGTGAACCAAGTCAAGCTGGTCCATGCTAGCAACAATAACAATGGGTAGACCCAGAGGAGGCAAGCGTTGCCCGGTCCTCCTCACCCAATGGTCCTCCTCGCGGACCACACGCCTCGGGACTCGCTCGTCTCTGCCAAACCTCACCATAACTACAAAACAAATTGCGCAAAATGGTAAGCATACCAGAAAATCAACAAATACAGCACAACAAAAGAAGGGCATATGAAGTGTCAAAATACAACTACGACAACCCAGAACGAGGAGCTCACGGGGGCATTTGTTGTACCCAGATAATTTCCCCAACAAAATATTAAGGAATGAGGGTTCGGGAATTTCCCCGAACACCTGTAAGGCGTGGGCTACCCAACCCCTCCTATGGCTTACCATGCCCAACTAAGGGTCCCAACCAATCAGCCGTGACCCACGGCAACATCAGCAATCGATTGGGGTTACCCCCAATCACTCAGTTGCGGGCTTCTCCAGCATTCTACACAACCACCCGAGCTAACCCGGAGGCGTCCTGACTATAAGCCACGCCACGTGGCACCCAACAATAAGGCCGGGGCCTACCCCCAAGATGCCTTCCTTCAGCTCTCCAAGGTCAAAGGAAGACCTAGCTAAGTCAACCACAGGCTTTGGAGGCTCGCCGCATGCATATATGGCCCACGTACGTGTGTTGGGAATTTCCCCGAATACCTCACAGGCACGTATATCCCAGCCACTCTACAGCAAGCCGTGGGCCAACCCGCGGCTCCAAAACACCAGTTGGGTCTTAAAACGACCCTCCAGCAAGTCAGGGCCACCCCCGACCTTCAGATATGCAGCGATGAGTCGTGAACTTTTAGCTCCCGGGACAACCTGGGACTACCCTGTCAACTCGCCTTACAACGCGGCATATATCATCAAGGCAGGGCCCATACACCCGAAGCGCCTTCTCTAGACTCATGCAAGCTCCTACCCTCAATCTGAGGCCAATTCTAAGGCCCCTTAGTCAATTACTCAGCTCATTCGACAACTCGAGGTGTGTCAGGAATTTATCTGAACACCTTGCGAGCGGCACCTACGATATGACAATAACAAGCCCCCACGGGCCAATCTCGACATCCCGGAGTACCCTATCCTTTAAAGGACTGTTACGCCCCGACGCGAAATATCAGAACGTACAGTCAGAAATAGTTAGAAATAATATTAATATGTTAATCTAAGTATTTACACATGTACTATGGAAAGAAATAATTCTATTGATCATGAAAGATTCTAATTTATTACAATAACCATCAAACCACTTAAACATCACCAAAACCCTCACTTTAACTCCACCCAAAACCCACGTATCCAACCGTGCACTTGCGTACACAACAAAGCCCACGTGAGTCTCTCACAACCAACCCACAACCCACATATGCATGCTCTATGCTGCATGGGTTTAAGCTTTAGGGTTACAACATTTAAAACATAGTTGGCGGCTGTTAACATAGCAGGGAGAAAATGAGGTATAGAGGGTTTTAAACCCTGCCAATTGTGATCGTAAAATCTTGCTGTTCTTGTACGTGGAACCCTCTAGAGCCCCAACCTTCTTATAAAACCTTGTCACCATCGAACATAGCTAAGCTTGCTGCCACGATCGTCTACAGCCTCTTCCTCTGCCGCCGCATTGGACGTGGGAAGACGTGGAGTCTTCTTCCCCTTCTTCCTATTGCTACTGCTCTTGGTGTGCAACCGGCGTCGACTTCCTTCCTCCATCTTCTTCTTCCTCCTGCTACGACCAAGCAACAAGAGGAGAAGCCCTTCTTCCTCTTCTTCCTGCGTCTGCAACAGAGAACATGACACATCCCTTCTTCTTCCACTTCTTCTTGCTTGCTGTGGACGTGAGAAGAGTCAGGAGCCAAGGCGTTTCTCTTCTTCCTCCATCCCCTATTTCAAACAGGGCATCGTTCTTCTACAAAACCTTCAACCCGTTCATCTTCCAATCACCAAAAAGGTAGGCAGTCTCCCAAGCACAACAAGATAGAATTAGTAAAAGCATGCATGTTATCTTAGTGATCATGTCTGGAATCATCTTCATGAATTTATGTTTAAAGGGGTATTAGCGTCCACTTTATAGTTCGCTATTTCAAATAGCGCCCGCACACCAGAACGCTATTTGTCCTTGTATTATGCAACGATATTTTAACTCTATTTATATGCGGTCATCAAGAAGGCCACTGATTGTTATCTGTGCCTGTTGTACAGGACGCTAAAAATCTGTCATTTTACGTGTACTGTTCATTTAAAAAAAATACAGAATGTGGATAATATAATTTTCTGTTTATATAAAGAAATAACAGCTATCGTGGTAGCCGCAAATATTAAATTGCGCCCTACAGATAGGACGTTAAAATCTGGAATATCCTACATGCACACAGCATATGGTAATTCTGTAAACTGAAATTAAATTACGCCTATTCTAACAGACGTTAAATGTTATGCGTGCCCTTTAAACAGGACGTCAAAACCTGTAAATAGTTAATTGATAAACGAACACAGCACATAGTTTTCTTAAAATCTAAATGAATCTGCGCCTTTCGCCATGAACGTTAATGCGCCATGGGAACTGACGCAAAAGCCACGGCCACTGGCCCCTGGGCCAACGGTGGTGGTGAAAGGTCAGCAGACAACGACTTAGATGGAGGAAGTGGCGGGGCACGACTCCGAGCCGAAGGGGAAGTTCTCGCCCTTTTCTGTGACCAATGCCAGGTGTCCAGCGTCGCCAGGTCGTTGTCAGTTAAGACGACGCGACTGCCACTGGCCATGTCGGACCCTTCACCAGCTGAACCGATGACTCCTTCGGGGAAGCTCCTCCGAGGGCTAGGGCCCCCACTCGCCACGGATGCTGCTGGCGAGCCCACCAGAGGAACGCCGACCGGGACCGGGTATTGCAACCTCCCCGGGGCAAATGAAACTTCGGCTTGGGGGGCGACGACAGACACCAGGCTGACCCCCAGTGCCACGTGATCCACCAGGCGGGGAATGTTCCACGGCTATCAGATGACCTCGTAGGTCCAGCCATGCACCTCAGCCGCCCCTGAAAGGAGAACCAAATCGGCTAGGCACCCATCACGACCGCAGCAATCTGAGAAATAAAAAAGGGGCAGTACCCTGCGATAATGAGGGGCACAACCCCAGCTCCCGGAGTAGCGCCAGAGTCAAAACGAAATCCACATCACCGAGAGGATACCGCTCTGTTGGGTATATGTTCTCACGTTGTTTTTAACCCCAGTTTTGATGATAACAAATATTGTGAGTTTGTGAGAGCAAAATATTGTGCGTGGTTTAATGTATTCAAAACGTTGTGTGTTTGGAAGAGCATGTGCTTTATAATGACATCTAGTGTATTGTGATGGAATAATGCTCTCCATTTTATTGTGTGAGTGTATGGATTTTAATGGAACAATCATATTTTTTATGTTTTTGGAAGGACTCAAAATGGTTAATGAAGATGCTCACTCATGTGTAGATGAATATCCCTCATTTGAGGTTTTCTTGTTATTGAGCATATGGAAGACTAATGAATGCCAATTACATGTTAAAGCTTCCATGACTTTGTATTTATCAACCTCGTTTTCCACCAACACCCCTTCGATGGAAACACGTGAAGTGGCAAGTCATTTAAAGCATGGGAGATGGACAGGCGCCAGCGCCACGCCAACCAATCACCAGGCAAGATATCTGCAGAAAGAATCGCCGCATTGCCCGGAAGGAAAATCAAGCTCTCCGTGCGCCTGCTCGTAGGCCAAAGTGGTCGTTGGACGGTAGCCTTGGGAAAAATCCTTCCACAGGCCCCGACGATAATCCGGCTCGTAGTAAGCAAAGGCAGCCTGTTGGAGTGCCGCCTAGTAACTCTCCGAGCCTTTGTATTGCTCGAGCGCTTCTGACCCTGCCAGCTCTGCTTTCGCCTCAAGCTCGACCGCCGTTTGTTCCGCCTCAGACTGCCTTTGCTCGGCTTTGGCTCGAGCGACTTCGACCTCCACCCACTGTCGCTCGGCCTCTCGGACCTGGCCCTCGAGCTCTTCACGCTCAGCTTTCCATTACTCGTCACACTCGGCTTGAACTTTACACTCTGCGTCCAGAAGCCTATCTTTCAGCCCCACCATATAGCGAGCGTGAGTCAGCTGCTCGGTCGCCTCCCGAGTGACGCAGGATGAACCCGGTCGAGACACGGGACCCTAAGCCAGCAATCAATAAGCGCAAGTCATCTAAGCAACAAGGCAAACACGCACATGAGCCACGGACTCCACAAGACTCGAAGTGATGGTTCGGTGAGCTGTGGCTCGCGAGGAAGCCAGACACGGTCCGAGCAACGAGGAGAGTGGTAGCTAACCACCCGGGGAACAATGTAGTGGGTGCCAGATTCAGCTGGGCTGACCGATACAGAGGGGATCGGTTCAGATGTGCACTCACTCACCGGCAGCAAGAACTCACGGAACGGTGGAAAATATGGATCGGGCACTCCTCACACGGCACTGCGATTGGAACTAATACTAGTCAAGTAAGGTGGAGTGGCAGTCGCACGTACCTAGCCCGTCCGAAGGACCGGCTCCGGTTAAAGACGAGGGTGTGCCGGGGAGCATGCGCACCCGACGAACACGCTGCGTCGAGGAAGCTTGGCGATGATCCCTGCTAGTACATTGACTACACTCCACGCAGGGAGGGGTTCATGGGGAGGGGAAAATAGTTACATGCACTACCCTCACGCAGGAGGGGGGATCGCGGGGTGGGGAAATGAGCGGTCGACCGTACGCCAAGCTCGGCTGTCCAATCGACGTGCAGCCAACTCCAGGATGAAGCTCGAGGGATTTCGAAGGACACCTAAAGGTCTGGCACTGAGCTGATGTAGCTGGATGGAGACGGTGGCTGCAACTGTGGGCCTGTGTAGTTCTGCCGTGCAGGACTGGTTGGCGCGGTTGTGGTGCGTCGGCCGGTACGTGTGAGGTAGAACCCCAAACATGATGGGACCAACTCGTGGACATTGCTGACAAGGTGTTCTACGATCCCTTAGAAGATGATAGCCGTCTGATCACCTCGTTGGACGTGGTCGCAAGAATTGCCGGCATCAAGTTCCTGGGCAAACAGCAGGACAGGTCACCGATAGCCATGGTGGAACTTCCAGTGCTGATGTCAGATCGAGACGAGACCACTTGCGTTGGTTTCATATCGTCGAAATCCGAAAGTTTGCTAAAGACTTGATGACCTGAAATAGAGAGGAGGAGGGGGTTTCGGGGCTGACTTGGCAGTAATCTATCCTGGGTGAACAGGGGACTCTGAGTCTGGCGCGACTAAGGGAAATTGGACACCCTGGATGGAGGCATTGTCGAAACCAGGCGAGACCACCTCTGGTTCATCGGCACTTCAGATAAGAAGAACCCTCGTGAAGAGGGCTCAGGCCGATCCACACAGGAGAAGTCGGTGTCGGTGTTGCCAGGGGGCTCTCAGGAATAGGCACAGTCTGGGTGCAGTTGCACGGAAATAACTGTAGCGGTTGATGCCATTGACGAAACAAGACGAGAATTCCTCTGCTGCGAAGAAGACTCAGAGTACAACGATCCCACAGAAGGGGGCTTGGGCTGATTGGTGCAGTAGATAGAGGTATGGATGCTGCAAGCTCTATCAATGGGGAGTTTAAATGGGGTAATTATCAACTGGGGAAAGGATTAATACGGGGAAAACCTTCCCTACCCAAACTCTAACCTAATGAGGACTCCAAAGCCTATAAATACCCCCCTTCTAACCCTTAAGACCCTTTGATCATCCACTCTATTCAAGCTACGGTAAGGATTTTTCTTCTTTCTTCCTTCCTTTTCTTCTTTTCCTTACTTCTTATTTCTTCCAACATGTAGGAGAAAGACCTTCCTCTAGGGGCATTTGGAGAAACTACATCCCGCCTTGGGAGGATCGGAAGGAAAGAGTCCACCCTGCCTTAGTGGCATTTGAAAAAGGGACACCCCCCAGTCTGGGGGCATGAAAGGCAAGAGAAGATACACCCTCGTTCCAGGGGGCATTTGAAAAAGGGACACCCCCTAGTCTGGGGGCATGAAAGGCAAGAGAAGATACACCCTCGTTCCTGGGGGCATGTGAAGAGAATTCACCCCCACTTGGGGGCATATAAAATAGAAGTTGCGCACCAATTTGGGGGCATTCGAAGAAGAGAGACACCCTGCTTTAGGAGCGTAAGCACCAATAAAGTTTCACCCCGATCTAGGGACGTATGAGGAGAGATATACCTTGCCTCAGGGGCATACGAGGCAGGAGAATCCACTTCGGCTCAAGGGCACACGAAGAGAAATATGCTCCGCATCCGGGGGCGTATAGGACACAAGAGAAGGATACCCTAGTCCAGGGGTAACTGAAGAAGGGACGTACCCCGCCCGGGGTCATGAAAGACACGAGAGAAGTATACCCTAGTCCAGGGGTAATTGAAGAAGAGACATACCCCGTCCGGGGACATGGAAGACACAAGGGAAGTATACCCTAGTTCAGGGGTAATTGAAGAAGAGATATACCCCCCCCAGGGACACCGGGAACACAGGAAGAGATACACCCTGGTTCAGGGGCATTCGAAGAGAGGCTACGCCCCGATCAGGGGGCATATGAAAAGGAGATACACCCTGGTTCGAGGGCGCTCGAAGAGAAGCATACCCCTGCGAGCATTCGAAGAGACATACGTCCCGCCTAGGGGCACAGAGGCAGAAAGGCATACCTCCTCACCAGGAGTGGATGAAGAGAAGCCACACCCTAACTTGGGGGCACACTAAGAGAAGCCCGCCCTAGTCCGAGGGTATTAATGAGAAGAGAAGAGAAAAAGAGAAGAAGAGACCCGAGGCAGCCATGGTCTTGGCACCCGCCTCTCTCTAATAAATGAAGAGACGAAGAGAAGAAGAGAAAGAAGGAACGCGAGGTAGATGTGGTCTTGCACCCGCCTCTCCATAAAAGAGAAGAGAAGAAGGGAAAGAAGAACATCCCGCTGATGGGGCGTTAAACCGAATAGACCCTTCCACCACCGGGGCGTTAAACCGACCAATATTCCGCCGACGGGGTATTAAACCGACTAGAATCCCGCCACTGGGGCGTTAAACCGACCAATATTCCACCGACGGGGCGTTAAACCGACTAGCATCCTGCCGACGGGGCGTTAAACCAACCAATATTCCACCGACGGGGCGTTAAACTGACTAGCATCCCACCGACGGGGCGATAAATCGACCAATTTTGGCTCCCACAGCTTGCTTCCTCCGATTTCGGCTCTCTGCAGCCTGCTTCCTCGCAGCCCGCTCCCCAATCTTTAGCTCTTGCAGCCTACTTCTCAACTTTGGCCTTCGCGGTCAACTTCCCGATATTGGCTCCTGTAGCCTGCTTCCTCAACCTTCTGCTCTTGTAGCCTGCTCTCCTATCTTCGGCTCTTTGTAGCCCGCTTCCCGATTTTGACTTTTGTAGCCTACTTCCCAACTTCGGCTCTTTGCAGCCTACCCCTCAACCTCGACTTGTAGCCCGCTCCCCCAACATTTTTGGCTCTTGCAGCCTGCTTCCCGGCTTCGTCTCTTTGCTGCCCGCCTCCCAACTTTGGCTCTTGGCAGCTTGTCCCCAATTTCGGCTCTCATGGCCCGCTTTCCCAAAATTTTGGCTCTCATAGCCTGCTTCACTAACTTCGGCTCTTTGCAGCCTACCCCTCAACCTCGACTTGTAGCCCGCTCCCCTAACATTTTTGGCTCTTGCAGCCTGCTTCCCGGCTTCGGCTCTTTGCTGCCCGCCTCCCAACTTTGGCTCTTGGCAGCTTGTTCCCCAATTTCGGCTCTCATGGCCCGCTTTCCCAAAATTCTGGCTCTCGTAGCCTGCTCCACGAACTTCGGCTCTCGCAGCCCGCTCCCTAATTTTGGCTCTCACAGCCTGCTTCCCAGCTTTGGCTCTTGGCAGCCTGCCCCCCCAACCTTTGGCCCTCACAGCTGCTTTCCAACTTCGGCCCTCGCGGCCTGCACCCCAATGTCCCTTGGCTTTTACAGCCCGCTTCCCTAATGTCCTTTCGGCCCTTCTCGGCCTGCCTCCTTGGTGCCGCTACTACCACTGTGCTTATACGAAACAATAATATTTTCTTATGTAAAATAATAATAATAATAATAATAAAACAAAAAAATAAAAAACAATAACAATAAAATAATAACGTTCATAAGGATAATGATTCTTAAGAGTCCAAACAATAAGCTCTTTAATCGAGAAGAATAGTCATTCCAATGATGAGAATTTGATGATCAATAGACTTACAACAGGTCACGACATGGAATACTACAGTCTACATAGGCTTAGAATAGCTTACACAATTCGAGATCATGAAAAGATTACTTTCGAAAAACTGGGAGATACACGGTTAGTAATGGGTTGCTCAAGGTATATACGGTCTAATATGGGCCACATTATCAGGGACTGGGCAGGAATACAGTTTTTACGAGATCAAGGTTGAATGACTGATTAAGGGCCGCACTTAAGAAGGGACGGTAAGTATTAGGCCGCACAAGTCTATAGGAGCTTAAGGCCCACGAACAGGATGTACGGGCCATAATGGGCCGTTTTAAGAGTATGCAATCCAAGAGAATCCGCATAAGGTTTGAACGGTCATTTTCTAACCGCACCACCTGGGCTTGACTGGAAGGCTAAGAAATCACCCAATTGGACTTCGGGCTGCCATAAACAGAGTAGAGCTAAACCATGGCCTAGCCTACTGTCTATTGGTTAGTCCAGGGCTTAATGGACAGATCAAAATAGGAATTGGTCGAAGAGTGATCAAGGTTAATCGACCAACACTAAATGGCATAAGCCAGGGACATGCAGTCATTATTGGGCCACCTGTAAGGATATGCGGTCCGCTACTGGCCGTATATTCCTCCCTTAGCCCAATTCGATCCAAGACTTAAAATCCAGTGGTTTAGTCACGTGAATCGGTGTTTCTAGTGGTTCATTAGGTCCTTGGCAGGGATATACAGAGATCCCGTGATGGTGTTTAGTTCACCGGATGGAGTGTCCAGTGGTAAGTTCATAGGTAGTACAACTAATAGGGCTAATGACTTATTAAAAGTTGGTATGTTTGTTAGCCCGTTCTACTAGAGTAGAATGGCTGTCATGCATCCAAGTATTCATATCAGTCCAAATTTTTCATGTCAATTTATCAAGGATCATGATTTACATTAATTTAATTGCCAAAAAGATGAATCAAGATGATAATGATAATGAACAAGATCATGTGGGAATAATTAGCATGCATTTACAGAAATTTACTTGCATAATTTACCAATTATCATGTGGGTTTCTAATTTACTAATTATCAATTAAGATACTAATATGAATCACGTAGAACTCATACTAAGTCATATTCTGTATAGATGTGTGGTCGGTACAGGACTTTATATCTAACCTGCAGGATGTGTGGTTAGTTCAGGAGCTTATATCTATGGACGTACGGTCCGTTCAGGACCTTATATCTAACCTGCAGGATGTATGGTCAGTTCAGGACCTTACATCTACCTGACTTACAGGATGTGTGGTCGCTACTAGACCTTTTAACTGCCTGACTTACAGGATGTGCGGTTGCTACTGGTCCTTATATCTTACCTGTAGGATGTGTGGTCAGTTCAGGACCTTATATCAATGGATATACGGCCAGTTCAAGACCTTATATCTAACCTGCAGGATGTGTGGTCAGTTCAAGACCTTATATCTGCCTGACTTACAAGATGTGCGGATGCTACTGGACCTTATATCTGCCGGAATTATAGGATGTGCGGTCACTACTGGACCTTATATCTAACCTGTAGGATGTGTGGTAAGTTTAGGACCTGATATCGGCCTGACTTACAGGATGCGCGGTCGCTACTAGACCTTATATCTACTTATCGGAACAGAAGATAATCTACGCATTACAGGAAAGACCTTGGACAGCTGGGCAGCGACCGCATATAGGGTTGGGCAGCTCTGGGAGGGCCACCCAAGGGGGTTTGTGCGGCACTATCAGGGCCGCCCATCTCCAGGGGCAGTTTGTGCAGGGCTGGCCAGGGGGTTGTGTGGTCAGCTACTGGCCGCACAATCAGGATATGTGGTCACCAGGAGGCCTCCCATCCTGGTTGTGTGGTCAGTCAGGGGTCGCCCATCCCTAGTTTAGTCAGTGTTGGGGTGTCCAGACTTGAGTTGTGTGGTCTATCGTGTGGCCACACAACTCTGGTCGTATTCTGATCATCCATGCCGCATCCGACGAATGTCGGTTTGGCTAGGGTTGGGTTTATAAGCTAAATTCTCACAAAATATAGCATGAAACAAGGGGCTTTTGGTATCATTGGAAAGAGCACGAAAAACTCTACAAGATGCATGAATCAATTTCATATTTATAGCCTGGAATTACTACTTAAATCGAAAGGGGACAATTATAACCCTAATTTGACATGCCTCTACTAAACCTCGAAATACTCGTCTTCTCCATGGCTGAGTATCTCTGCTCACAGGGGTTGAGAAGCTTAGACAAGTAGTAGGCTGCCCTCTCCTTTCCTTCTTCATCCACTTGCGCGAGGATGGCACCTACGAAGTCATCCAGGACAGAGATATAAAGAACAGGCTGTTTGCCTGGAACTGGCGACTTCAGGACAGGAGGATTGGCCAAATAATCCTTTAGTCCATCAAAAGCTGCATGACACTTGTCATCCCAGTTAAATTTGACTCCCGGCTTAGTAAGCTCATAGAACGGCCTACACCTTTGTGAGAGCTGGGACATAAATCGGTGAATAAATTGTAACTTCTCGATTAATCCTCGAACTTCCTTCAAATTCCTGGGAGGAGACATATCTCTTATTGCCTTTACCTTGTTGGGATCAATCTCAATACCTATCTTACTAACAATAAATCCAAGTAATTTTTCCGATGAAATGCTAAATACGCACTTCTTGGGATTCATCTTGAGCTTATATTCTCAGGACCTTTGCAATACCTTGGCTAGAACCCCAGGATGCTTAATCCTTGTCTTTCACTTCACTACCAGGTCATCTACGCACACCTCTATAAAAATGTGGATCATGTCATGAAAAATTACCATCATAGCTCTTTGGTAAGTTGCTCCGATATTCTTAAGCCCAAACGGCATGACCACGTAGTAATTAGTTCCCCAAGGTGTAGTGAATGAAGTTTTCTCCTGGTTTTTCTCAGCCAAGTGAATCTGATTATAGCCAGAGAAGCCATCCATAAAAGAAAGGGTCTCGTACCCTGCCATGTTGTCAATGAGCACGTCTATGTGAGGGAGGAGAAAATCATCCTTTGGACACGCGCTGTTAAGGTCCTAGAAATCTATGTAAATTCTGACTCTTCCATCTTTTTTCATCACCGGGACAATGTTAGCCACCTAATTAGGATAGAGGACGACTCTAATAAATCTGACTTTATGAAGCTTATTGACCTCTTCTTTCATTTTTAATGCCATGTGCGGGTGGAAACATCTTAACCGCTACTTGACCGGGATGGATCCTGGCTTAAGTGTAAGATGATGTTCAACAAGTGTAGGGTCCAACCCCGGCATATCTTCATAACTCCATGCAAACGTGTCCTTATATTCTTGAAGAACCTGGACAAGTGCCTCTTCTTCGGAGGGCGGTAGATTTTTACTGATGAGGATAATCCTAGGGTTTTCCTCGGTACCCAGATTAATCTCTTTGGTGGGTTCCTCTACTGAGGCTGATGGTTCGTCAAATCTCCTCATGCCACTAGCAAAGGCATCAGTCTCGTCCTCATATTCCTCGTAATCCTCATCCCCCTCTTCAATAGGGTCTTCGTCTTTCATAATCTCATAAATGCCAAACCCTTCATCGATATAGCATATATCCTCACATTCTACATCCGGCAGGAGTATTGGATCCTCTAGAAACGCGGGAAGAGCTAAACATGCCCGGCACCTCCTTGCTAGATCTAGCAGCAACCTATGGGGAATCTGCTTACCCTTGGACTTCCTAGTTGCTACCCTTGGACTCTTAGAACTAGAAGAGTATGAACAACTAGCATGATTACTAGACTCTGACGAAAAGGAGGGAGAAGGTGACAAAGTGGATACAATCGGAGATACAGAGGAGGTCCCCTCACCCGAGGGGTAGAGAAGGTCCATTAATGAGTCCTGGATGACTTGCCCCTGGGTCGGGGCACACTCAGAAAGAAGATAGGAGGTCTCTTCAACAAAAATTGAAGATCGAAAAGTTAGAATTTTAGTATTTTTTTTTCATTTTCATTTTCTAGGACAAGACAGTGGGAAGGAGAAGCGAAAGATGTTGAAATCGAAAGTTTGGAAAAAGATTGGATAACAGAGTGGTCGCCCGGGGGCGTGGTTGAAAGTTGAGAAAATTGCTCGGGGAGCAAAAGAGGAATCGTGGAAACTTGGAAGAAATTTGGAGAAAGAGTAATTAAGACCGCGGGTGGTCTAGGAATATTAAAGGAAATCTTGGAGCACCAGAAGGTAATAAGTGATGGGTGTACAGAAGTAAGGGAGAAAAGGTCGGCCCACAGCCTATCCACAATGAAGCTGATGGGAATCGAGTCCATGCATCCCCATTTTATTTTTGTCTTTATGTACTTTTATTTTTATTTATGTCCTTGCATAAATAGGTGTGCAATTATCGGGCCTTAGTAGCCAAGATGTCATTCCTAATAAGTCTTTGAGTTTATTTGTAAAAAGTCCATTGGGGGTCCCAAGAGCCATGTCACCTCTCCCTCATTGGTCCACCTATGCTTTGGGCAAAACTTAGAGGAATGAATCAATAAGAACACAAAAGAATGCGGGCTTGATTAATGCTCCCCCTTGGTTGATGACGGGTTCTTTGGATGCCGGACGTTCTCTGCTTGGCTTGGGGTTGATCTCCTTCCAATGTGACTTGATCTCTGCTTGAAGATGGATGCAGATGGATGCAGCACTTCCTCCCGGAGCACTGTTCACGTCCACAGTGCTAGCTCTCTCTTGCTTCTTTTGGTGGTCTCCTCTTGCCTCTCCTTGGATTAATTATTGTTTCTAACCCTAAGAGATAGTTTTATACCTCTTATATGGTCAAGGGACAACTCCTAAACTAGATCCTCGAAATCAGGAGGGATTGGGGGGCTTTAGGATTAAATAATACATGAAGAGAAGGCTTTCTTTGAAGTGACAAAAAGTCAACTTTTATGGGTGGATCGGGGCTGGCAGTCGATCGACGCTTACTGGCAGTCGACCGTTCTGAGAATTTACTGTAGATATTTGGTTGCTGGCTTTTCCGATCGACCGTCGCTGGTTGGCGGTTGACCGCCCCCTGCAGTCCCTGCACATTAAACATAGTTAGCCCAATTCAACATATTATTAGTCCAATCAGTTCATGATCACTTCCTGTCTTGCTAACAATAACTTAAATTAAGCTCACCTTGAGTGGTTTGGGAGTCAAGATGGATTAGTATGTGTGTAAGGAATTGAGTGCGTAACATGAGTCATGATAAAGTTGGGCTTGAGTGCAAATGAAATTCATTTAACTTACAAGTTCTAGGCACATGAATCAATTATAAGTTCTTGATTTTATTATCATCAAAATCACTGGGATATTTACAACAATGTTCTCAACAAGAAGCGCAAACTCATGACTCATCCCTGGTGATAGAAGCACGTGGATCTGCATGGTTGAGAAATCGGTGCTGAGTCAAGGGTGGTCTACACTCCTCTGTGCCCGAATCTGGTCAGGGATGGGTCATGTGTACGCTCTCTCACAACGGTGATGGAATTTGCAGCGAGCTAGGAATCCTATCTCATGCAAATGCAGCATTCAAACATATACTAAATAAGTAAGCCGCAAAGAGAGAAGCGAAAACATACCTCCACGCTCGGAACGTGGGGAAGACCTTCCTGGCCAAGAATCGTAACTCCCGACATAGTAAATATAGTTAATTACAGCATGAAAATTACGGCCCACTCCACGCAGTGAGGTAAAGGGCTACAATAGCGGTCCGTCGGCACTGATCTTGGGTTGGCGGGCAGTGTGTTGGCGATGCGCTCAGGCCGATGTGAACTGCTAGTCCGATTCGGTTTTGTTCAGCCTGCTAGACAGCAAGCGAGTGCAACACGTGTGATGGTGACTACTGGTGGACTTCTGGCAGCGACGGTTGTCTGGGATGTCGGTGGAGTGTCCCTCTTCGATCTTTGGGAGCGGCGGATGCTAGATCAGAGCCAGTGTATTTAAGGGGAATTAATTCCCAACCCAGCCCTATAGCCCTGTCACGGGACAGAACTGCGTGACCTGGCAAGATTGGCTCCTGTGCCCAGATTCGGAGTCAAATCGGAGCAAGGCCGACATTGTTGCGAAGAGGACTCGAAGAGCTACGACATAAGTGAAATCCAAGACCATCCAATGGTCTGATCTTCCAAGGAAAACTCTTCAATAGGGTGTCACATTCTGGCAGGGGTGCAGGGCAGACTGTGATCTACCTGAAGATGTGGTTTGACTGGGGGTCACATGATAGATTTGGATGAGGGGATTAATTTGGGTGAGAGGGGGAGACGAGGTGATGAAGCACACCAAATTTAGTGGCGATCAGAAATGGTTTGGGGGGGTGGAAAATTCATGGATTTGGTAGCTATCATGTAGATCTGCTCATAGGCAGATTGTGAAGGGCGGAAAGACATAGGTGAGAGGTGGGGTTAACGGTGGCGGATCGACACAAAAATTGAACTGGAGAAGGAGGAATACGAAGGGAAGAATACCTCAAAAAATGGAGGCAATCAGATGGTCGGATCTTTGGTACCAACCTTTTTACTGAGCTTCTGTCCAGGAATCTCAAAATTCTGGACAGAAGGGTGGAAACTGGGTTGTGGTGGCACGACGCCGGCACGGACGGTGGCGGTAGCGGCAGTGATTGATTGTAGTAACCAAGGAAGAGAAGGAGAGGAAGATCACTCAGAAATATTAGGGTTTTTGCCCTAGATCTAATGAAACAAGAAGGAAGAAGAAGAAGGGAGAGGGGAAGAGAGAGGCGCGCCCTTGGCTTCTCAAGGATTTTCTCCAAATTTCATCGATTAATCAATGTTCGGCGAGCTTAACTTCGAACTAGCCCTTAGCAAGGGCCAACTCCAGCAATGCCAAGCTGCTCAGGTTGACCTCTCGCGTCAACTCGAGGAACTTCGGAAAGGAAATAAAGATGCCAAGTAAAACCCCAGCGCAGGCGCGCCTGATGGCCGCGGCAGCCCATACCAAAGGCGGCTTCGGTGGTGTCCCCCAGAAGGTCGGGAAGGAATTCAACAAAGCCGACACCGGCCGCGGCATCATCAAGCCCAAAGGCAAGAAGAAATGAGCGATGAAGGCACCAGCCTCGATCGGATGGCGCGGGACATCGCTCAAATCCGCGGCGACCTGACCAAGGTCATCAACTACATGATCGAGGCCGAAGCCGAAGTCCCCGAGAAGATGCGGCGGTTCATGATGTATATGCATGACGTCCGCGACATGATCAGCATGTATCGGGAGACCGGCCACGAACCCCCTGCCTATATCCTCCGCGAGATTGAGCGCCTCGATGATCGCTATCGCCATCTCTTGGAGGATCTCACCACCGATACTGGCGTATTTGAAAAGGTCCGTCAGGAGATGTCGCAGCGCCCTGGCAATCGCTACGATCACACCCGGCTATTGCCCAGAACAGGAGGACCTAAATGAAACAGGGTAGTGGAAAGACCACCGCGCACTACAAGGATGGATACGTTACCAGCAACGTCTCCCTCAACGCGGTCAGCCAGATGGGCGCGAAACAAGCAAATCTTCGCGACATCCCGCCCCTCATGAGTGAGCGTAAGGCTCAGGCCCCGAGTTGCTCATGCACGACACATTCCTCAGGCTCGCAAGGAAAGCACTAATGACTAACTTCACCATCGAAGATTACGAACGTATGCGAATCCTCCTCGACATCGAGGAGCGTGTGCGGCACCAGCCACAGTTGCTGAGCATCAAAGCCCACGTCCTTCATGAACTCGTGGGCATCGATGCAAGAGTTGCTGAGGCAGATAAGAAGGAGCGCGAACAGGAAGCTAAAGCCAAGGCCGACCTCGAAGCTAAGAAGCTCGCGGAAGATAACCGAGTCGCGGCGGATTTGGTCAAGAAGGCTGACGAGGAATCAAAGAAAGAAGCTGAGCTTCGCGCCAAATCCCTCGAGGACGAGAAACTTCGGCAGGCGCGGGTGATGGCAGAACAACAGCGGGTTCAGCGGGAACAGCAAGGCTTGGTAGATCAACCAGAACCCCTGGTATTCGCCACCCAATCCGGCCCGATCGAAACCGACACCCTTAGGAGAGTCTAATGTCCCAGAAAGGTTTGGGCACCAACGATGGCGGCGGGGTTGTCTCGCCGAAGCCGGTTATGAACTACAGCCCGCCCAAGGCCACCAAGCCCGCGGACAAACCTCGGGTGCATGACCTCAAGGCCACCAACCACGGCAACTGTGGCACCCAAGGCAAGCGCTGATGGACCTCCCTGCCTTAGCTAACCTCTGCCTTCAAGGCATAGGCACTCGCACGACTGTCACTCAGGCGGAGTTGACGAATCAAACCTCCAATGAGGCGATTCAGTTCAATCTCGCTGTGAGCCAGACGCGGGATGAGTTGCTAAGGATGGCGCAATGGGACTGTGCCAAAGGGACTATCGACCTGAACTACATCACTTCGTTACCTGGGACCCCCGAGAATCAGTCCCAGGTAACGAACCAAAATCAATGGACCCCAGGGATTCCCATCCCGCCATGGACCTATGAATACCAATACCCTGTCGATTGCCTCCGCGCGATTAAGATCGTCCCGAGTATGAATCCGGGGCTGAACGGGCTGCCTATCTATCCCTCGTCGACCCCAACTGGCTACGGAACGATTTGGTCAGGCCCGCCGATTAAGTTCGAGGTCGCGCTGGATCAATTCTACGAGGTGACCGCAGCCGCAGTTGCCTCAGGTGGCTCAGGCTACAACGTCGGGGACCTAATCGTCCTCCCGGGTGGCCTTACCTATACCTCAGGCAACAACCTCGCTCCCATTGGTGCTTCGGCGGTGTTACAACTCACGGCCGCGCCTGGGGGTGTAATCTCGGCCGTCTCGGTCGCTACGGCTGTGCTTGGCGAAGATTCTCCGTTAGGTGGGTCCTACTTCTCGCAGCCCGCCAATCCCGTCGCGCAGCAATCTACCTCCGGTTCAGGCACCGGTGCGACCTTCAATCTAACCTGGACCTCGACCCAAGGCAACCAACGAGTCGTCCTAACCAACCAAGAGTTCGCGACGCTCCAATACGTTCGGCAGGTCACTGATCCCAACGTGATGGATTCCCTATTCATCAAGGCGTGGTATCGAGAGACCTTAGAAGTCAACAGAGTTGAGAGAGGAGAAAAGGCAGAGACACAACATACTTGGTCGCAGATCAAAACTGTTTCATCATTGAACGAATCACTGCAACTGAAGTTGCTACATCTGAATAGCATGCAAAAAGAGAGAAGACATCAAAATAATATAATTGCATGCTTTAATTGAAATATATTTTGTCAAGTAAATATCTAGAAGCACCTGCAGATGGAGCAGGAACCCGTTTCAAGAGATGGAGCCACAAGGATCTGTGTAACTCGAACAGCCATTCGTGCATCAGTAAAAACAACTCCAGAAGGAGGTTCATCTTTGCAGTAACTGCAGTACCATTCACCATCTGGTATATGTCTCAATCCTAAGCAAACTGAGAAATGTCCAAAGTATTGAAATTAAGTAAAGCTGGCATACCTATAATTAACATAGAAAAGTTATCTGACATGGTCACTTATCTATGATGATGATCAATGTAAGTGGAAAACTTTTCATTTTAGCAATGTACACACCATAGGCATTCCGTCCAATTAACAGCTATCCAAACAGTAATCCAATCAATAAAAAATGAGTTTTATTCCACCAAATTACCGATATGCGATGATATGCTGTGTGATTCTCAAGGCCTTGAATAATGGCAAGGTGCCAATATATGTCGTCACATATCCCTATATCCCACTTTTCCCTTATTTTCTAGACTCATTCCAAGTTCCAATGACTAGAGAATCACTCTGAGTTGCTCGTCCTTGAGTTTAAACTGTTTAATAAGAAAGGTAGTTTTCATCCTACAACTGGATTGTAGGACTTTCAGGAAAGCTCCATCTAAAGTTGCATTAGCTGTATACCTACTAGAACCTTGCAAGGAAAGACTGCCAGGAAGCTCTTCTGTTGTAAAGCCTTTTTCAAAATTTTTGGGCATTTCACATGGATATGACCAACCCTAGGTTTGTAAGATAGAAATGAGACAGTGATGTCAATGTCTGACATCATGCTCTATATTTTTGCCAGATCTCCTTCCTTAAAGGGTATCCGGTATATTAATGCACACCTGCCATATCACAAGTGGAACTAGTTGCAACATACAAAGTTAGAACAAACTCTACCTTAGGATAGTAATTGGTAATTACTATGTTGACAAGCAAAATGCACAGTAAGTAAAATATGAAAGAGTTTATGAAAATAAATCAGTATGATACTAAATGGGGATCTGAAAGAATGAAGCATTCATAAGAAAAGTGATAAGCACACTAAGGACCAGGCAACTTCAAAGAACTCTGAGATGTAATGAAGATGAAATTAACTAAAAAATTAAAAAAACACTAAGAAGGATGGTAATGTGGACATTCCATGTGACTCTACGAGTTACTATAATTTGCAATTCCATCTACTACTGTCAAAATAATATTTTATTACTCTAAATTGGTTCTAAGGGCTTCCTGTTGGACCCAAAATTTCCAAGAAAAAAATGCTGAATGGTGATGAGAAGTGCAAACCGGGGGGACCTCCTCGGTTACCCATTTAATGCAAACCGGGGGTGCTCCCCCCGGTTCTCCCTGTTGCGCTGCCAGCCTAGACTGGGGAACCTTCCCCGGTTACCTCCATTTATTGCAAACCGGGGGGACCCCCTCCTCTCCTGCCAGCCTGGATCGGGGAAAGTCCCCCCCGGTTCCTTCCTCTGTGCTGCCAGCTCCTTCCTTCTCCGCCTGTCAGACTAACCGGAGGAACCTCCCCCGGGTACCACCTCCTCCCAGCTTAACCGGGGGGAACCCTTCCAATCCTTTTGTTTCTCAAATAATTAAAGGAAAATTGATGGAGGGGGTAAACTTATCTCCCATCTCCCTCAATTAAATGTTAACCGGGGGGGCTTCCCCATCCTTCAATTAAACTCTAATCGGGGGAACCCCCTTCATTCTCCCAGCAGTAAATAATGGAGGGGTAAACTCACCTCCCTAGGTGAACAGGGGGAAGCGGGGGTTATGTGTGCCCTCTTAACCGGGGGAACCTCCCCCTAGTCTCTTCATCTCTCCAAGGCATTAAATGCACATATCAAGTTCCCCCGGTTGAAACCCCTATGAAAGGAGGTAGAAGCCTCTCATTCAGAGACACCCATGGGAGAAAATCTCCAAGAACTCTCAAAAACTCAAAGAACATTTGAAGACTTGGGATAGGATTGGTTCGCCAAATTCCCAATCAATTGTTTGATTTGATTCGTTTGATCTTGTAAAGTCCTGTTGAAAGGGTATGCACTCGTTATTGCATAAATACCCCTACTTTGGGAAAACTTTTGGTAATTTTTTTTGCTTGTCCTTTCTTGTCATTCTCATTCTTGAGGTGTGCTGGACTTTGTGGAAATGCGGATTTTGAGGACCTTAGAAATGAATATACTTTGAGTAGTCAGCAACATTAAGAAGCCGTTGGTATGTGTTTGGAAAACACATTGCAGATATTGATAAACACCTACTTAAGGAAGCTTAGAAGGGGATGGTGGGATTGGGTATACTGCTCAATGTATGGGAAATTTTATGTTATTATCATGATGCAGATGCCGGCTATCTCTCTGTTTCTGTTTCCTTTTCTTTTTAGGATGAATTTCTTTCTTGTGCATGTAGGTGCCTTAGTATATGCAAGATAATGTTTCAGTTTTTCCTCTCTCCCTCCTAGTCAGCAGTGCCAGAAGTTCAGGTTGGGGATGTTGTGATGCTAGCCCCAATAATCTTCTTTACTTAGATATAAGCCCCTTCAATCTTTTTATTCTGTTATTAATCCCCCGAAGCTACCCTACTCTGAGAAAAACATGTATACAGTGAACAACTGCTCGAGAAAGGGGGCCCAACTTGAATTATTTAGGAATATTTCATCTGAAGAGACCATTATTTTCACCCCATGCCTTTTTCTTTTTTCCCCCATGGAAAAATACCTGGAACTTCAATCTTTATCCCATTGAGCTTCCCCTCTCCCTGGTGCCGACAAGCTAGCCCCAATGATGAACCCCCTCCCCCTGTTGACCTGCAATCCCCTTGCTTCCTAACACCAATGCCCATGGTGACGAGCAACCTCTCATTCCAACTCTGAGAAGAACAAGCTACCTATGGTACCAATGCAATGGCACACCATTGCTAACAACAGACATCGATGACCCGTAGACGTGGTGGTGGGTGCTTCCATTTCGTCTTTGATGATCTTAACAAACACAAGGAATGTCTGAGATGGTATTTTGGTGAATGGGGCATTTGAGAGAAACTGTAGTCCTTTGAAGAGGGTGATGAACAAACAGCTTGAGCTGCAGTAAGTGCCAGTGGGGGAGGGACCTCGTCCTTCTTCACTCTTCTGCTTTGTTGGCTGTGGAGGGAGGGCCAGTTTCTAGGGTGAGGGCCTCCCGATAACTGGGGAAGGACATTCCTGTTGGAGAACCCTTCATTCTGAAAGGGGCGAGAACAGAAAGCTCTATAGGAGGGGGACGAGAAGGTGAATGTGTAAGGGGGTTCTTTAACTGGAGGTAGACTGGCCTTTCTCTGGCTGGGTTACACTTAGTTTGGTTAAGCTCGGGTAATGTCTGCATACAAAAATAGATAACACAGGTTCTTTTTTGAAGAGTAGATTTTGGGGAGTAATAATGAGATAGTAGGATTGGAGTGGCTTATATCTAAATGAGGAAGATTATAGGGGATAATATATAAAAACCCTTAATTTTGTTTTCAACAGTGCTATCATGAAATTAGATAAATCATGGTTGCAAGTAATTTAGGTTCAATGAAAGCGTACTTTTCCAGTGGAAAAAGGTTAGCATCTTACATGTCTGGTCACCAGTGCTGTAACTAAGTTGAATGTTCCATCTAAGATTATATGGGTAGCAGTTACCAGCAAAGCTGTCTTAGGTATACAACTGGTTGCCTCTTACATGCCAGTTTCCTGTGAGAGCAACACATTCATCCATAATTTCTTCATGTTACACTGTATTGCTAATTGGACTTGTAGAAATGTTGTCTAAAAATACAGACAGCTATAAACCATGTCTCAGAGAGAGACAGAGAGTTACATTGGTTTGAAATTTTTTGTTTGTATACTTTTAACTTTAGAATCCTTTTGAATTCTAACAACAAATTAAAATTCTTTTGAATTATTGTGTTAAAGAATGTTCTGGGATGTTGGATGCAAGCTAGGTTTGCCTGGTTAATGGTTTTGACCTCCTAGCATCAATAATGTGTCTGCTGAATGTTAATGCTACATGCAAATGAGGTTGGTTGGTGCACTGACAATGGAGTCATAAATCTGGTTTTGACCCAATGGCATCATCCACATTATTTATCTGTTGAAGGTTGTGGAGGATATCCTTTTCTATCATTTTTTATGCTACCTTTTGACTGAGTGGTCTTGGTATTGCATCTTGTCCTACCATTCCGATTCAGATTATTCTGATTCTGTGGGCTATACATGCTGCTTTATAACTAATTGAGATTCCCTTACTCAACATGGTCAGTCATATTTTGAATCTACATATGTTGTTTGACATGCATGCTAATTCTTTTAGTTCTGGAAGTGAATAAACTTTTATTCCCTCCCTGTCTTAGTCACTGGAGAAATATGTTGGTAAGTGGCGCTCAAATTTGTTGTGGATTTCTGAACCTGTTCTGGTGTCCAGGTGTCATCTATTTCTGGTAAAACAAAATGACCTCTACTCACAACACAAAAAATCAAGTGATCCTGGGCATATAGAAAAACTTCGATTTGGTTCTTCCAATACAGATAATTTGTACCATCGAAGAATGGCAGTTTGCTGATGGCCTGGCCCTCAGTAATGTAGCTGCGAGGGACATTTCCATCGGAGCTCCCTGGGTCGGTGGACCACATCTCTAGGGAACCTACTATGATACCAACTATTGGATGGCATGAGAGGATCTAGAGGGGGGTGAATAGATCTGATACTCAATTTTTGACAACTTAAAGAAAATAATGCAAGAACGGTAGTATAGCGATACGAAGCAACACAATGCAAGCTGGTACAGGGGATGTTAGCAATGAGGATCTATGAAAACAGGCAATCAAATGCAGCGCATGTGAAGGGGGATAGAAGATATGGAGAATGCACGCCACAACACAGAACCTTTTTAAGGTGGTTCGACTACTACCCAGCAAGCCTACGTCCACCCCTCACCAACTTGGTGAGGCTTCTACTCTTTGGCCAAACGAGATCTACACACACATACACACGTTGGAAGCCCAGCACAACACACACACACACACGAGGACGAGCCTCACACACACACACACACACAAACACACACACACGCACAAACAAAGAAAAGAAACAAGCTGCAAGTGCAGCAAAAACAAGGGGACAACTCCCCAGCACACACGCACTAGAAAGTTCTGTCAATGAAGAAAGTTAAAACAAAAGACACAAGCACAAGCCTTCAATAGAATGAAAAGTATGTAGTTCAGGATAAGGCTTCGTGGCTAAAAGACTGGCTGGCTACAGGCTCTCTCCCCCTCCTTCTTCTCTCAATTTTTCACTTCTTTCTTAAGCTCTCAAGTTTAGGCCCTCAGACTTCACCAATAACAGCGACGTTTCTCCATGCAAGGTGCGTTCAATTTATAGGCGTACACAACTCTTCATCAGAAGATTTCCCTCTAGAAGTTTCCCTTTTGAATATAGAGTAGGCATGATGCTTCTTGGTCCTTGTGAGCTTCCAGGTTGCCTCTTGATTGGCTTAGGATAGGGAGGTACAGTGCTTTGCCCTAGGTTCTCCTTGCAACAACAACCTGATTGGGTAGATGCAAAAGGTGGTTACCATGAACAACGACCTTTCCCAGATCTATAGACTGACACAACTGTTGACCAAAATGATTGTTATGGTAAGCCAATGATGACAGGGACAGTTGACTCCTTAGGAATCCTCTCCAGACCTTGAAATCCATGATTTTGGCGATTTTATAGTTCTATTTTTAATCCTCTAGGAGTCCTCAGAACTGTTGCAGGAATAGTGTAAAAAGCCTTCAATAGCGTCGACATAGCAAGGCTCTTGCGTTGACACAGTCTCATGGGAACTTTAGTTTCTGGCGAGCTTGAGTATTTGTCTACCTTGGCGACCCATTTTCCACCTTTAATAGCTATTTGTCACCCTTGTTCATCTATTTGTCACCCTTATTTGAATTTAACCATCTCCTTTGTGCCTTCATGGGATGACCCGCATAGCTTGTGCTGGAGATGCCCAGTGCGTTGACGTAGGAGATTGATGTGTTGACACTATCATCTGGTGCTGCTGAAGACTGGGCTGCCTATCAGCTAGAATTGGTGCTTATGCAATGGGTGCGTTAACGCAGCAGACTGTTGCATTGATGCACTGAGGCTCTTTTCAGCCTGGGTGAAATGCTAGTTATTGTGGTCATTCACTTGTTTCCCTTGCTAGCCACTTGTCACTGCTGGAGGTCTATTTGTCTGCCTTGCAACCTATTTTTCACCATTGTTTGTCATGAGCCATCACCTTTCTCTCCATTTGTCTTCCTTGCTTGTGGCTGAGAGCTAATTGAAACTCATGTGAATGCGTGAGCTGCTAGAACTAATGGCGTTGACACAAGGATGGCATGCGTTGGGGTAGCCTATGTTGATTTTGGTCATTTCAACTTTGCAATCCATTTTTCACCCTTATTCGCCCATAAGTCGTCGTCTTTGATGGTTGTCAGCCTTGTGCATACTATAGCCATTTCCACTTGACTGTGTTGACGCAGGGTGGGCTTTGCGTCGACGCAGCTATGTTGAAATTGGTGACTTCAGCTCCACTAGCCATTTTTCAGCCTTATAACCCATTTAACGCCCTTGGGTATCTATTTGTCACCCTTAAGTGTTATTTTTTAACCTTGTGAGCCAACGCCTTGTTTCTTATTTTTCTCAACCTCGCTTGATTGCATCGACGCAACTAGGTGATTGGGTCGACAAAGCCTGGACTCGTTTAGGCTTGTTTCATCTTCTTTATACTTGCCCAATAAAGGATGTTTTATGAGTTTCTAAATTAATTAGCTGATGACTTATAGTGAGACATCATCAAAACATCATTTTTCCACCATTTTCCCCCTTTTTGATGATAGCAACTGTGAGTCATTATCCTCATGTTTTTATAGCAAATTAATTTTGACATGCAGTGCATAATCATGAGGGCTCAGTAGGATATGCTGTGAACATGATATGCAATGAATAGCATAATATGAATGAATACACTATGGAAGAAACACATGCAGACAGCAGGTGATGAAGGTGGTTGAAGGTTGACTCCCCTTAATGACTCATCAACAACTCTCTCCCCCTTTGACATCAGCAAAATTGAAGGGGTGAGAACAAAGGAGTAGGGATGAGGAGATGGACAGGAAATTTCAGAGGAGGGATTCAGGTCTAAGACAGATCTGATTAGAACTGGACCAATAATTAACGCATAGAAAGCCTTCCCAGCACAATAGTGTTGGAACACTCCTCTATTCTGGCCAGCAGTAGACTTGTGCTGATTGGTTTTGATGATTGACAAATGGTTTAATCATTGGTAACCATGCAGATTTCAGTTTAGTTCATACACATTTATCTGCACTTCTAAGTCCATGCATAATATTCATCTCCATAGATCAAGTCCATGTATGTTGTCAGGGCTTCTTTCAAAATTCCATGCATATTTGCATTAAGGTTGAGCCAAGTCCGTGGACAGGCTGTCTTGTGCATATCTTCACCTTAAGCATATCAGGTCTAAGACCGTGCATAGTCTGTGCAAGTGTGGCACGTCTTACCTTCTAAGTTCGTGCATAGTCTGTGCAAGTGTTGCACGCCATACATTGTTAAGTCCAAGCATGTTCGGTCTTCCGTGCAGGAAGTCTGCGCACGTCCATGCATGTTTTGTCTAAGTCCGAGCATGTTCAGGTCATATGAGTCCGTGCATGAATAGTAAACCAAGTCCAAGCATGTTCATGTTATCAAGTCCATGCATGAACAGTAAACCAAGTCCGAGCATGCTCATGTTATTGAGTCCGTGCATGAATAGTTGCATCTAAGTCCATATGTATCTTCAAGTCCATGCATGAACAGTGCACATCTGTTGTGCAACAAAGTCCGTGCACAGACAAGTCCGTGCACATTTTCTAGAAATGAAGTCCTTGCACATTTGGTTAAAGTCAAGTCCGTGCACGTTGTTTCACTTTTACAAAGTCCGTGCACACTGCTCTCTTCTGATCCAAAGTCCCTACAAGTTTCATGCCTTGGCAGCATAAAGTCCATACATTTTTTGCATGCTGTATTAAAGTCCATGCATGTTGGTGGGTTGAACAAATAGTTCATGCATATTTTCTCTTAATGCATTTAGAAGTCCATACCTACAGTAAGGACTTATCTCAACCCTGTGCACGTTTTTCACCCAAGTCCATACATGTTTGCACACTCAAGTCCATACATGTTTGCACGCTCAAGTCCATACATGTTTTTCTCTTGTTTGCAAAGTGCATACACATTTCTGAGTGCCCAAGTCCATACATGTTTTTCTCTTGTTGCAAAGTCCATACATGTTTCTGAGTGCTCAAGTCCATACATGTTTCTCTCTTGTTGCAAAGTCCGTACACGTTTCTTGTTTACATGTAACAAGTCCGAACACGATGTAAGTACATGCATGTTCTTGTATCGCCAAAGTTTGTACAGATTGTATATGCATCTCAACTTGCGTCTCATTCATTTATGAGTGCACAAGTGTGTGCAAATTTCAATTTGCATCTCACTTAGCGTCTTAGTGAGTCAGTGTCTGTGTCTCAACTTTCGCCTCATTCATTTGTGAGTGCGCAAGTCCGTGCAGATTTCACTGAGCGTCTCACTGAGTATCTTACAGAGCGTCTCACTAAGCGTCTCATTGTGCATCTCACTGTGCGTCTCATGTTCATAGCAAGTCCGTGCATGATGTTTCAACTTTACACATAAGTCTGAACACGTTGTTCAATCATGTCCGTGCACGATGTCTAAGCTAAGTCTACGCATACACTGTAACAAAGTCCGAGCACTTTTTCTGCTAGAAGGAAAACAATGTCCGAGCACTTGAAAGTCTGACCATGTTTTTTCTACTAGAAGGGAAACAAAGTTTGAGCACTTGAAAGTCCGTGCACATTTTGTTAGTGCTCAAGTTTGTGCACGTTTTTGCGTTGGGCAACTCCGTGGACGTTTCTATTAAAGTCTGTGCACGTTTCTGTGTTGGGCAAGTCCGTGTACATTTTGTGAAGGACTTGCATTCTCTTCTACTATTGCATATTGTAGCAAGTCTGAGCATACTTCTAAGCCTAAGCATATGACAATGTCCGTGCAGTTTTTCTGTCTATCAGTAAGATAGTTTTTAACTATCCTGAACTGAAGTATTTCTTCTATTATGACAGATATTCTCTCAAGGAAGATTATGTTGGCACGAGATCCAAGGCTGGAGGAAGTGCCAGGATCGTGACACGTGGAGTGCAGGGAACTGAAGGGCTACCACGTGGTCAAGGCTCTGGGCGGGAATCTGTGGAGCACACGCCCACCCATCTATAGCTGCTATATATATAAGAAGACTTCTCCATCGAGAGGAAGTGATTGAGATTGTGCATATTCCAGAAGAGCAGAAGCACATAGAGCCTGTGCCATCCAAAGATCAATATAGAAGTAGCTTTCTTCTTTGATTTTTTTTTGAAAGTGGTTGGTACCACTGTATATATAAATAAAAGGAAGGAAAGTGGGATTTACAAGTATAGGTTGTGTGTTCTCAGAACATCCCTTTACACCCGTATACAAATGGTGGAGGGACCCTCCAATAAGGTGCGTTCCTTTCTACCCCCCCCCCCCAAGGATAAAAGTATAGAGTTGTGTGCATTTGCATTGCATAAAAGGACAGCCCACTCTCTCACCCTATCAATTACAAAATGCCCTACTTTCTCTGGTATGGTAGTCTCATCCTTGAAAATTCTCTTGTTCTCTTCACCCCATAAGGCCCAGAAGGTACATGTAGGATGAGCCACCATGTCCGCCTATTGCCCTTGAGTGGACATAACCTTTGCTAGTCCTTCAAGCGTTGCTGAACCATCTGCCTGGGCTGCATGCCACAATGTATTCTAGCTAAGATATGCCGCCACACATCCTAGGAGAAGTGGCAGTCAATGAAGAGATGGTCCATTGTCTCTTCCTCTATCCCACACAAGCAGTACCGTGTCTGGATACCATGCAAGAATGTAGCAAGTTTATCCCGAGTAGAAAGCCTTCCATGTGAGATCCTCCACACTAGAACCTTCACCTTTAGGGGGCTTCTAGGTTTCCATACTTCTCTATTCAAGGAATATCTCAGCCCACTACTAGCAACCACTTGATATGTAGACTTGACCGAGAAGCGCCCCCCTTGTCCCATCTCCATGGCCACTTGTCTATCTTGCTCTCACCTGGTCCGTGCTGTTGGAGAACTTGAAGCATACTATCAAGCTAGTCAACCTCCTCATCCCATCGGTGCCTTCTGAAGGTAAGGCTCCAGGTGTCCCCGACTACCTATCACATAGCTGACTCACCATTGCTAACTGTTCCACTGCAGCCCCATAAAATCTAGGAAAGAGGTCCTCAAGAGGGTGATCTGTGCACCACTTGTCCTTCCAAAAGTGGCATTGTTGTCCATCCCCCAACCTCACTCTAACTTTTGTTCTGATGACATCACCTCCACAATATGCCCCACCAGTCATGAGATATGTCCCGCTAAGGTGAAAATGACAAATCCCAAATCCTTTGCCATAATATTTTTGCTTGGTAACCATGCTCTAAAGCCCCTCATCCTGTGTGCCGCACTTCCAAAGCCATTTGCTCAATAATGCGAAATTGAAATCCTTGACATTTTTTAAGCCTAGTCCGTCCACCTCCTTGGCCTTGCATGCTCTTTCCCAAGCGATGCCGTACCATCCTCTACCCCTTGATGCACTCCTATGTCAAAAGAATCTTGCCTGAATGGATTGCAACTTCCTAGCAATAGAGAGAAGCATCCGAAAAGTAGAGAGCTAATAGATAGGCAAGCTATTTAAAATAGATTTGCACAATACTGGCAGGCCTCCATAGGAGAGTAATTTTGCCTTCCACCCTATTGGCCTGGACTCAAATCTCTGCACCACAAGAATCCCTGCGCTATAAGGCCTTATGAGTCAGAGGCAAACCCAAATAGGTAATAGGAAACTAGTCAACCTGACAACCTAGAATAGTCGTTTCTCTCTTGATGACTCTTTGTTCCAAATTCACTCCAATCAGCTAGCTCTTATTGAGGTTGACTTTGAGTCCACTGACCTCTTGTAACAGTTCCAACATCATTCTTATGTTGTAGAGTTGGCTCTTGCTTTCTACCACAAATAGTGTTGTATCATCAGCATACTGTAGGTGGGATATACATAGACCCTGTGGAGCAACCTGGAAGTCCCTAATTAAATCCTGAGCCTCACCTCTCAGTCACATTCTACTCAGAATTTGTGCCACTAGGACAAACAGGAGAGGGGACATGGGGTCCCCTTATCTCAAGCCTCTACTGCTGTGAAAATAGGGTGTGAGTACCCCATTAATGAGGACTGCAATTGTAGCTGTGTGAGCGCAAATCCTAATCCAACCAATTCACCTGTCATCAAACCCATCCTACTGAGCACCTCTAGCAGACACTTCTAGCTAACCCTATCACATGGTTTTTTCAATTCAAAGTCAAGCTTGAGTACCAACCCCCTCTTTCTTTGTGTTTTGATTGCATGCAAGCATTCAGGAGCGACCACAAAATTCTCTTGGATGATGTGCCCTTCGATGAAGGCACCTTGCTATCCATTGACAACCCTGCCCATAACATAGTGTATATCGGGCTGGAACATCAGTAACCTTCCCCTTAGGAAAAACTTCTGGTATAACAACGCCACGTACTATTGTTCGGATATGTGTTAGGATTGTGACATGCATTTGAGTGTGAATAAATTGGATAAAATGCTAGAAGTAGGTATTAGACATGTTTCATTAATATTCCCCATATATTAAACATGGAGTAGGTTCAAGCAGTACAAAAAATATTACAAACACGGTAAATGTAACAGAAATTAAATGATCCCTACCCAAATAATGATGCACTAATCTACATAATAGCCGGAAGAACCTTCTCCCTCATCGTCTGGCTTCCGCTGTTAATACCCATAAAAAGACTGCATATATTCTATATATTCACTGTAACTAAACAATGATATAGCCAAGTCGTGCATCTCTCTTTGGATCCCTCTTAGAGTATAAGATTGTTGACTTGATTGGAATCCAGAATCAACATAAGAAATAGAACCTTGAGGATTAGAAAAGGATACTAACTCATAACCGTTACTGGTTGGAACTGGATGAAATTGGAATCCTGCTTGATGACCCTACTCATACATGCCAGCTTCATGTTGGCCACCTCTATAACCTGATGGATGTCCAGATTAGCTCTGTGAATCATATCCTCCTTCACTGTGACTGCATCATCTGTCCGTGTCAGTGTGGAAGGAGAAAGTAGATGCATACATGCCACTGCTAGTAGTAGCACCTGCAATTGCATTGGGATCATCACTTGGGACATCATCATCAACAGCAGTAGCACAAGAAACCAATCGTCTTCTAGCCTTTGGCTCTATTTTTTTTCTTTTGGTGTGACCATCTTGTTCATCTTTGAAAGTAATAAGTAATCCTTTTCTCCATGGCATGTGTCTCATATAAACTTACTTCATCTACTCAATTGTCGGGTCCTCTCGAGCAGCAACACTAGTCCTCTCAGTTATCTCATGCACTGATGTACTTCTTCTTAAGGATGGAGGTGGCTTGCCCATTCTAGGAGTGACTGGCCTACTATTTGATTTTGAGTGTCTAGTTGGCTCAAACTCAGGTTGTTGCTCAGTGTCGTGAACAAACAAAGTTGGGTCCTCTTTCTGGTGTGCATGAGTCTCTCTGGCCCGCTTTGTTGGTCTTCTGAATTCTGGATCTTTTGGCTCATCTTTATTTAATATGCCCTCTGTCCATGTTCTATCATCAACATCAAAGATGGCTCATCAACCTGCTCTTGTATCTTAACCTAAGACTGCAAAGGATTGTCATCATCAAATAATGCGTCCACATCAATTTCTGGAGTTGTATTTTCTGCAACGCGTTTGTCCCGCAGCTGTTGTCTCAACTTCATGTTCTTTATTTTCAGTCTTATATTGTAGCGGTAGTAAACCAATTTTTCTAACTGTTCAGCCTTTAGCCGATTGCGAACCTTTGAGTATATAAGACTGAATGTGCTCCAATTTCTTTCACATTGACTTGCTGATGTTATTTGACTCAACACCCTAATTGCAATGTAAGCCAATGCACTACTATCCAAATCCCTATTATTCACCATTATCCACCAATCAGTTGTTCCACCAACCATAAACAAATAAATGTAAGATGTAAATAAAGATCAATTCTTTATGATGTACTAATACATATTGACTCAATTTAAACACAAAAATTTAATATACTTGGGATCACTCTTCCCACAGCGTATTGCAATTGCGAGTCAGAATATGTCCTAATCCTCAATCTATAACTGTCCATCTATAAAGATAAAGTAACAATTAACATAAGTAATTAAGTAAATTATTTTCCTCTTATTGATAATATCAATAAAGGCCAACCTGTAGCTCGGCCTGAAGCCTCTTTTCTGATGTCTTTGATAAACGAGCAATGGCTATTAAGGTGCCTTGAAGCACCTCACAATTAACGTTTGCATTGACATTATACATAAATCGAGGGTTGAAGAAATAACTTACATTTGTGTATAATTAAGTAAATGTAACATGTACAATAACCTAAAAAACAATGAATTTTATATCAATACAAGTATGGACTCATCAACTGCATGCAATTCATGGTGCAATGTGTTGTCACATCTGTTGTCAACAATTTTCCACCACTTTGCATATTCCCTAGAAAGGGATTTCTGCAACTCTAACTTGGCACAATCTATGGTTTCGTACAGATATCCCATATCATTCTTCTCATCGTCATCCAACATTCTTAAGACCTTCACGAGAGGTGTCACTATTTTCATGTAACGTGAGATCCAATTCCAAAATTTGTTGTCTTCCACGATGTGACACACATCCAAATAATGCATCTGAACATCAACATTAAATTTGTCTATATAATCCCGCATGGAATTGTGGTAGATGAAAGACTTAAACTCATTCATATATCTGTGCAAAAACTCGTTGTAAAATGTGTGGCTGTCACTATTCACCCCCTAAGTGGAGTTCTCAAGAGACCATACGATGGAGAGATAAGTCCTTAGAAACTCAGAGTGAACTAAGAAACCTGGTCATCGGGAAATGATGTAATGAAAAATTGATCAAGCATCAATATGGTAACTCAAACAAAAGAAATGTATCCCCCATTTTTTCAATATGATGGACACATGGTCACCAGCATTGACCGAAAACTCAGAAGATCATGCTATCACCCCAGAACTAGGTGTCACAAACGTATGCTACAGAACCAGCAGACTGTGGGTCCAAGTGGGCTATTGGGCTAAGACAAAGTTAGTATGCTAACATGAAGGAAACGAGGACCATCAGCGGATTAATGCCCTGAGTCCACACTGCTGACCATTACAGAAGGGAAACACATCGATTTACATACATAGTGGTCTCCTAATGATAAGATCCCTAGATACATTTCATCAAAAAGGGGCTATGCCAATGTGTAACTGGCCCAAAAGCCAGAATGATTACTGCAGAGGACAAGCGATCACACACAGTGGAATGACAACGGGATGCAAAGCTTAGCAGATTCAAGAGACACACCAAAGCCCTTACAACTCATATACATGAGTGAAAGAGGGGGCAGGCGGCCATCCTCATAGGCAATATACCATGCATAAATGACGCACGGTGAGACACATTGAAAGCAAAAATAGACTATGTGTCAAAACAACCAAAGCCAAAATCAAACAAAGGGGTCCATCAGAAGCAATGAGGGTGGGATTAATGTCACCCATAGGGGCATGACCAATGGCCATCCAAGTGAAAATCTGGCCCGCAGTGTTAGCATTGCCCGAACGATCATAGGATTGTGAACATGTAGCCTCGATAAGGCCTCCTCATGATCGGGACATGCACCCATTTACGATCAAATGTGAACACACATACTATGAAAGCAAGGATAAGAATAGGGAAATTGAATGAATTGGTAACCAACGAATAAAGCATATATTTAACTATCAAAGGCATCTCCAAACACTCATCATAGCCTCTTATCAAACACAAATGCAAACATTAAGAAGGGAAAACTGTGCTACCCCAAAGGGCTTGGCAGATTTTTATTAACTCTAAAAAAATGAAGCTGTAATGGGTGCTTCTCTGTTGCAGAACACAAGAAAACAAGCAATAAAAGAATTACAAGCGAGGGGGAAGGGAGTCGTTGAAGAGGAAGGGACTATTAGCCTTTTTGGGCTTTTCTGTAATGGAAACCCACCTACAAACAGAACGAGGGATCAAAGGGAGCTCCCGTCCGAGCACTACGGCGATGGAGCAGAAGGGCTGCAAATAGAAGTGGCTGGCTCTCTCTCACCCTTCTCACGAGCTATTTTTCTTGAACTCTGATGCTCTCTGATGATCCTCTTTTTTTCCTTCTTCTCTTCTCTTCGATTGTCTTCCTTCTTCTCACCTGATCTCTTCTGATGCCCCTGACGGCACTCAAAACAAGTCATTTATATGGAAAACAGGGGCACCGATGAGGGATAGGATGGAGGGTGTGGCGCGGATCATCGGCCCGCTCACTATTCACCTTGCTGATTCAAGGTAGCGAAAGGAGCGCACCGTATCAAGCTCCCTGTGCCAATTCATTAATCAAAGTAATGTGTCCATCCACTTTTAGCTGACACCAATTCACCAAGAAAAGCAAAGGGGACGCGTTGATTCATTGAACAAGGAGGGGTGCACCGATTCACTTTAGCCATTGAGGGCATTTTGGTAAATTTATCTTCTTCGCTGCCCTATTAGCTCTGAACTGACCCTGATGGAGGATCGATGTCTAATGCTACCTTGGGTTTGACGCAGCGCCTCTGGAATGTCGATTCTGAAATCTCCAGGCTCCGATTTATAGTTTCGAGTGGTTTCTGACACATTCTGAATATGCATCAGATTACTCAGGTCTCATCCTGGTTCAGCCATCGGCACTGTGATTTATTCCACCAGGCCTACCCAGCGAATATGTGGAGCATCTTCATCGAGTTGGCTATCCCTCGAAGTATTTTCATCCTGATTGGGAAGCTTTTCGACCTCTTATGGACCTTTTCTGGCATAATGTATACCCTAATCGGGGCACTCGGGTTTTTTGTTGATATTGCATTCGGCACCCTGTTTTGAGGAACCAAGGACATTTCCTCATCTCATCTCCTTATCAGGTGGTGGACCACCAAGTGTATTTTCATCCTCATCTAACAAGGTGTGATGTTTGTTCGGCATGAATAAGTCGATATTGATTTGTTGGGTTTGTTGATTTCAGCTTGAACCGGCGGACTTCCGGGACGGCGGCGAATCTCGACACCGCCGCGTTCACTTCCGGCGTCCGGATGTCCGCATCCGGAAAGAGGATTCCGTCGATCGCGAGTCGCGCGGCGCGACCTTCGACGACGGTGGAAGGCGTCAGTCCGGCAAGCGCGCCCGGCACCTTGTCCGCGTCCTCCGGCGTCAGTCCGGCGCGCAGCAGCGCGAGCGAGACCGTCCGGTAATGCGCGCCCGTATCGACGTGCAGCAGGCCGTGTTTCGCGGCGACCGCGCGCGAGGTCGAGGATTTGCCGGAGGCGGCGCCGCCGTCCACGGCGATGGTCAGAAAAGGCATGTTTTCAGTTTCAAGTTTTCGGTTTTCGGCCCGGTGCGCGGCGTTCTTCCCGCCGTGTTTCCGGTAACTTCACCGAAAACTGAAAACTGAAAACCGAAAACTCCCGCCGGCGTCAGAACGCCGCCAATTTCCGGAGTTCGCCGAGCCGGCGATCGATCTCGGCGCGTCCGGCGGTTTCGAGTCGGTCGCACGAGAAGGCCTCGACCGTGAGGCTCGCGGTGACCGTCGCATAGGCGAGTGCCTCGCGCATCGCCGCGAAATCCGTGCGCCCGAGCGAGGCGAGCCGGCCGGTGAACGCGCCGGCGAAACTGTCTCCGGCGCCCGTCGGATCGTGCAGTTCCTCGACCGGATACGCGGGCAGCGCGCACAGGCCCTCGTCGTGGAAAAGCACCGCGCCGTGTTCGCCCTTTTTCACGATGACGGTCCCCGGCCCCATCGTGCGCAACTTCCGTCCGGCGCGCACGGCGTTCGTTTCGCCGGTGAGCATCGCGGCCTCGGAGTCGTTCACGATGAAGACGTCCGTCCGTTTCATCAGCGCCCGGAGATCGTCGTTCGCGATGGTGATCCAAAGGTCCATCGAGTCGGCGACGACGAGCCGGGGATTTTTCACGGCGTCGAGGACGTGCGATTGGAGCGCCGGAGCGATGTTGCCGAGGAGCACGAACGGCGTGTCGCGGTAATCCTCCGGCAGTTCCGGACGGAACGTCTCGAAGACGCCGAGCCGGATGTCGAGCGTGTCGCGTCGGTTGAAGTTCTCGTGGTACCTGCCGCGCCAGTAGAACGTCGGCCCGGACGCGTCGCGCCGCAGTCCGCGCAGGCACACGCCGCGCGATTCGTAGCGGCGGATGTCCTTGTCCTCGAAATCATGCCCGACGACGCCGACGAGGCGCGTCGGCGCGAAATACGACGCCGCGAGCGCGCAGAACGAGGCGGAGCCGCCGAGCACGCGGCCGCTGACGGCGCGGGGCGTCTCGATGTCGTCGTAGGCGACGGAGCCGACGACGAGGACCGGGGAAGGGGAGGCGGGTGTTGTCATTGAAAAGCGGAGACGGGCGGAATGCGGAATGGGGATTGCGAAACGACTTCCGGCGGGAGTCCGTCCGTTTCGCGATTCGCCATTCACCTTTCGCAATGTTTGAAGAGGTCAGGGCGCGCTTCGCGCAGACGGAAGATCGCTGCGATGGCGACGGCGTGGTGGATGCGCCCGTCGGCGACCATCGCGAGGACTTCGGCCGGAGTGAAAAGCCCCGTTTCGATCTCCTCGTTGTCGTCGAATTCGACCGGATGCGTGCGCTCGCAATCCTCGACCAGCGCGAAATGCGCGGTGTTGCCGAGGATGGCCGGGTTCGGCGAACACGCGCCGATGATGCGGGCGGATTTGCCGGTGTATCCGGTTTCTTCACGCGTTTCGCGGACGCCGGCGTCGAGCGGATTTTCGCCCGCGTCGAGCACGCCGCCCGGCGGTTCCCACGAGAGGTTCCGCGAGCCGAACCGGTACTGCCGCACGAGCACGAGGCGCCCGTCCGTGGTGACCGGGAGCGCGAGCACCCAGTCGGCGCAGCGGATCACAAAAAAATCACCCTCACGCGAATCGTGAGGGTGCTTCAACCGCCGCCGCATCACTTGGAAAATCCGGCAGTCGGCGTGAAGCGCCTCCTCGCGGATGTCCCAGGGAGCCGGGGAGGACATACTTACTGCTTTGCCGGGAGCTTGAGCTTCTGGCCGACCTTGAGCGCGGTGAATTTCACGCCCGGATTGACGGTCTCGAGAGCCTTGACCGAGACACCGTTGGCCTTGGCGATGCTGTAGCCGGTGTCGCGGGACTTGACGATGTATTCGCCCGGACCCGCGACGACCGGAGCGGTCGCGGTGGTTCCGCCGGCGGTCGGCGCGGCGTGAGTCGCGGTGCGACCGGCGACGAGGGACTTGAGGATTTCGTCGCGCTTGCGGAAGTTGTTGCCGATGTGAATACGAACATTAAATAAATCAAAATACCATATGTTCTAAGATCTAACAATAAAAGAGGGACAACCGACGACAAAAAAAAAACCCAAGACCTTCTAGAAACGTTAGGAAGTGCGAAAGAAGGAACAAAGTTGTGACGAATGGAGAAGTCATTCTATCCTCGTGTAACCCAAAAGGATTCCTCAGATAGCATCAAGAATAAGACTCATGCAAAACCCATCAAGACCTACTAATCTATAATACAGAATGCAGTCGAGGTAAGTATCAGCAAAATGACGAGCAAGAGCGCACAGGGCCAAAAACCACATAAACCCTTCCAAAAGACGAGCTTTTGCTGCAAAATCTACACCATACCCCCAATGCAGAGGTCCATATGCCCGGCAGTCGGAAATGCAAAAAAAAAAAAAAAACAAAACAAAAAGAGATTGTGCAAACCTGGAAGAGCGCCGCGGTGGTAAACCCGGCGCTGACGGGCTCGAAGAGGGACTGGGCCTCCGCTTGTAGGGGCGGCTGGAGGCGGGAGAACGTCCCGACATGGAGGACTTGAGGTGGTGGGCCAGATCAAGGATGCCCAGTTTCCGCATCCTCTCCTTGTTCTCCCTGATCCTCTCGTCTCTGCACCTCTCGTATTCATGGGTCCCACCTTCGTCCGCCCCCGCTGCGTCGCCCCCGCGGGCGGCAAGGGATGAAGGCGGCTGCGTGGCACCCGCCGGCACACCACTGTTCGGCACAGGAGGCTGGGCGGTGGCCTTCGGGGGCGGGGCCCTGGTGCTCACCATGGGCCCCCGCTCCCACGGCGCGCTCCCCGGCCTGCTACTTCTTCCTCCCTCGCGCCGATCTTCGCTCCAGCTTTTGCTTACGACGTCGAAGCTGCACAGTGGGCGAAGCGAGAGAGAGAGAGAAAGAGAGAGAGGGCGTTTACGTGTGTTTGAAGCCAAACCGTCGCTGCGGTGAAGAGTTGTGATACGGCGGACAGGACCCGGTCTGCATGACCGGCGCGCAGTGAGCCAAGGATCGCGGGACCCACTATGGTTGTGGGACAGAGACAGGCGGCTGTTTTTTATTTTTTTCATCGCACTCTCACGGGGTAAAAGTGAAATTACGTGCCATTAACAAAGGTCAGATGTTAAAGTCAGTTCTCTACCCTGTTAAAAGTGAAACGAAAAAAAGTGACGAGAGTGATCGCATTGGGGGCGAGACCGAACCCTGCAGATTCTAGCCTGCATAGGCGAGAAGTATCAACAATGTTGTAGATTTAAGAGTAATATAAGTGAGAACTTTTATGACTTGCCAAAAGATTCACGTGTCGTGCATGGCACGTACAAAAAAAGGTTGGGGGCAACGTGATTAGGCTCTGCGACACGAAGCTTATAAAAGGCAGATCACCATGGCCTCCGTCAGATACGCAATGGTAACGCAATGCAAGGTAAAGTGCAACTCATCACTTATTAACCCTCTCTGCTCTCTAGCCTACTTTCGACTTCCGATGACTCTCACCTGTATCGGAAGTCTTCTAAAACATCTCACCCTCCGGTCGAGAACTTCTCTTTTTATTCAGGCAAGCTCGGGCGCTCGACACTTTTTGACTCCCTCAAAGCCTCTCTCTCTCTCTCTCTCTCTCCGAGGTCACCGCGCTCTCCTCCATCCAGCTCAGTGGGATTCAGCATCTAATGCTCGGTGGCCCAGCCCATACGAAGAAGGAAACTCTGTTATGCTCAGCCGCGTGGCTGATGCTCGGCCTGTCTTTAGGGGAATTCCGCCTCTTTCAGGCTGTGTTTGGAACAAATCAGGAGACAAGATAAGATTTCAAAATCTCCACATTCCTACGTGCATTAATGAACTGTACGACGTGGAGAGATTTTACACTGACCCTCGAATCGCATTTGGCATGAAAATCGCCCTTATATATGTTCAACTAGATGTCAAGCGGGATGACAAACTTGACCCCACTTTACCGTCTGATGCAAGATCTTGCGCGTTTTGACAATAGGGACAAAAGTGATTCTAATGATTAAAATCTGAAAAATCTCTCTCTCAATCCTCACCAAACACAGCCTCAGTCCTATACCATTCTGGCTCGGTCTCGATCATGCAATCCGATTTCCAATCCTATCCATAACTATTTAAGCACCTAATCCATAGACACATAAACGCGCATCATGACGCTGCGATCGCAGCTGTCGCTGCTGACTGGAGCTGGACGGTACCCTATGCTGCCGAAACTGATCAAGACGATATTTTTGTTAGGATATAACAATGTAGCCATATATATATATGTATATATATTTGACGTGAGGATTCTCACCGAACGTCCGTACGGCCCAGTATGATAAATCTTGAAATAAATTTTATTTTATTTTACAGGGTCTCTCGATACCCCCCTCCCATCGTGGCATGTTGTCAAATAACCCATCTAACTTCTGAACACGAGGGACAGACACCATACAAACCAGGCACGGGCGGCAAATGGTCGTAAATTCGAATCTCGGGGTGTGTCCCCTCTCTGCCCCCCCTCTCTCTCTCTCTCGTCCTCTACCCCCCACTGCCCGTCTTCTCCCTCCGCCCTCCCGCCACTGCAGCAGCAAGATACCCCCTTCCTCCCGCCCTTCGCCGGCTGGTCAGGGCATGACCCCTCCACTTCTCCTTCCGAGACCCCGTCTTCTCTCCGACTACCAGAGGTGACGCGGTTCTGCTCCGGCGCCGGCCGAGATGCCGTGGAGGTCTGGGTCCCTCCCCGTCCCCCCTTCCGCCGCCGCCGACAATGGAGAGGAAGGAGGCTAATCCTCCGCCTCCTCTCTCCCGGACGAGGCCGCCGCCCGTGCGTCCCGCTCTTACCGCCTGGGAGTCCAACCTGACCAGCTCCACCTCTTCCTCCTCGTCGTCTTCCTTCTCCCCGCCGGATTTCCTCCGCCATGTCCAGGCCGCCCTTAAGCGCCACCGACCTCTTGGTAGTTGATCGGGCGAGCTCTGTTTTAAAATTAGATTCTTTCTGTGTAGTGTTTCCCCAGGCCCAGCTGTTCGTTACCGTTTCCGAGGATTTTTTTTTTTAGGGTTTCTCCATTTCCATGTTTGTGCTCACGACTAATGGCTTCACCCTGCATCTACTCCTGCCAAGGTATGCATGCCAACGGTCCCCGTGCGAGGAGGGTGCTGGTCTCCTCGGGTGCTCCTGTACCCTCCGTCGATTCCATGTCCGCCGTCGGGAATGGCTCATCTGGGAGTTCGGCGTTGCTAAACACAACTTCTTCTGATGAGGGAAAATGTGGGTTGCCCTCGGGTGGAGAGGGGGAGACTGCGCTTCCGCCGGAGGAGAATGCGTCAGTTGTTCCACCTTCGTCTACGGGACGGATGGCTACCGAGCAAAATGGGTCTTTCCCTTCACAGAACGAGGGTGAGATAGGGCCAGCATGTGATCGACAGAAGCCCTCTACCATCTGTCGTGACGCTCAAAAGAAGGTTCATTGCTCCCTGGCGGCAGATGATGTTTGCACTTCCTTTCAGAGTAAGCGCGATCTTTGGCAAAGTTGGAATTGCTGTTTATGTTTGATCTCGGTGCATCATGACAAAACCTATTTGGTTGGCGTTACTGCCTCTCTCTCTCTCTCTCCCCCTCTCCGTCTCTCTCTTAATTATTGTTTGTGCAGGTGCTGCTGTCACCAGAATGACCAATCATTCTAGAATGTGCGACATTTCATCTCACATGACTTCTCTTGCATTGGCAGAGCGGGAAGGAAGTTCAGGGGCAGTACTTGATCCAGGCTTAAAACATCAGGATATTCAGCCAATGGAAATGTCAGGCCACAGCATGACGATTGGGGATGCACATTTGATGGATAAGATGACAGAGCCAAGGAGCAATCTGCATTTCACAGATCCGATGACTCAAGGGTCAGTTGCTTGTTCGAGCCTCACTGTATCGTCACTTCATTCGGGACAGGCATCCCAGTGCAACCGTGTGGGATTAGCTGGTCAGACTGCTGTCCCAACGCAGATGTCTTCCTATGCAGTGAAGAGTGAGCTCAGAGTGCAAGAAAATGTCCCCCCTGAAGTTCGAGGAATGGCGGGGAAGGAAGATGACCGGTTAGAGCAACAAGCAAAGGATCCTCCATTTGATGATAGAATTCATGGGAAAGCGGTCTCTGGTGATGCTGGCGTTCTGCAGTCCCAGGGATCTTCGATAAAAGACTCATCTATATATGTTAGCATGGAATCTTCCCAATCAACCAAAGCAGAAAAAGGCTCCCGTAAGAAGAAGTATGATGCTGACTCATTTTTTAAAGTCAATGGGAAATTTTATCAGAAGCTTGGTAAAATAGGCAGTGGTGGAAGCAGTGAAGTTTATAAAGTAATAGCATCTGACTGTACTATTTATGCCCTCAAAAGAATCGTGCTTAAAGGTCGTGACTATTCCACTGCTTATGGATTTTATCAGGAGATTCAATATCTGAAAAAGCTGATAGGAAAGAGCAACATTATTCAGCTAATTGACTATGAGGTATGGACTTGTGCACTCAACCTACTCATGGTGATACTCTTCATTCATGAGGCTCCAGTAGTATAGCATTTTAGAGGAAGTGAACTTGATTGTTGGTATATTATTAAAAAAGTAATTTTATTTTTGCTATTTTAGCAAACCTGATCAATGAAATATTAATTGCATATTATTTTATCTGGAACTTCAATGTACTCCACATATACCTTTCTATCCCTTCGGAGCTTTACCGCTCTTGGGAGGCTTCACAGTTTTCAAGTGGTATCGGGTTTACCCGCTATCTGGAGTCTGGGTCGTCACAGGTGGTATCAGAGCTGTGTTGTGTGAAAGTACATGGGAATTCAAGATATAGCAGTATTCAGAGTCCTTAAGGTCCAATACAGTCGGCAGCTAGCGTAGGTTTTACGATTATTGCCGCTTTGTTTCTGTCTGTGGTCTTGTGTGTGCTGTGTTGGCCCTGTGCGAGATGGTTTTGCTCTCGTCAAGGTGTGACGGGATGCTCTTTTTCGTCATGGTGTTTGTCTCAATTATGCTGTACTTGGCAAAGTTCTCCAACAGGCGTGAACCTGCAGTGCATTGTCCGAGAGTTTTTCCATGGTTTGTTCAGGTGGCTGGTGACTTTTATCGTTGGTGTAATGTCCATGCACATTCTTATGTTGTTTTGGTTGTCCCAGCTTGAGTCTGTTTAGCTCCTGAGGTGTTTCGCTTGTGTTGGAATGGCCGCTTTGATGTCTTGATTGAGAAGTTGCTCAGGCGAACCTGGGATTTCCCTTCCTGGTGAGCTTCTATTAGTGAGCTTGATTCTTCTCATCCTTTTTGGTGGTGTCTTTTAGAGGTAAGCCTTAGAAGTGCTGTCTTGGTGAAGCCCTTGTCCCGTGTCTGCTTAAGTGTGGACTGTGTTAGTTCTGAACCTGATCTACTCTTTGTTCGACGATTGCTTGGCTTTGGACCTAATTTTGTGTTATGAGCCATTCTACACCGTGTTCGTCATGCCGTGTCTGGCGGCTGATGTGTTGTGAAGGTTCAGTAATTGTTTCAGGAGGTAAGGATAAGCTGAGATTAGCATCTTCTTTATGCCTTGTGCTAAAGTTGGTACTCTTCTTGGTGTGCACTTAGGTGACCTATGATCGGTTATTAGTAGGATCGATACTCGAGGCAAGTTATATTATAGTTTCATGAATTACGATAGCGTCGAGTGTGTGTTGAGATGCGAATACCGAGGTATTTCTGATGCATGTGTGTGTTGTATGAGTGCGCAACAGAAGCGTGTGGGTTGGTAACCCACGGGTCGAGGATCGTTAACTGTAAGATTCTAGCTGGTCGAGAGAATTATCTTTCTCGATGTGACTTCATTTTGGCTTCTTGTGCCTAGATGTTGTTGGTTGCCGTGTCGTTGTTGTTGGAGGCCTTTGTGGTGATTGGCACTGGCATTTGAGAGTGTTACGGAATCTGTCAGCATGTCTGCTAATTGAGTACCATTTGCTCTTCTGCAACCTTTACTTGGGTATTGTGTTCTCATGATGTGACTGTGGTCCTTGAGATGCATTTCCCAAGATTGTTGTTATGGCTGTTGCGGGTCCTTATTGGTAAGCTACTCGATGCATGGCTAATACATTGTAGTCGTGTGTTCAGCTGTTATTGTGCCTTGATGTGACCCAGCTTGCAGTTGTGTTCCATGGTTCTATGTTGAGTACGGAGTCGGGATTTCTATAGGTGTTGTTGTGGTGTTGTGTTCAGCTTGGGAGGAGTTCCCTGTGAAGCTGATTTGGCATTGCGTGGACCAAGGTCTTGTCGGTTAGTTTTATTGTACTTTTCTATTATGATAGAGTTGGCATGCGACTCGAATCAGATGTAATGTCTGATTGAGGACTGACTTGATTATGCTTGTGGTCCAGTGCTATCATTGGCATCCGGTGTGCCAAGGTTTTCTTGCTGTTCTTGGCACGGGAGCCGATGTTATGAAGCTGTCAGCTGAGAGGACTATGTTTCCTTGTCTAAGCTGATGCTTGTCGTGTTTGTTGTTTTGCTTTCTCGGTAGCTATTTTCATGGCATGAGTCGTATCTCCTTTCCTATGAGACATAAGCGACAGTGCCTTGTTTCGGAGGTGTCAGACTTATGTTCACTGGTATGCCATGCTCGTTCTGTGGATTGATTTGCCTTGAGATCTAGAGTGGGTACTTGTGATGATGGTCTAGCAGTGTTCCTCTGAATTATGTTTTTCGAGGTTTATGTGGTTTCGACTTAATGTTAGGGTTTGTTCTTCCCTGTTTTCCCTTGTTAGCTCCTTAAATTTTGAGGATGAAATTTCTTAAAGGAGGGGAGGCTGTAATACTCTGGATTCATTCGGATTCTTTTGGATCCTTATCGGAGAGCTTTCGGATCACTTTCGTGGGTCCTCAGTTGGTATTATAAAAATCATGCATTTCTCATTTTCATAGAATTAATGAAGAAATTTGAGAGAAAATTGTGTAAGAGAGTGATTCTCTTTCCCCCTCTTGGGTGTGATGCCAAACCCCCCAATCCTATGATGGGATTTCCCTGGTGTGTGACTCACCCCCTCTATCTTCCCTTTTCTGTTCATATCTAGTTCTGCAAACATTCTCTGGGGTGCTCCTACAAGTCAGGAAGAAGTTGGCACTAGTTTTACGTCAATCGAAGTTTGGGATCATCGGTAATAATTTCGACGGTGAAGTCGCGCAAGCCTGTCCGAGCCTGCTGTCCCAGATACTTAGTTTCCTGAGAAGTAATTTCTACGGCTCTACTCTCAAATCCTCTGGATCTAATATTCTGAGTGGTTATAGAATTTTTTGTCTTCTTCGCGTTACCGCTGAGCCCGTGTCGTTCTGAGATCGGTGCTGGCCGTGGCAGAGATTCTCGTGGGACTGCACAGACCACCGTGTGTAGATCCGACCAAGAAGCAGAGGTGACTTCCAGACACTGCCCCTCCCTCCCCATTGCATATCTGACTAAACCCCTTTGTCAGATCCTTCCTCTTGATGTCGCCGACAATCTTCAACAAGTAGCGCCTCGTTCCGACACCGAGAGCCATTTTTCCAGTAATTATTTGTCTTTTTGTTTAGTTCTATGCTAGCAGAACCAGAGGCTAAGTACAGAAGTTGTCACACCCAGATCTGACTAGTTATGACAGCGCCGTTTGGCTAACATGTTCTTCTTCTAGTCGCCGACATTCTCCAACAAACGGCACCCTGATCGGACGTCGGATCTAGCCATACCAGCCTCTGCAAGTCTACTCTATTGGGTGACCTGCGCGGGTAAAACCAGTCGGCTTCCATTCGTCTCACCCGGATCGGCCCCGACTCGCCTCCCTTGGCTCCCTCGAGTGCTGCCCATCAACCCAAGTCCCAGCAACCCTGAATTCGTGATTGTAGCATGTTATCTCCCCACGAGGAGTGAGTGAATATTCGTGGATTGTAACTATTCTTTTATTAGTGTGTATTGGGGTTGTCGAATTCGGCCTGGGTCATCTTCCCCATGCCCGGAGAGTGGAGGTATCGTGTCCGCCCCTCTCTCGGCATTTACTTTTCTCGTATATTTCTATATGCAGTTGTATGAGTGTTAGGATATTAACTCGTTCAAACTTATTCGCTGCTACGAGCGAGAAAGCGAAACCCGTCCCGTGACCTGATCCGGGCACGTGAGAGAGCCAATACCCTCGACTCATCGCTGGTTTCTCAACCGCGTAGATCCGCACACTTCCCTCGCTTAGGGACGTCCGCGAGCTAGAGTCCTAGGTTCGTGTCATCATCCCGCATCACTTTGGTTCATCTAGTTGCTCATCTCGCGGTGCCTGCTCCTTCATCAAAGGATAATGAGCAATTCTATGATCTCCGCTACCATAACGGATGCACTTTCCTTGCTTCCTCCAGCAATCCTCTGATCGATGTCCACCCTTATCATAGTGCTCACACCTCTCCTTAATAGGGGTGATCTGCTAGTCTCCCTTCTCACCCTTCTTGTCCTTATGAGCTCCATTGCCTCCATTTGGTTTCTTGTTCCCATTGGTAGGCACACTATCCTCAGAACTATTTGCTCCTCCCTTCTTGGCAAGCCTTCTACAAATCCGCTGTGTCATATCCATAGCATCCTCCAACACTTGGTCCTTCTTCACCATCTTGGCATACCCTTGAATTTCGAATGGCACTAACTGCGAATATACTCCACTCTCAAACCGTTCAAGAATCTCTTAGCCTTCATCTTCTCCGTACTAACTAAGTGGGGTGCATAATGGGCTAACCTAGAAAATAGGGCTTCGTACTCCACTACAGATAGGTTCCTTTGCTTCAAAGATGCGAATTCAGATGCCTTCTTTTCTCGAACTCTCTCTGAAAAATACTTTTCATTGAAAAGTTCCACAAATCCATTCCACAAAACTTGATTATTGGCTAGCGTTGCTTCTACGACTTCCCACCAAGCCTGTGCGTCTTTCTAGGTAGTAAGACCTTATCCCAGTCGGTACACTGCATAACCCTAAAAACCCTCCCTATCTCCTTAACCCAATTCTCTACCTCATCGAGATCGATAGACCCACTAAATCTAGGGGGATTCATATCCTGAAACCTCCTATGCAAGTCTCCTGCACTTGACGAACTCCACCCTGGGCTACCTGCTGCAAGACCTGAGTCATCCCTTGGACCGTATGCCGCATCTCTCACCATTGAGCACGCTCCTCAGCCTAGAGGAAGCCAAGAGGCATAAACATGAGAAAAGCATAATGCCAAAAATAAATATAAATTTTATTAATAACCATAAGTCAAATTACATATCGCTAAACTCCACTACATTAATAACAAAAGGAAATGACTCAAGTTACAGAACTTGACTCAACTAAAATAAAAGACACAATCTTCAAGACAGTAGGCCACTCTATCACTCTTGCCCATCCCCATCTGTTAGAGTAGCTTCATTATTACCTGAAAAATGTTATGAGAAAGTTGGGTGAGCAAGAAGCTCAGTAGGAATTACTCTCTATCATTTGGCATAATATAGATGATTAGCCATCTTTAAGGATGCATGAAAATATAAAGCATTCCATGAAAGAAAACATAATTGCTATCAAGGAGTATTAAGGTCACAAGTAAATAAGGTAGAAAGGGGACGAGTACAAGAGCAAGATAGAGAGACAATAGCCAAGAGAACATATAAGAGATCACGAGCACTAGCATTCATATCATGTACAAGAGATTTCAAGCACTATAGTTCACAACATCAAATTGTCACTTCCAAACCTTATTTAAACATATCAAGTCACACATGTAAGGAAGATGCCCATGTTGTAAAATATTTAGATCAAATCTTGCGTATGGTTGGTGCAATGCAACACCTGATTATTCATTACACCGGTAGATGTCTAGGCTTTGCCTCACCCTTATGATCAGATCCAGGCCCTAATAGTTCACACCTAGCATTGAGTGTCATAATTGGACCCATAGCCCCATATCATATAATTCTAGATAAATTTACTAATGGCATCTGAATTCCAAGAATAGCTCATATAATACTAGTAGGAAATGGATCTCATTGAAGAATAGCAAGCTTATTAAATCCAAAAAGGAAAGCCATTTAGGGAAAATGACTATAAGAAAGGTTGTGAATAATTCCATGGGTTACGTCTCCAAAATAGACCCATTAGAGGTCCAACTATCGCCGAATATTAGTCTTATAGGGCTAAGATATTCTAACATACAAAAATTCATGAAAAACTAAGAATTTCAGTGGCTGGATGAAGAGACGGTCAAGGTTGGACCGCTACTTCAAAGTGGCGGTCCTTCTAGGGCCATAATCAGGAAGTAGCGGTCTATCTGAAATCGCTATTATCCTAGGCGTATCAAGAGCAAATAGGCTGGAACTGGGCTGAGTCGACTCATAGGGCATAGAGTCGACTCCAAGCACGAGACAAATTAGAATGCGGTCTATCGATCAACCATTACCTGAAGGTTGCGGTCCAAAGAGAACTGCTAACAGGCGACTGGCAGATAAAAAGATGCAATGACAAATCAAGGTCTGCAGACGACCTTGTAGACACCTTTTTTCGTCCCCTCTCTCTCTCTAGTACTTAAGAAAGGAGCGCGTGGGTGTGTGAGTAAGTAAATGTGCTAAATGGTTCATGGCAAGAAACAAACGACACAAAGAGATCAATCACCCACACACGTCATTAGATCGTGATCGCCACCAAGATGACGAGTGCAGAGAAAGGTGCACTACGTACCTTGGAAAGGGAGAAGCCACGTGCCTAAATAATGCAGCACTAGTGCAAGGAGAAGACGGTCTCTTGATGACCGCTACATGATGAAGGTGACCGGACGATAGGCCGCCACCAACACTAAGGCAGAACGCGGGAAGAAGACTTGGCGTGGGGCTTGGACGGTCTACACTTGGCCAAACCCAAAGATAGACGGTTTGAGGAAGACCGTAATCCTTGTTAAACGGTCATAGGTGGACCACAGGAGCCTCCAATTCCCGTGTCGAGGGACTCAATCCTCCACCCCTTCCTGTCGACCAAGAGGGATGGGCCTCGTGCTAAAATGTATGCTGACCTGCAAAACAACACAAATATAAAAATAAAAATGACCCAAATAAGTTTATGGAAGTGCAACATCTATGAACAAAAATGAAAGAAACGAAGCACATGAAGGGAATGGGGGATACCTGGGGTGGTTTTTAAACCCCTAATGGGCGTGGAAAAATAATAGGAAGGTGAAGAATGCAGGGATGGCAATGAAAAATGGGGAGAGAAATAAGAATGGAGGGTGATGAAATGAGTGAGAACAACTAACACTATGACTCAAAGCCAAAAGGAAATGACTACTCCCTGAACCGAAGGCTTAGAGGACGTAGAAAGCCTTCCTTCCTGGCTAAACTTTGCTCAAGAGTGCGGTAGCACTTCGATGCAAAATCCTGAATCTCCCCCCTCCGCGAGCTTAGGCTAAGGGTGCTATTTATAGACCCTTGAAGACCAGCTCGACTTAAGCGATTTTTTGTAGGAATTATCCTCGGATTCTTTAGAATGAAATAGTGATAACATTCCCAGCTTTTACCCGGATCAAATGGCACCTAATTTGACTGAGAATCCGTGGAGAAAAAGGTGGATGAAGTAACAAGTTTGACCACGGATGGAGAGAGAAAGCCCAATCGAATCAAGGATCTCGGCCCTGAATACGGTCGATCAATAGGCCGCCCACCTCTATAAATGGTCTATTGGAAGACCGCCTATATGGTGTAGGTGGAAAATAATAAGATAAATCAGGCTATTTATCTTAAAACAAATCAAATCAGCCTGCATAGGACTCTCAATAGGAAAACGGTCCTTTGATAGACTGCCTACCTCATTAAACGGTCTGTCTGGAGACCGTCCCATAAGTGTCGGTGGAAAATAGTAAAAATAAGATAAATAACTATTTATCCAAAGAATAGACCGATTTATTATAGCCAAACCCCTGGAATCTCAAGGTCCAACCTCGGACCCTCATCCCCCATCGCCGGTCCACCTACGGACCCGGGTGTACGCTACGCGGGTGAGCCCGCTTTAGTGAATCCGTCATTCGATTCGTGCTTGCAATCCTAGGTCCAAGGTTCATTGGTCTTGTGGCTACCACCCCCATAGTGGTGTCACACCATACCTCCTCACCCATTATCCTTCTGCCACAACCCGTTACCCCCGCTATCACTTCTCCTAACCCTACACCCTTCGCCGCACCACTTATCCACCCCACTCACCCTGCTCTGTTGTCATCGAAGGTTGGACCGGCGCAAAATCTAGCCCAATGGTGCGGGCGATTGTTCCAAAGAAATTATGCTTCCACTTCCAATCCTCAGTCTGCCCAGCCGACCACAGATCAACAAGAAGAGGTCGAACCTTTGCCGGGTACTCAATATGATCTATTGCATCATTTGGATAGAGTCCCCGCCAATATATCTATACTAGAGCTGATTAAAAGGTCTGCCCTTCACCATGATACACTGAGAAATTTTCTTCAGAAGGTGATGGTCAAAGAAGACATGGCAGTCGATAGCCTTCAGACGGCACTGGCCACAATTTCAATAGGACCGACAATTACATTTTCTGAAACTAAGTTGGCACCTCCGGAAGCTAGACAGATGCCACTCTGCATTTTTATTATCTTGAACAAGGTTAGTGTGGATGCAGCCTTGGTTGATACGGGGGCATCAATTAATGTGTGCCCACTCAGCACTCTTAGGGCCTGCAATCTCTCGGAAGAACTTCTACGGTTGACCCCTACAACCATTGCAGCATATGACAATTTGCGAAGGGCATGCCATGGGGTGGTCACTCTTCAGGTAGAACTCGGGCTTCTCACCTTGGCCATTGAATTTTATGTGCTTGACATCGACCCTATGTTCAAGACTATCTTGGGTCACCGGTGGCTTGATACTCTTGGTGCCGTGCCTTCTATCACCCACTAATGTCTCAAATTCCCGTTCTAGGGAAGGGTGGTGAAAGTCAAAAGCTTATCCTCGGCCCAATCAGTGAAGGCTATCATAGAAAAGATTTTACCCACTCTTTGGCCTAGCACTCAGCCCGTTATCTCTGTACTGGATCTGGACTTCCTGTGGGCTTACGCACCCCGCAAGCCCGTCACTGCACCAGTTAATGTTAAGGAGAAGCCCAAGATCCGGGATTCTAAAGGCTGGTACATTATTTTGAAGTTAGGCTATCAACTGGGGAGAGGCCTTGGAGCACAACTCCAAGGGTGCACTAAGCCGGTACCCAAAGGCAGAAAAATAAACAGACGGGGTCTCGGTTACCGAGAGTCCACGCTATCAAAGATGGGTGATTCAGGACTACTCACATGGGACTATCGTCAATATTTTGTTAGAGGCCCTCTCTAGCCAAGCACCTTACAGCCAAAGTCAGCTCAGCTAGAACGGAAGAATGCAGCATATGTAGTTGCCAGTCCACCCTAGGCGCTAAAGGGGCCAGTTGACAATATGATAAATCTCAGTCAGGCATTTTCTAGGCTATTCAAAGAGCCTGTGGTTGGTCTGAAAAAGACTCAGGAGGTTCGGCTCGTACAGTGGAGGCCGAAGAAGTAGATTTGCCATCCCCAGGGATGGGTGAGCTCACCCGATCTTTCTATTCCGTCTCCTTCCCACATAAAAATCCTCCTCCAGTAGCTCAGCTAGATCCCCCAATCGCCACCTCTGTTGGTTGATCCTTCAGTATTCCGGTCTCCCCTTCTTCTTAAGCAGCTAGTTGAATTCTTGATTATTGATTGTCTGTGCGGGCACTACCAGCCGGTCGATCTCACTTCCAGGTGGTCCCCTGGTGACCCCGCCAATCTTTTGGGTGTATGGTTCCGATCCACTGACCCATTCTTCAATGCCATCTTTCACTCTCTCTATCCTAAAGCACTTCCTTCTCCTCCTTCCTCTTCTTCATCTTGCTGTATGATCTCCACCGAGCTTCAAAAAAAATGCCAATTTTAAAATGGATATCTCGGTGGAAGATTATGCTATCTTCGATCCATCAACCTCCCAGGGGCACGAGACCCCTGCTCCTCCCCTTCCAATAGATTTGCTTTCCTCTGGGTTAAATGTAGGGTTTGTCGAGTCTAGGGAAGTAGGGTCTAGGTGTCATGCCCTGAGCGTGGAAGATTACTCGGAAGCGACGTGACGAGGTCTATAATGATCATGTCAATCAGAGCGTAGCGCATTCAACACATACAGACAGAGTGCACGATATAGAAATAACCCATTCACAACTATTCTATAAAAAATTCAAAATCCTTTAAATACTCGAGCCACCTTCACTGCCTCATACTAAGCTCTTTCTGGGAGAACAGATACTTAAGGCTCTTATGATCGGAAAATATCGTAAAAGTCTCTCCATACAAGTAGTGTCTCCAAATCTTCAAGGTGAAAACCACTGTAGCCAGTTCTAAGTCATGGACATGATAATTTTATTCATGCTTCCTCAACTGTCTAGAAGAATAGGCTATTACCTTACCATGCTGCATAAGCACACAACCCAAGCCAATGCCCGAGGCATCAGTATAGACTTCAAACCCTCCTTCTCCAGAAGACAAGGCCAAAATAGGGACAGTGGTCAAACATTCATTCAAAGTTTGGAAGCTCTGTTCACAATCTTCTGACCACTCAAATTGATTCCTCTTGCGGGTCAATCTAGTCAGAGGTACAACAATCTTGGAGAAATCCTTAATGAATCTCTGATAGTAGCCTGTTAGGCCTAGAAAACTTCTCACTTTGGTCACATTCGCAGGCCTATCCCAGTTTCTCACTACCTCTACTTTAGAGGGATCTACAGAAATTTCATCTTTAGTAATAATGTGTCCCAGAAAAGACACTTCCTGCAACCAGAATTCACACTTACTAAACTTGGCATATAACTGATGGTCCCTCAATATCTGCAACGCCATCCTCAAGTGCTCTTCCTTGCTCTTGGAGTGTATCAAAATATCATCAATAAATACCACGACCCACTGAGCTAAGTAGGGCCAGAACACACTGTTCATTAGCTGCATGAAAGCTGCAGGAGCATTTGTTAGACCAAAAGACATTACTATAAATTCAAAATGCCCATAATTACTTCTGAATGCTGTTTTAAGAATATCTTCATCCTTGATTCGCAACTGGTGATACCCCGATCGAAGATCAATCTTAGAAAAATACTGTGCTCCTACTATCTGGTCGAACAACTCATCTATTCTCAGCAACGGATACTTATTCTTAATCGTAAGCTGATTCAGTTGACGGTAGTCAATGCACAACCTCAGTGATCCATCCTTCTTCCTTACAAATAATACCGGGGCTCCTTACGGGGATGCACTCAGACGAATGAACCCCTTTTCAAGTAAATCCAGTAATTACACTTTCAATTCCCTTAACTCTGCAAGAGACATACAATATGGGGCTTTAGAAACTAGAGACGCATCAGGAACTAGATCAATAGAGAAGACTACCTCTCTTTCAGGTGAAAGTCTTGGCAAATCTTTAGGAAATACATCCGAGAATTCTCAGACAATAGCGATGTCCTTTATCTCCAACTCCTTCTTGTCAGTCAAAAAGACCAAGGCTAAGAATGCCTGACATCCTTTCCTCAATAATTTCTCAACTCGAAGTGCCGAGATAAGCGGCATGGACTTACCATGTCTCACCCCAACAAAAGAAAGTTTGGAATTACCAGAAAAAGTCACGGAGCCAGATTTATAGTGGTCAGTAGCCTTATATCTAGCTAACCAATCTGCTCCTAGGATGGCATCATAATCTTTCATCTTCATACAAACTCATTCAGTTGGCATATTCTGGTCACCAACCAAAACCTTACTAGGGGGATAATAATGATTGATAGCTGAACCCAAACCAATAGGGGTAGAAATTGCCAATTGAAAGTTCATCAATATAGGTTTCACAGAAAAAGACTTAGCAAAACTTTGAGAAATAAATGAATGTGTTGCTCTTGTATCAAAGAGAACAAATGTTGGCCTATCGAAAATAACAAGTGTACCTTCAACCAGTCCACCTTCCTCAGTGGTTTCTGTCTCGATTTCCTGTAGGGCCTAGAGCTTGTCCTGCTGTTTCTGGCCTCCTTACGACTTACTTGGTGTAGCTTGATCTGACAGAAGAGGACACTCAGAGATACGGTGGTCCCTGCTCCTACAACGCAAACAGGCGCCTAACTTGCGCTAGCATTCCTCCATCTTGTGACCCGAACGGTCACAATACTTGCAAAGAGCCTTGGATGATGCGGTCGAACCAGCCTTCTTGTCATCACTTCTCAGCTTCTCATCCTTCCACGAACTAGACCCACCATTGGGCCTCTTCTTGTCGTTATTTGTCTTGAAATCTCCAGAACCAGTCATCTGTTCCTTCTTTATGTTCCTCCCTCGGATTCACTCCGTCATCTCCATGGTATCTTCGATAACTTGTGCTTTCCTCACAATCTCGACATAATTATGAATCTCCATTGGCGCCAATTGGTAGATATATTGGAGTTTCAATCCACTCAGAAACCTTTTGGCTTTCATCTTTTCTGTAGATATCAATCGAAGCTCTCTTGCCAGGGTTGGAACGAGAACCCAGGGGGAGCTGCTCCAAATTCCTGGGTTCTCGTGCCAGCCCCGACAAGAGAGCTTCGTCCGTCGTACTCTGAGCTCGAGTGGCCGCCATTGGAGGAATTGTCACCAGCGTCGATGGGCATTCTTGAAGTGCAGGATGAACGTTCTTGACGAACCTGGAGAATTGGGGATGAACAAGAGAGTGATTTTGGGTACGGGAAGGGGGAAGAAGAGGGAAGAGAGAGAGAGAGAGAAACGTCATTGCAGGAGGATGAAGGATTGGTACTCATCGAATCTGCCATCTCTTATGGTTGTCCTTTCTATTTAAAGAGTTCAACTAGTGTTTGGCCCATACTAAACTCATTACAAACCTGAGCTGAAGCAACAGACTCAATGGTCTCTAATAGACACAGTATAATTTGGTATTTCTAGTTTCAACTGTTGGTACAGTACCTGATAGGAAGAAGATATGGGATTACGAAGAAATCAAAGAATTGTAAGAAAATATGAAATTATAGAGGAATTCTGTAACAAATCCCCCCTAAGAGTGGACCTTGTCCTCAAGGTCAAAGGTAGGGAATTGCATGACAAAGTCCTTGTAGTCGACCCATGTGGCATCTTCAGCAGTTCCATTCTTCCATTGGATTAAAAGCTGTGAAGCTGGCATATTTTTCCTCTTGCACAGTCTTCTGTCCAGGGGAAGGTGTGGAGTGTTTGGTTGTTCTGTGGGGAAGGCATGTTGTAAGGTGGGACTAACTGGCTTGTTGCCATGATGCTTTTTCAATTGAGAAACGTGGAAGACTAGATGTAGCTTGCTGGAGTCTGGTAATGTAAGTCGATAGACAACCTTCCCAATTCGTTTAATGGTCTGGTACGGGCCAAAGTATCTTGCACTGAGCTTAAAACTAAATCTGTGGACGTGTGATGGTTGACGATAGGGCTGTAATTTTAAGTACACCCAATCACCTACTGCATATTCAACATCCAGGTGATGTGAGTCAGCAAGTTTCTTCATCCGATCTTGAGTTCTGAGTAAGCGTAATTTGAACTGTGCTAAAATTTGATCTCTGCTAAGCAAGGTTTGGCCGACGTCTTAAACAATTGCAGTGCCATGTACCTAAGATAAGATTGATGGTGACATAACACCATAGACTATTTCATATGGAGAAAACCCAGTACCAGTGTGTGCAGAAGTGTTGTAGCTAAATTCTACCCATGGTAGTCACTTTAGCCATTGTTATTGTTGTTCAGTACAAAAGCATTTGAGGTATGTTTCCAGGCAGTTGTTCACAACCTTTGTTTGCCCGTATGATTGGGGATGGTATGCAGAGCTCATCCTTAATTGAACACCCTGTAATTTGAATAATTCTGTCCAAAATTTACTTGTGAAAATAGTGTCCATATTTAAAACAATGGATTTCGGTATACCATGTATTTTTACCACATTCGTTACAAATTATGCTGCTACTATAGATGCAGTTGTGGGTGTAGAAATGTGGAGCATGGCGTTACAAGTCACATGAATAAGCATATGTGCATGAGTGATGACAAAGTGTGCCAATCAAGTGAACATCATCAACATGTGACTATGTAAATATGGTAGCATGATCATATAGCAAGGCAAAGGTAATAAAAGATATAGAAGAATACCGTGATTGCTACCAAGGAAAGACAAAGCCAAAGAATGTGAAAGAAGACTATGTGCCCATTGTGTACCTTGAAAAAAGAGGATGATCGCACTCAATATAAGTGATGCGGGGACAATGTGGATTACCTCTCCTTGCCTTCCAGTCGGCTAGAAGGTAAGGGCCTCACTTTTCATGCTTTCCTGCGAAACAAAGACAACACAAGAGATGAAACCCATTAGAAAATACTGTGTAGAAATCTGTCCAAGTGCATAAACTAACATAAAAGATTGAGGGCAAACTCACTGGGGGAGGGTTTTTAACCCCTGTTGAAGGGTGAAAATAATAGGTGTGTATATTGTGATGAGACTAAAGTGAAGATATTGATTTAATATGTCATGATTAACATAGAAAAATAAGGTGCAAAAGTAAGGTTCATACAAGAATAGTGCAGGAAACTGTGCAAACTATGCAAAGAGAGTGCAAAGACCGGTGCAAACAGCAGGGCAAACGAAGTCCAAATGGGGAGAAAATTGGGTGGATAGAAGACTTGCGTGTTGTGAAGACGAAGGAACAAGAATCACTGCAAAAGGAGGTCGGGCAAGAAAGTTATGATGCGGGAGATTTGGTGAAAAAATGTAAATAGTTCAGAAAATGCAGACCTTCTCCAATTAACCTCCCATTGCTGCCACCTCGGCCCTCCACTATACCTATAACCCCAAACCTGGCTTTGCTTATCCCTCCACCTACCCCTTTACCCAAACTTGTGATAGATCCCGAGTAGGGTCCACCCCTTTTTGCACTCGAGCCAATCCCGTCCGCTTCCGAGCAAAGGGAGAAGCTCGACGTGTTTGAATCCCCACTCACCCTTCCTCCAACACCTTCCATTACATCTCCACCATCTATTAAGCCTACCGCTTCCACTCTGCCTTCCGCCTCCACTCACAGTGGGTGTGTTGTTACAAATATTTGTGCCGGAGAGAATGTTCAGGAGACTGGCAAGAAGGAGTTGGCCTCAGTTATGTTATTCAAGATGCAAGACTTTATTTACTGGATGCCAATCCACGTTCTTATAACGAGCGTGGATGAAAAGGCTAGGTCCCCACCAATGCTCACTAAGAGAAGATGTCAAGCTTTGATGCCATGTGAGTCCGTACCCAAAGCCCAGGCAGGGCACCCCTTGTTTCAACACTCCAATATCAAGTCTACCCTTCCATTCAAGGGGCGAAGGCCCATTTTATTGAACACTCTTCATCCACCACAAGCCTTGGGCAACACGAAGCTTCCCATTTCAACTCCCTCACCTTATGGCTCTTCGCCTTCCATGGGGGTTATCATTCATTGTTGAAGCTTCATCATGGGCTTTAATTTTATTCGTTGGGCCGTTTGGCTGTACACTTTCATTGCTATGGAGGGGTGGGCATTATTTTGCTAAAGGGCCTTCTGTTACCTTACCCACTCTCTATTCTACTTCATCTACATTTTCGGCTATCACCTTATGGGCCACTCGTGGGTTGAGAAGGAGGATCCTCTCCTTGCATCCCCTGCATCCATTGCATTACATTCACATGCATTCCTTCTTCTCCAGCTTTCTGAACCCATATCTTCACTGCCTTCTGGAACCTCCGGATCCTCCACATTCTCCTTCTTATTCACCTCCATCTTCAAGACCTTCAGGTCCCCTTAAAGTTGTCGGGCATCGCACCCCCTCCAATTTTTTCCCAGGGCATCGCGCTCCCTCCCATCTCTTGTGTCTAGATCCTTTAGATTTTTCTTTCCTTGGGCATAGCGCCCCTTGATATTTTCTACCTCTGGATTATCTATGTCTTTTCTTGGGGCATCGCACCCCCTCTGATTTCATTCCTCCGGAACCTCCAGACCTCCCTTTTTGGGCATCGCGCCCCTCCACACCTCCATATCCAGATCCTCCAGATTTTTCTCTCCTTGCCGGGCATTGCGCCCCTTCCAATATCCTTGCTGCTGGGCATCGCACCCCTTTCTATTTTCTTCCTCCGGAACCTCCGGATTCTCTATCACATTCCTTATCCCTTCTCCCAGGGCATCGCATCCCTTCTCAGCCTATTCCTCCGGAACCTCCAGACTTTCTATCTTTTTCTCTCTATCTTTTCCCTAGGCATCGCGCCCTCTTCTATCTTCATCCTCCTGAACCTCCAGACTTTCCGTCTTATTCTCTCTATCTTCTCCCAGGGCATCGCGTCCCTCCTCATTCTCTACCTCCAGATCTCTTATCCCATTCCTTGATTCTTTCTGGACATCGCTCCCCTTCCTATTCTCTACCTCTGAAACCTCTGGACTTCCCATCTTTCTTCCAATTCCTCCTCCTGCTCCTCCGGGACATCGCATCCTTTATTCTCTTCTTCCTTTTAAATCATTTCTTCCCATCCCGCTTCGCAGGGCACCGCATCCGTCATCACTTTCTTCCTCCGAAGCCTCCGGATGATTCTTACCCACATCATGATTCTCCCCCTCCAAATCAGCCACTCTCCATCTATCAATTCCTTCTCGTCATTCCTCCCGATCTCGGGTCCAACCTGACTTCTTCCACATCCACTGCTTTGGGCATATGCCCATTCTCCCACTACTTTCGAGGCTTTAGTCCTCACTCCTCCCCTTAATTTTTCTTTCCTTCTATAGACCATTCATGTGATCAGGGTCTCTATACCTTAGTCAGGAAGTTCTAGCCCCACCTCTTTTCCTTTTCTTCTCATTCGTCTGAGTCTGGTCTTAGTATCACTCCTTCTTATTAAACCACTTCCAATCATTGCTTCTTTATTCTTATTTGCCAATTGAGGACAAATCCCATGATGATCAAGATCACCTCCGGCAGCTACTTTGACAAAAGGTTGCAAGGTAACGTGTTTGCATAAGTGCGCATTTTTAATATCTCCTTCTTCCACGTATGATTTTCAAAATGAAGTACTTCTTAGCTTGATCAAGGTTAATTACTTAAACTTTGCCTGCTATTTCCTACTGAGCTTTTGCTCACTTAGTTGTTCCCCCCTTTCAAGTAATTCTGAGGATGACAAACAAACGGATGGGGATGGGTAAGAGTGAAGACCCTGGAGTGAACCATTTAGATGATGGACCTAGTGGTTGTCTTAGCATTAGTGATGTCTTTGTAATGGCTATAAGTTGTGTTGTGCCCCTGTGGTTTTAATGATAGTAAACACTATAAGTCATAGTGCGTTTGCATGAAAGATTGAATGCTGATAAAATATGCATTTGATTATGCATCTGGTCATTGCATTGTGCATTAATGAGGATTCTTTGTTGTGTATTGATTTTTATGCATTAATGTTGTCATCATAATCATTTGCATGATATATACATTTTCCAGATAGATGTGTTTTCACACTGCAAAGAACCTCACACAATCATTTCATCAAACGGGTTGCAGGCATGTGCATTTCATCGAACAGGTTGTGTGCATATATTTCTCTTAGGTTGTTAAGTCATGTTGCAACTAAAGGTCGGTGCATGTTTCCAGCTAGTGCAAACTAAGGTCTGTGCATATGCCTTCTATTGGTCAGCCAAGGCCTGAGCACCTTTAAGCCAGCACTACACAAAGTCAGTGCACTTTTTTAGTTAACTGTATACAAGGTCAGTGCACCTCATGTGAGCCAGTTTAGACAAGTCTGTGCACATCATTCATGTTGCCCCTTGCACAAATCAAGGTCGGTGCACGCTATCCCTTGCACAAAACTATGTCGGTGCACATATCAGTTCAATGCACATAAGGTCGGTGCATTGCTTGCTGCATGCATATAAAGCCCAAGCACAATTGCTAGAGTGCAGGTCAGGTCAGTGCACTTTGTTATAATGCATCATATAGGTCAGTGCATGTTTGCATTTAACTATCTATAAGTCAGTGCATATTTTGCTCGACGTATGATAAGGTCGGTGCTAGCAGCATTCCGTGCACAACTGAGGACGGTGCTAGTAGCATGTTATGTAAGTAACATCGGTGCTCGTAGTTAGCAGGTTGCATGTAAGGTCGGTGCTGGTAGCAACTAAGGTCGATGTTAGTTGCATGTAGCTATTGCTAAGGTCTGTGCAAGTTCCTATAGCACACTCACTTAGGTCTGTGCATGTTGCACTAGGTGAGTGCTAGTATGGACTAAGGTCGATTCTAGTTCATGTTCCTTGCACATAAGGTCGGTGCACCTTACTGTCGAGGTCGGTGTAGGTTTTCATATAGCTAAACTAAGGTCAGTGCAACTACTGTTGTGGTCAGTGCAGGTTCTAGTCTCAGAGGTATAAGGTCAGTGTGCATTTCATTTTTGGTAAATAAGGTCTGTGCAAGTCAAGATGTCAAAGGCCATGGCTGGTGCTAGTTCATGTTTAATGTCGTATGAAGTCGGTGTATGTTTCATACATCAAGGTCTGTGCATGTTTAGGTCCAATACATTAAGGTCTATGGATGTTTGGCTCCAACGCATACCAAGATCTGTGCATCTAAACATATATTTCTGAGCATGATTTGGATATTACGTTATAAAGTCTGTGCATATCTTCATGTTTGAGCATATGCATTAAGCTTACTTCATCATAGTTAGAGCACATTGGTTGTTTACTTATGAGTACAAGGTGTTTGACTAAATGCCTTGTATTTTTACTGACAGGTTTAAAACAGACACGTGTTCCCAGAAATAGAGGAATGCTGACACATGGACCCAGGGAACGAATATTTGGGCACGTGATCCAAGGTAAGGTTAGAATCATAATAGAAGAATTTTTCGCATGTCTACATCATAGGAAGTCTTCTACTCCATCTCTTCACACATGGACTCCAGCTGTACATCAACTCTCACGTGATCACTTAAGTCACACCTGAAGCATTAGCTCATGGGGTTAAGAGAACCAATTATTGGCACGTGATCCAAGGTGAGTAATCATCTTGATTCATGCCACGTGGATCAATGTCCCACCTGTACCTGACGTGTAGCTTGTTTGGAAATGGCAGGAACGAGCTCTCCACATGCCTGAAGCGAGAGCTTGTGGGACCCAAGCCTGAAGCCTATAAGAAGGCCTATTATGCTATCTAAAAAGGATGAACAACAGTGAAAGAGAGAAGAAGAGGTAAAAAGGGAAAAAGAAGAAAAGAAGAGCGAGTGAGCAGAGATTAGAGTAGAGGAAAAGAGGAGGAGAGCTTTCAGAAGAACAAGAAAGAAGTGAGAAAATAGAGTATCGAAAGAGGGCTATTTCTGAGGAAGAAAAGAGTGAGTGGGCAGAGAAATTTTTCCCCCTCGCAGTCCTCCGAAATAAGAGGAGATGCTGCCAAAATTTTGTCAGAGGTTCAACTAATAAATAACTAAATGATGGACCAATCCTAACTCAAATGAAAAGGATGAAATGAAGTAAAAAAAAATAGGATAAGATCGAAACTGCCTCCCTGCTGATAATTGAGTAAAAAGGGGGCCATCAACATCCCTGCACATCATTTGCATCCTTTTCATATGTTAAGTCTTCTACCATCGGCGTCACGACATTCTGCCCTCGACGTCAAGACCTTGTGTCTAAGCTAAATAGTTCGGCGTCACGACACTTCATCTAAGCCGACGACCATCCTACCTTGGGCCCAGACCTCCTGTCTAGGTCAATGAACAAAATGACCCTTCCTTGTTTAACATCAACCCCTGGTCCTGCAGGGATTCACCCCAATACATAAAACCCTTCTCTCTTTGCTCTGGCATTAATCTCATGCCAACAAATAATCAACTTGTAGATGTCTTTATAAAATCCTAAAAAAATAAAAAATAATAATAATGATGATGATAATGATATCCCAAGTAAAAAAAACTCTTAAATGATCTTGATTTTGGGTGTTCGCTCGATCTGCTTGCATGCTTGCTTGTAGTGTAGTTTAATACCCTTCCTTTGAAATTTTCTAAGGTCATACATACTTGAATAAATAATGTTACCCTGATTCTGAACATGTCTGCATCATGACATATTCTAAGGAAGAAAAATCATTTTTGGTGAGTGCATACATTAAGGGGAAGAGTCATAGCTATGTCATTAGTGTAACTCACAAAATACACCCGAAACAGAACTCCCACACTTCACACATAATGTGTTTAATGACTTCCAACCATAGGGATTCGAAAATTCTTCCTAACACTTGAGTAAGGCTCGAATTCTCACACGAACATAAAGGGTGATCGTAAGGAAAAAGTTGCTTGCCCTCTGTGACAAAAAAATAATAAAAAATGATGAATAAGTGGAATATAGATCCTAGTAACCGAAAATCTCCATTGAGATACATGAGAAAACTCACATAAAATGGTGAAGTAAATCTCCATAGTCAAAGAAAAAGAAGTGGCAGATCCTAGTAACCCAGAATCCCCATCAAGAAATTGTGTCATCCGCAGTGGACGCAAATTCAATTAATGTCAACTATCTTGACACCATTTCCATTCCGTATCTAGTTTGATCGCAACCTCCTCTGTATGGTGTTTCGATATGGATTGGAGTCCCTCTGGTCTTCGATGGAAGGTGAGACACGTCGTATGGAGGTTTCCTTGTTCCAAAACCACTTAGACCGAGGATTTTTGCCCTATAAATATCTCATTAAAGCTCACGGTTGAGAGGTTATGGTTAATAGAGAGAGAAAAAAAAGGTTGAATGTTTTGAGTGCTTTAGAGGTTGAAGTTCCGAGCGCTTACGGTGACGCAGAGAAGAAAAAGGCTGAATGTTTTTTATGCTTTTGAGTTATTGAAGGTTTTAAGAGTTTAGATGAGGGAACTTCTGAAGGCTTTAGAGTTTGAACAAGCTCTCTCTCTCCCTCTGTGTTGGAAGGAAGAGGAAGTTGTTGCTTCTCTCTTCTTGTGCTTTGGAGCCTAGCTTCGTGTTTTGGAGGACCAACCTCCGTGTCTTCACCTCTTCTCTCTATTTTGATCCTTAGTATAGTTGGCATCACATATTCATCCTTAGCACCTGTTGCTAAGAGTTTTTATTTTCCTTTAGCATTCATGCTTTTTTCCCTTAACCTTTTAAGCGGTTTAAAAACAAACACACAAGATGTGTTCATATCCATGTTCTTTTGCTCTTATTATATTGAGGATTGATACTACACTATTTGATTTCTAATCCAATTCTCTCTTTGCTTGTCTTTGTTCATTATTTTCAAGGGTAATCAAGATAAAGACCCTCTTCATCAGTTGACCGATTGAAAGAGGATGTGGAACTCACAAATTCCCCCCTTCACAATGTATTTAGCGATCACTCTCTTCTCTTTTTGAGGTATTCACATCTGGTGATCACGTTTGCTTTAGCATCTACATGCTCCCTTCCCCACCACATTTACTCTATTTCCATTAGTTGATGATTTATTTTTTTTCTTTCACTTTTCAATCTTTGTGACATTCACAGTCAAGAGGGCAAAACCAGTTCGTAAGAATGTGTAACGACCCGGGATCCGAGTACCGGAAAGAAACCGGTGCGACTCGAACCTCGACCCGCCTCCCACAAGCCCGGAGACTCGGAAGGGATAAAAGGATAGGTGTGGTGTACATAGAAATAGGAAATAAAGCAGATCCCATCCACCTACCCTACCAGGCTCGTTGGGGGTCTGTTAGTCACCGTGCAGGCACAGAATTTCACCCTCAGGAGCGGACGCCTTTTCTAGAGGAGTTATCCCTCCACCGGTGCACCTGCACCCATTCCTCCAGTTCCTTCCAATCCAGTTGAGATTGAAGAAGTTGACCCCACGTCGGGATCGAAGTATGATCTATTACAGCACTTGGATAGAATGCCGACCAAAATATCAGTCCTGGAGTTGATTAGGAGGTCTACGCTTCATCAAGATGCCCTCAGGGCGTTTCCGCAAAAAGTAATGGTAAGCGAGGACGTGGCGGTGGACAGTTTATCGTCGATATTGGCTACGATTACCAGGGGTCCTGCTATTTCATTCTCTGAGTCGAAGTTAGCACCCCATGAGGCACGCCAGATGTCGCTTTGCATCACTATTTCCCTGAATGAGTTGGCGGTAGAATCAGCCCTAGTGGACACAGGAGCTTCCATCAATGTGTGTCCACTAAGTACATTGCGCGCCTGCAATATTTCAGAAGACATGCTCAAGCCAACACCAACTACAATCGCCGCATATGATAACTCCAAGCGAGCTTGTCACGGGGTTGTGACTGTAAAGGCCGAGCTAGGGCCGTTAAAAATGGACATAGAATTTTATGTCCTCGACATAGATCCCATGTTTAAAGCCATTCTGGGACGTCCATGGATAAATAGTCTGCAAGTGATACCCTCTACTGTCCACCAGTGCTTGAAATTTCCATTTCAAGACTGGGTAGTTAAAGTAAAGAGTGTTTCCACCGTCCAATCCGTTGACACCATTGCTGATAAAATTCTTTCTACTCTATGGCCAAGCAACATGCCAGTTCTGTCGATTATGGACTTGAACTATCCATGGGCATATGCATCACGCAAGCCTGCTACTGCACTTATTAATGAGAAAATCAAGTCTAAGACTCGAGATTCAAAGGGTTGGGATATGATTTTGAAGCTAGGATATCAGCCTGGGCTAGGCCTTGGCGCGCAGCTACAGGGGTGGACCAAGCCCATCCCCAAGGGTAGGAAGATGAGCCAAAGGGGCTTGGGCTATCAGAAGTCCCCATTGTCTATTTTGCAGGACTCTGGGCCTCTAACATGGGACTACCACCAGCATTTCGTCAGAGGACCTCTGCAGCCAGGCACAATGAAGTCACCCCTGTTGCCACCACATGAAGCAGATGTCGTTAAAGCCAGGCCACCTTCAGTGCTGAGAGGGGCCATTGATAATTTTGAAGACTATTCAGTCAGTTTGGTCAAGTTGTTCGCCGAGGCAAGAGGAAGCTAGAAGAGGCCCGAGTTGTGGGCCGTAAAAAGAATTTCTGAAGAGCCAGTCTTATCTTTGTCGAGAATAGGGAGCTCAGCTACTACTTCATCCCTCTCTCGCCTCCTCTCCCTCTACCAGAGGCTGGCCTTCGCTCCCCGTTCCCCTCCCCTTCTCCTTGATCCCTCTATGCTTCGGTCTCCAATTTCCCCAGGGGGGCCTGTTGAGTATATAATCCTTGGTTGTCCATGTGGACAGTGTCTGCCAGTTGAAGTTCTAATCAACAAGCGTCTGAACGGACGCTCAACACCATTCAGTCTAGTCTCTAGATGGTCGCCCGACCACCCTGCAGATCTATCGGGCATGTGGTTTCGATCTTCGGACCCCTTTTTTAATGTGATCTTCCCCACTCTGTGCCCTCGGGCCCTGCCTCCCCCTCCTACATATCACTCCTCCTATTGCGTTCTGACCACCGAAAAAGACCAAAAAAAAAAGTCAAATTTGAAACTTTCATTTCGGTGGAGGATTATGCCACTCTTTCCTCACCCTCTCCCCAAGGGCACCAAACCCCTGCCGCTGCCTTCCCCGTAGATTTCCTATCTCCTAGGATAGATGTACAGTTAGCTGAATCTCCTAGGATAGTTCAATCAGTCGGGATAAAAACTTGTGCTAGTGTTGATAGTCCATCCACCTCTGCGACGCTCCCTATGATGCGTCATTCTAAGACCATCCCGGATAGGTTCTTGCAGGATTTAGCTGGCAGATGTCGTGCTCTCCTGAAGTGTCCTGAGTTTGTAGCCACCGCCATCATCATAGATGATGATGAGGATGCAGAGGGCGGGGTGTAGAGTAATGACGGTGTGGGTGTTTATGAGATCGTGGATGAGAAGAACCCAGCCGATGATGAGGAAAGTAGCATGCATGACATTGCTGACCAATATGCGCAAGGGTTGAAGAGATTCGATGAACCTTCATCAGCAGTGGATGAACCCACTAAGGAAATCAATTTAGGAACCAAAGAGGACCCCAGGCCAATCTTGATTTTGGCTAACCTCCCTCCTCAGGTTGAAGAAGAATTGATCAAGGTCTTGAGGGAATATAGCGACTCATTTGCCTGGTCCTACGAGGACATGCCGGGTCTTGACCCTGCCCTGGTAGAGCACCGATTGATTCTTAAATTAGGGGAAATGCCCATTAAATAGAAACTCAGAAGATTCCACCCGCAGATGGCCTTGAAAATGAAGGAAGAAGTTGATAAATTACATAAGGCCCGATTTATCAGAGTTATTTTATATCCACAATGGGTGGCAAATATAGTCCCGGTCATGAAGAAGGATGGTAAAGTCAGGATCTGCATCGACTTCAGGGACTTAAATAAGGCATGTCCGAAAGATGATTTCCCTCTTCCTCACATCGATGTTTTGGTTGATAACACGGCTGGGTATGAAGCCCTCTCGTTCATGGATGGATATTCAGGATATAACCAAATCTGTCTCACTCCCGAAGATCAAGAGAAAACCTCTTTTACCACGCCCTGGGGCATGTACTGCTATGTCGTAATGCCGTTTGGATTAAAGAATATAGGTGCCACCTATCAACGGGCGATGATGGCCATCTTCCACGACATGATGCATGTGTACATGGAAGCCTATGTGAATGATATCCTGGTGAAATCTAGGTCAAAATAAGAACACCCCGCCATCTTAGCTAAGGTGTTGCAAAGGGCTAGGGAATACAAACTGAAAATGAATCCAAAGAAATGTGTTTTTGGAGTTGCATCAGGGAAGTTGCTCAGGTTTATAGTTAGTAAACGGGAGATTCAGATCGATCCGAATAAGGCAAAGGCCATGATGGATATGCCCCCGCCAAAGAACATCACTGAGTTGCGTGGTTTGATTGGGCGCCTGCAGTTCATTAGAAGATTTATATCTCAACATTCTCAGAGATGCCGCCCTTTTTATGAATTGCTAAAGGCGGGGGCTAAATTTGAATGGAATGAACAATGTCAAAAGGCCTACGAGGAACTTAAGGTTTATCTTTCTAATCCCCCTGTTTTACAGCCTCCTATTCCTGACAAACCCCTGATTTTATACATTTCTGTTATTGAGGACTCCCAAGGAGCTGTCCTAGCCCAGGTGGACAATGAAGGAAGAGAAAGGGCATGATGTGGCACAGCCCTAAGATGATATTGGATCAATTAATGAACCAAGGACTTAGACCAGCAAGCATACAAGGAAGAACACAGACTCACGCGTATGGCTCACTCTCACGGCACGCACGACCTCCCGATGGTGATCGGGCGATGATGGTGGGGGTCCAAGGTGGAACCCAAACCTTCTAAGGGACTTGGCTAGCGTAGGCTGACCCCTATGGGCCTGGGATTCCCAACTTCGTAGGGGGGCCGGCATGCCGGGGGCATGGGTTTGGGTGACACTCACTCAATTTTCGCGGTGGGCACACTAGAAGTGGTGTGCAAGTCTGGGCTCTCGGCTCACCGTCTGACGGGCATTCAAGACGATACAAAATCAGCAAAGCAAGTAACCAGCCAAGGGTAACAGTCGCTCACTTGACCGGTGTGAAAACACCGATCCTGATCGGAGACGAGGGCGAGCGGGGAGGCGTGGGTACTCACCAGCACGCCACGACGGTGGCACTTAACCTGAAAATAAAATAGCTATAGCACTACACCTCACCCAGGAGGGGGTTCTTGGGGTGTGGGTTAAGTGTTTACAACCAAAACTACCTCCACGCAAGGAGGGACCTTCAGTCGGCCAAGCGAGGGGAGGGGACGAAGCTAGAAACTTGATGTGTCGGGCTCCTCGTCAGTGCTGCCAACTTCTGGAATCACTAGACAGTCAGTCGAAGTGGGCTCTGTCACGGACACTCCCGAACTCCAAATGAACTGAGACCAGAGCCAAAACTCTCCGACTTGGCCCGGGAAGACGCTCGAATTTTCTAGATTAACCCTGAGATAGTCACCGGCTGGTGCAGGTCCTGGAATAGGGCCTGACAGTACTGGTGCTGGCCGCTCCCAGGGTATTACTGTTGGAAGATGGAGGCACAACGGACAGTCCTGAACTCGGATGGAGGCGGGGCTGGTACCGTGACGACCGCGGACAAGCCTTCTTTCAGATGGGACTAACGGCAACCTCAGATGATGTCAGGGTTGATCGTACTTGCCATAATGGTGGAGGTGGGTCCGTTCAGGAACAGGGGAATCAACCTGGCATGACTTCGGAAGAAAATTTGGAACTTCTGATGTCGGGATCCAAACTTCACTCCGCTTCTTTGGGATGATAGAGGACTGGTAGAAGATGCCCTCAGCCAAGTTGTACGCCCAGATCTGCCAGGGAGTGGCCGTGGTGGAAACTTTTCTAGGGCTCTGATTCGCTACCTGAGAGTTCTTGCACAGTCGGGGAAGAATCGCTCTCGCGGATAGCTCGGAGCTCGAACAAAGACAAAACCACCACGCTTGGAAAGCCCTCTGGATGACCTTTCTAGTGGTATATGGTTTGCCACCAGATGAGTTGGGGAAGTGCCAGAGAAACTATAATTTCCAGGGCCCTTGCTGTCTACCTGTGACCTACCACTGGAGCTGCAACCTTGTGGTGGCCAATAGAGCAAGAAGGGGGGGCTGCAATGCAAGGGGATAGTGGCTAATGATTTGGGAGTGGGGAGGATGTGGCTGGGGCCTCTTGGAGGGCTGAGGGGGCAGAGGTGGAGGGGGTGGGGTGAGCTAGAGTTGTTGGGCTATTTATGTAAAAAATTCCAACCCTTTCTTTTCTCCCTGGGGTTTCCGTTCACAGCTTCATATCGTTGCTGGTACTCCTCTCCCCGCTCGAGCGATCGGGTGAAGAGACGAGAGCCACACCAGAGGCTGCAATCCATCTATCAACACCCCCCACTATGGATCTCTCGCATCTCCGGGACGCCATGGCTTCCAAGTCCTATGACAAGATCGCCGGCATCTGCGACGAGCTCGTGCTCCAGGCGAGTGCCCTAAACCGTCCTCCTACCCCACCGTTCTCCTTTGCTTTCCAACAATATCGCTTCTGAAAGACCCCATCTTTTTTCATCTCTTGTTCTTCGTCAGGTCGCCTCCACGCAAGGGGTCGCCTTCCAAGAGGAATGGCCTTATGCGGTCCATCTGCTGGGGCACATCTACGTGAACGACCTGTGAGATTGCACCCCCGAAAGTTTTCTCCTTTCTTGCCTTTCATGGTTTCTTCTTCTTCTTCTTTCTCCTCCTCCTTTCTCTGTTTCTGGGTATGTACGAGTGCCTATCTAGTGTGCCGTCTGCTTGCAGGAACAGCGCGAGGTTCCTGTGGAAGTCGATACCATCGGGTATCAAGGAGAGGGATCCGGAGGTTGTGGCGGTCTGGAAGATAGGGCAATGCTTGTGGACCCGGGACTACGCGGGGGTTTATACCGCCATCCGAGGGTTCCACTGGAGTCCTGAAGTTTTGGACCTTGTGTTGGCCTTCTCAGGCAAGACACCCGCTGGTTCCGCCTTACTTATATCTATTGTTCTTGTGTTTTGCCCCCCTTTTCCGCTTAGTTGTTTCTATTGAATTTTTTCATGATTGTTGAGTGCGGCAGCATGTGCTTACTCCTTCTAAGGAACATAATTTGTTCTACTCCGAAGTGTCTTCTGAATTGATTGAACTAACACAGAATTTATTCAAGCTTCTTATAACTTTCCTTTTTCCTTTCCTGATGGCTTGCATAGTTGTTGGAACTTGCTGATCAGCTGGCGGTTAGATGTATATTCTTTTCTCTTGCCGAAGTTGGACTTGTTAAGCAGAACCATTAAAGCCACGGGTCAGAGAACTATGCTAGAAAGAGAGAAGGAGAAGGCCTATCAGTAGGCAGGGGGTGGAAATAAATAATGCAAAAACCAATCCTGCTGCATGTCCAATTACCTTTTGTTTTAGTGTATGTTCATTCCTAGACTCATTTTTCCCCCAGATTTCATGTTGTATATGTGGCTAAAAAGTATGATTCATGTACCTCGCTTGCAGTTGTATAAATAGTTTCCAGTTATGCTCCTGTGTGGTAGTGCTTAGAACCACAGAGGCCAATACTTAAACTGCGTCTATGAGAGCAGTCCGTATTTAGTCTGTTGTTCTGGAATGAGTGTGGGTGAGATATGTGTCTTAGCAAGTCTACAGTGACCTTCTTTTCATTTTCCCTCTAATATAAAAGGATAAGGTGAATGTTCTTCTGAGATGAAAGAAATAGTAAGTGCCTTGAAGGTGTTACACATTGTATTTCGATAAAGAAAGTAAATAGCAAATGCAGAGCAGCATGATCTATTTATTCAAGTTCAATAATGTTTACATAGTGGATATTATATAGAATGGAATTATGGGTTACAGACGACTGTTTAGGTAAGTAGTCTTGAATGGTTGTTATGATTGATGAGCAACTGATGTTTGTCCTAAAGACCAAGGATGATGTTTTGTTTTGATTTTGACCACTGAAACTGGAAAGGTGCATAGCATGTCTGGAGCAGAATGTGTGCCAGAAGGCACTATACTTAGGCTTAGCGATATGCGTAATCTATACTCACCATAATTTTAACCGAGTGTGGGTCATGGTTTGCCGACTCGGTCCGACTCGGGCGTGCCATATCGTATCTGGAAAAACTCGATACGCTGCAGATCACCTCCAGGATCGGCCGAGTCGGGCCGAGTCACAGTGAGAGAGAGAGAGAGGGGGAGGGGAGAGGGAGAAAGAGAGAGATAGAGGGCCGAGTCGGATGCGACTCGGCCGTATCGTACCGAATCAGGAGGATCCCGATCTGGTACAACTCAGCGAGTCGGCAAACCTTGGTGTGGGTAGGTCAAACCAGGTTTTGGGTTCACTGAAGATTGGTCTTGGTTCTCTGCCGTTACACTTGAAGGCATGTTATGCTGAGTTCTTGATGACATATGTCATGTGCATCTCTGAGCTTTACACAACAGAAAATGCAACAAGAAAGCCAGCAGGTGTCAGCAAAAGAACTAAATAAAGAGAGGGACAGAACAGGTAAGTTGGTGTGGGGGTCAAGCTACTCAAGAATGAGAGCTAACGACCTGAAGGAATGAAAACTAAATAGTTAGCAGACAGACAAGTCTGCTACAATTCTAAGCACTGATTTGCTGAATGTCTGCCAGGGGTGAATGTACTCACAGTGATGAGCTCACTGGAGCTCACAGATTGTCCCTGGGTCAGCAAGCAACCACTTCAATGTGTGCATTTGCCAAGCAACTTAGAGTGTGTGCAGTGTGTAAGCATATTGAAAAAGTGTAAATCACAAGCACGTGAATCCCTGTGAATGGAGATAGAAGAGATGGAAACAATCACACAAGGACATGCCACTGCACAAGAGGATTTTTAATGTGGTTTGGTTGCAAACCCGCAACCTATGTCCACCCCTCATCAATCTGGTGAGGCTTTACCACACGCTGCAAACCCGCAGCACCACACGGGGATGACGCCCCACACACATGCACGGGGAGCAAGCTCCTCACGGGGATGAACCCTAGAAACATATGGCTGTACACCAGCCAAAGCCAGCTCCGGTCTCCAACCAGGGAACCGAAAAACACGCTGTAACCACAACATCAAATACAAGGATATGATGATGAAAAACAAAGAAAAGAAAAGAGCTTCAACACAAGGCATAATGTAGCTTCCAAGGAAGCACTTGACTATTTTTCCAATGCTCTGGACGGATACTCTCTCTTTCTCCTCTTTTTCTGGTTCTCACGCCCAACCTTTCTCTAGGCTCCACCAGCAACAACGGCAGTAGCTCTTCATGCAAGAGGGGGCATCCAATTTATAGGCACAATAAGCAGGAAATTTCCCTCAAAGTAATCTACATATGATTGGTTCCAGATAAACTATATTTCTTTCAAAAGACCTTCTATCCTGGTGGCCTTTGATTGGCCGCATGGCAACTGAGCACAAGCAAGGTAATTTTCCTTTTTCCCTCTAAGATCTGTATTTGTTTGTTTGAGGCAGAAATGATATTTCTTGGATTAAGAAGCTCTTCCAGATCTTCCTTCTAATTGGCCCAGGACAGAAGAGGACAATCCTTTGTCCTAGGTACCTTCCTTGGACAAAAATCTTGATTAGTTAGATGCAAAAAGTAGATTACCTTGAAAAGTGTCCTTTCCCCCATTTGTAAACTGACAGATCCATTGACCAAAAAGGCTGATATGATAGCCCAATGATGACAAGGACAGTTACCTATCCTAGGAGCCTTTTCCAGACCTCAAAAACCTTGTTTTTAGGGGTTTACGTCAGATATTTTTGCTCTTTGTATGGTTTTTGAAAGATAGGCTTGTTTGAATTTTTTCAGATGAACCTTGGGTGCATCGATGTAGCTTCACCCATGCGTCGACGCAACTGTTAAAATGGCCTTTTAAATAGCTTCTGGAAGACGCCCTTGCGTCGACACCCTGAGAAGGTAGGGTCGACGCATCCAATGCTGATTGCTTGTTTGAAACTTGTGAGGTCGACGCATCACAATGCTGAGGTCGACGTAGCTAGAAGACTTGCTTGAAGGCTTGCTGGAGGTGCTTGTGGAGTCGACACCACTTAAGGGGTGCGTCGACACATCTATTTGGAGGTGCATTTACAACACTCTCTGGGAGAGCCTTGCATCAACGCCCCGAGTTGATGGGGTCGACGCAGCTTGGTACGACAGAATGCCAGAAGAAAGGGGTCGACCCCATGGGTCGATACCTTCACTTCTCACGCTGAAAATGAAGTCATGAGGTCGACACAGTGAGGCCGTGAGGTCGACGCAGCTGAAGACCCATTTGAAAATTTTCTTCCTCTTTTGATCAAATGCGTTGACACATGCTTTGGTGAGGTCGACGTAGCCTTTAGGCTTGGTTAAACTTCTTCATACCTAGCCAATCAAAGGACGTTTCATGAGTTTTTAAATTAATTGGCCAATGACTTATAGTGAGACATCATCAAAATATCATTTATCTAACATTCTCCCCCTTGTTTATGATGGCAACTATGAGTCATTGTACTCATAATTTTGACAACTAATTAATTTTGGCATGCAGCACACCATCATACAAATGTTAACATATCTATCATGAAGCACATCAAGGACTTGAATACATGAAGGACCTAACGAGATATGCAGTGAAAGCATGCAAACTGATTGAAAATAGAGATGCAGACTGAGAGACTCATATAGACGATGGCTCATCAACAACTTCCCCCCCTTTGACATTAGCAAAATAGTAGGGGTGCTTTCACAATGAGTAGTGGAGAGGAAATGTGGAGAGAATTTTAGAAGAAGGATTCAAGTCTAAGACAATTAAGAAGAGATGACACTTTGTATTGTGTCTCCATCCATATATTGTTTGAATCATTTGAGTAACATTTGCATAGTCAAATCGTGTCTCCATGTTTGCATTTTATACGTAAAATCTGCCTGCAGTCTATGCACAGGATCACGGGAGCAACTTTCTTGGATGATTTAATTGACCTCCCGAGGTCAGATTGCTCTGTTCTTGGGCCCGTTGTGTAGCCCTTTGTATTGTCTTTCCATCAATATATTGTTTGCATCATTTGAGTCACATTTGTATAGTTAAATCTTGTCTCTAGTTTTACATTTTATGCATAAAATCTGCATGCAGGTTCAGGGGCAGACACAAAGATACGCCGCTCATTCATGGTTTTTGGCATCTTTTAGTGCCTGATTGTGCCTATTTTTGGTCTTGCTCTATTGTCCTTCATATTGTCTTGGATTTTCTACTTTGTTTGCATAGTGTAATATTATCTTGATTTTCTAGTTTTAGGCTAGAAATTGCATGCACTCGGTGTACATAGGATCATACATATTGGTATATTGTAGTTGCATTCTCCCTTGGTAAGTGATCCTCTCGCCTCCATGTTCCTTGGGGTCGACTAGGTGATCTTACCTGGGACCTCCGTAAGTCCCCGCGAGCCGTGGATTCCCACACGGACGCCGGGCCAGTTGTACCTTTCCACCCCTTAGGCTTGCATTTGCCTACGTGTGAGAGAGTTAACCTTAGTCAACCCAAAGTTTGGACTTTATTCCCATAGGATTCCTATCTTGAGGATATTATTCCTAATTCAAATCATTAAAAGGTCTTTTAAAACATTCTAAAATATTTCTCATCATATCAACTTGTTTGACTTGGGTGAAAATTCTCACATTGCATTGTTTGTGTTGTTTGGACTTGTCTAAGCCCATTAGTGGTGTTTTGTGTTTCATCTACATGACTTGTTGTTTTAAGGCCCACTTAGGTCGGTCCATTTGGTGTGTCTATTGTCTAGTCCATTGTCCCTTTGTCTGTCATCCATTGGTCATTGCATTTGTGGGACAGTCCCCTCTTGTCCTCAAACCCATTAAGCCATTTGCTTCCCCACCTGTAATCTCCTTGATATCCTTGTATTAAGTCTCCATTTGTCCTCATGGAGTATCATTCCAACCCATTGTATCATCCTTATTCCCAATCTTCTTCTTATTCCTGTGTGGAATCTTTTTCCCATGCGGGCCCGTCTTCCCGTGGTCCTTCTGACCCATCTAAGGAACATGCTAATCTCATGGCCCATCTATCAAGCCTTGTTCGTCAAATAGACCCGGCCCAGGCCTAATGCCTCATCACAAATCATCTTAATGGGCTTTCTTCTCGTAATGGGCCTTCTTATCTTCATGGGCCTCCTTCTTCTTCCCATGCAGTTGGCCCAATTTCCAATAATCAATTCTATCTTAACAGGCCTCATTCTTCTACTTATACTACTGGCCCAATGGGTCCATATGCCAACGTCTCTTCCAAGCCCGCACATCCCTCCACTCCCGGAATGGGCCCATATTCTTCTCAGCCCGGATCATCTTATCCGGCCCACTATCATAATCCTGGTCCAAATTCACAATCTCTTGTTCAAGCTGGCCCATATTCTTCTCAATCTCTCCCCACTCAGGAGATGATTGCTCAAGCCCAACGTCAACTTGATGAGCTTCAACGCCAAATTGATCCTAAGTCCTCCTTAAGTGTCCCCTTCTCATTTCAAGATCTTCGGCTTCCTCCATCTTCACAAATTCCCGCATATCGTCATTATGGTGGAGTTGGTGACCCTTATGTGCACTTGAAGGAGTTCTTTTATGAGTCGGCCTAGTTTCGACATGACCAGCGCTTGATGGCCTATCTATTTGATCTGTCTTTGGAAGGCCCGGCTCAGGATTGGTTCTTCTCTCTTCTGCAAGAGCAAATTGTGAAGTTTCAGATGGTTCAAGAGAAGTTTATTCAGTAATATCAAGACCAGGTTGGGCCCAAGTATTCTATGGTGGATCTGGCCCATTAGATGATGAAGTCCGAAGAGGATTTCTGCACCTTTGTTGACCATTGGCATCGCCTTGCCACATAAGCCCTGGGGCACATTCTGGAGCAAGAACAAATCAAGATGCTGATATCTAATGCGACGTCCGAGTATCAATTTATCTTAGCCCTCAACGATATTACCTCCTGGCAATAACTCTATAGTCAAGCCCGCTTCATTCGCCAACAAATCCAAGGTTCCCTTGACCCTGAGTCTCCACCATCCCTATCCACCTACACCTTGCCCTCCACAAACCACCCCTACGCTACCCCGTGTCAGCCCTAATAGCCATAATGACAACATTTGAGGGAAACATGGCTAAGCCACAATCGACTCCTATCGGTAAGAAACACAAGCAAGCTCGATCTCACCGTCGAGAATTTCTGAACCAGTATGAGATATTGACTACACTATCGAGAAACACCACAACACCTTTGTCGTGCTGGCTCGTCCTTAATGACAAAGCCGAACTCAAGACCACACAATCTAAAAGTAGTGACGCACACACCACTTCACTATCGTGTACTCCACATAGACTACAAGTAAAGCTATGGTGTCAGAAGAACACGAACTACCTGAAGAACAACGCAAAGAAGCCCACATTGCATGAGAACCACATGAGCAGCATAAGTCATATGTCATGTGACAGAAGCACCCCCTCACTAGAAGTAAGGCCAGACCCTTCCACTGATGTCTTACACTATGCCTGGGGTGTCTCCCACTCGCCTCGAACGTGGTAACTGAGACACCGTAATAGTAACCAAGAAAGAAGGACTAGTCAAGTTCACACTCACCAGCGCAGGTCCAACGTCCCTCACTACGTGTGCATACACAAGCTCAATGCATTGAGTCAAGCCTATAGCTAATTTTTCCCCCCAGTTAGACTCTAACTACAAGGCAAAGGGGCCCTTGAAAACTAGGCTAAAAATCGTCTCTAACGGGACTGTCCCGCCACCACTCCCAGGTAGGCTGACATGAAGTCTCGTCAGACTACGATTAGTGGAGGCTCACTAGACACAGAGACCCTCCAAAGGAAAACACAGAATTACAGATATGCTATGCACATACCTATCACAAGTAACACTATACGCAAGGCAACATGAAGCTACCAGACTCAAGATAGTCAACTTCACCTGCTAAAATAACGATCCTTGAGTAACACGACTCAGGTCAAGATCGTCGTACAAAGTGGCAATATGCCTTCAAATCAGCATAGTCCCTGGGTCAAAATCCACAATAACATATTATGGAACCAGCACACCACAGTTGGATCCATTCATCAATCAAAACTCCTCGGCCCCAAGGCCGCTCATCGGACTCACAATTTCGCATAACTAGAAAGCATGGAACATGAGGGGTCACTCAAGCCCTCAAACCACACTAGCATGCAAACCGAGGGACCATGATATGTCCAAGCATCTAAAACACAGTCTCAATCCCCACGGGACAATCAAGACACTCACAGGGTTAAAAAGTCAACCATGGGTCACAATCAGGTTGACCAAAGACCAAAACAACTCTTAAGGCAGCTGTCAAACTGTCAAATTCATTTCCTATCCAAGGGATATCTAGAAAACTTCCATCCCCTAGCTGGGTCACAAGACTCATAACTCATAGGCCATACACATGGCCCACACGGAAACCTTTTTCCAAATAAGGCAACAACGTGCAGGAATAGTCTCCCGCACTCACACCGATCCACGGTGGCTCGATCTAGTAAAATAGAGAAGCCCGGAACACAAAGGGGTCATCCGAACTCCCAAAACAACATGATCATGGTCCTTATGGAACATCTGAGACATCCACAGAACCAAGGGCTAATCTTGAAACCAAATCAACCAGAAGCTAAACAAATCGGAAAGGAACCCTTAGAAGAAGTGGTGTTCATCACATGGCCACTACCTGGCCAGCCTACAAGGTGGCGGTCTTAACAAGGCTGCTACCTGTAGAATTGAACAGCCAGAAGGTGGTCTCTATAGGGCTGCCACTTGTAGAAGGCGGTCTGGCCATGACCGCCATCTACAATCTGCCCTAAAAATGCTTATTGACTCCTCTTGGTTGCAGTCCTCACCTGACCGCCACCTTCAGAAGGTGGTAAGTCACAAGACCGCTACTAGGAATCGACATACAAGACTAAATAGCGGTCCCCAAAGGGCTACCTTTACACCCAGATGCAAGTGGCGGTCTCTGGTACGATTGCTACCTCAACCAGAGCTGGGTTTCTCGAATCTGTGTGAAAACCTCTATTTCATGCCCCGACCACATCCAAGTGAAGGGGAAAGCAACCACAAACCCATTACCAACCTTCCACAAGCTGGAAGGGGCCAAATAAACCACAAAACAACCACAAAATGGGTGATTTTCTCAAATCAACCCAAATTGACTCACATGAACATCCGACCTTATACCAGCCTGAAATCGCAGGCAAATACAACCAAATTGATGGAAATCGAATCCCGACATCCCATGGAGTCGAAATCTACCATTTAACCAAGAAGCACCCCCTAAAATGGTGGATTTGCCACACATCCCAAAACATGCTATTAATTTCACAAAAATAGAAATCCACTCAAACTCACAATTCTTGTGCAGTCGTTGGCTATGGAATTCATTATTTACCTCTAATGCATTTAAAGTCCTCTCACATTGTCATTACACACTTTACAAATTGATTGACAAGATGTTGGCAAAGAAATTGCAGAAGTAACATTTAACTCACATTATTCAGAGGACAAGTTGTAACAAGTGCTTGGCATCCATTTGACAGGATCTTCCTGGAGCTGTATCAGCTGAAGAAGTAGCTCGTTATTTGGACTCGAAAGAGTTGGATGACAGGCATTATCTGTTTGAGGCTGTGTCTGCATATGAAGGGTAAGCCATGCAAGTTCTGGTCTGCGTTCTGTACGAAAGAAGATTCCAGGAAGGAATAGTTTTGAGTATGGTTATATTTCTGTTAGTGTAAGAGATTTCTACAATGATTACATTTTTATTTCAATTCATTTGCCTCTCATCATTAATCAATCTCAGTACCATGTGGTGGTGGATCTTTATCCACCAAGATAACCATAAAACTGCAAAGCAGCTAGCATTGTTTCGTTTTTAGTTAAGCCATGTGGTATCACGTATGTTTGATCATACCTGCCCAAACAATTGGCGATGCTTCTACAAACGTAAATGCATATATTCTATTATTATCTCAATGTCCATATCTAAGTTTGCCTACACTATGACATGGTGGATACTATCTCTGCACAAGCTAGCCTACAAATCTGTCATGTCAGAGTGGTCAACCTCTGTAGACTAGAGGCAGGGCAGAGGCATGACGAGTTTTATTTCTTGAGTACGTGCGTTCTTCATCACTGTTTACTCCCTGATGAAGACGTGCACCATTTCTGCAGGATCGGGATCAAAGTTGCCATAGACTGGTTGGTGGGCACAATGGAGAGAAGCAAGAGAGCAGAAATGTTGAGAGTCCGTGCAGGCATGAGTGGAACCTTCTGAACTTCCATTTAATACAAGCTTTTTGCCTCTGGAAGGGGAGCGGGCATACATGTCGCCTCTTACATTATATCTGGCATTTGTAAATCATACTAGTATCGCCATGTTGGCCGAAAATGTAATTTTACTACAAGCCTTATTTTTTGTTGTATTCCTCTCTTCCGCCCCTTCAAAATTGGCAGAAGATAGAACTCTTGAAGATTGGACACGATGTCCGCACTGTACTCCAAAAAGCTATCAATTCTTAAATTAGACAAAAACTAGATCTTGATGGCATGCATCGTCCAGTATTATCTCAATCCCATCTTTCTTAACCAAAGTATGGCATAATGTATTGATAGTAAACGGCGAGACTATTACTTGGTTGCATTTATAGCCTGTTCATCGGGTCTTCTTCAACTGTCATTTTCCATTCTTATATTCCTCAACCGAACATTTTTCCCCCAACTGTTTCTCCTCTTCCTCGTTCCTGTTCCTCCATGTTGAATTCTAGTACTCTCTTCCACTGTTCTCCTTTACTTGAGAACTTGCCCCTCCTCCTCGCATGATAAGGCACGCATCTCTTCGTTTCTTATTCATTCCCTTGGAAAATTAGGGCAATTCAGTCTCTGGCCTTTTTTTCTAGAAACAAGATGTATTTATCCTCTCATCAGTGAAAGCTTTCGGTTTGGTGTGTCTCCCTGCCCCTGCCACCCAACTTGAGAGTTCAATACGAGTGATTGTCCCTGAAAGCAACCGTCATGGCTGGGTATCGTCGGCGAGCAAGCAATGGTACTGCTACCTTGTCTACTCCAGCGATGCCCAACTGCGCTCTCCATCCCTACTTAGATTTGAGAGTTACACGCCTGGATGCCTGCAGGTGGGACTGGACCCTTGCTCTCTGTTCTGAACTAAGGCAGCAACGTCCCCAACTGGAAGTTAACAAAATCGATGTTTTCTACTCCCCATTTCTGTGTTGTTCTTCCTAATTTCTTTCTGAGAGATTAATAGAGCTTCCTAGTTTCCTTTAGTCCAATATGTACCGCGGCTTTCAGCTATCCTTGTTTTAGACTCTTATTTAACGTCCTTAGACGAACCTAGTCCATGTTAACCCTTGTGAAACATGCTTCTAATATGGCTCCGTCGTGATTGATCTCAATGTGCGTGCCTGCCACAATGCTTGCCTCAAACATGACCGACGTATGTAAGAACAAAAACTTGCCAATCCATCCATAGGATTCTCATGATCGGAGTGCTATGAATGCCCCTTATGACAATAGATGAAGCATTCATCCTTTTGTTTATTTGTCCAAATTGGTGGAACAATTTGCTTTTCTTTAAGAAAAAAAAATAGAAAAATCGAGACGTGGCAACACTTCTCCTTCTTCTTCTAGTCATCAGTGGTCAATTTCGGTGAAAACCCGAAAGGGCGGTGAAGTTGAGAATATGAAAAAATAAAAAAGAGTGAAGAAAAAAAAGGAGAGAAGTCAGAAATGCAATCAATGCAGCTCAAATGCGGAGCGGAGATGAAAGGAAATTCAAGCATTAGATTGAGAGGTCCTGCTATGGTTCTTGTCCCATCGCCTTTGATGCACTCCAACCCTAGAGTCGACTTGGTGGGGCGAGTACAGGCCACTTCTCTAAAGTGGCATGTGCTCTCCTGAGTCCTCCCTTATATGGTGTTTGGTTGTAATTTTTTATCTCTTTTTTCTCTCAAAATAAAAATTAGAATAGATAGGTCCTTTAAGTACATTTAGTAAGGCCTCTTTAATTTTTTAGGATGAAATCTTGTTCAGCTATAACTTCCCCCAAAATAAAAACAGGCCTTTCCATATATACTTTTTTAAAAGAGGAACTCGCATCTCCTCGTGTCATCTCTCTTCCTTGTCACTGCCGCCCCTGTCTGTTGGGCCACGAGCCCATTGCAGTCGCAGCCCCAACACCCTGTCGCCACTGCAGCCACTATTCGTTGTGAGCACCGTCCATCACATCGCAGACGGCCACGTCATGCTCTCCGCCCGGTTAAGGGCTTCCAAGTTATTCTACCAAACAAGTCCACATAAAATTAAAAAAATTATGACATTTTTGTCAAACAAATAGTTATCTATTTTCATCAATTTTAAAAAATAAGTTAAAATTGACATAATATATTTTTTAGGTAGTAGTTTTTACAAAAAAGTGCTCCCAAACACCCTATTAGGGGTGTTCAACGAGAAGAAAACAAAAAGGGGAGAAGGAGATGAACGTGATAACAGATCAAGTCAAGCTTGTCACTTCTTTCATTCATCCATTGGCCAAAAAAGAGCCCAAGACAAGCCCTCAAGATAACTGCAGATGAATGTTGAACAAACAAAATGATAACAAGTAGTATTATGGAGCGTCCACCACATGCAAAAGAATGTCGCCCAAAAAGGGATGAAGGGACGAGCAAAGCTGACAAAGTCCTAGCTACATGTAAGGTAGACCACTCAAGGTAGTTGCGGCTCGCTACTCCTCAACTTAGCGACGCGATCCCGACTCGTGTGAATGCCATCCTAAAGTGCAACACAATCATGGGAAAGAGTCGTCGCTTCTGCTTGTGCTCGGCGTGCTTCCTCTTCACGGCTCTGGGAGGCAGCAAGCAAGTTTTGTGCCCTGTTCATCGAGGCTTGTGCTTTAGACTTTAGCTTCTCTACCTAGGTCAGCTCCTCCTGACCATAGGTGCAGGCCGCTTCGACCCGGGTGCTTTTCTCGGCCAAGGTCACATCCAATTTGGAGATTTTCTTCTCCTCCTCCTCCTGAATCATAGCCAAAGTCTTCACCCTCCATTTGTGGACAGCATGGAGACGCACAAATCTATCCCAGAGAGCTATCAAAGCATACATCTACGATTCCCTTGGGAACCCCAATCCGTGGTAACTCGTGGTGGAACTTTCGAGGCTGCTCCCCATAATTTCAATTGTGGGGAGTGGGTCTGGCTGAACTAATGATGGGAGAGTTTGGATCATCGAGGCAGCCAAGTGCTGGCAAATGGTACTGTAGGCTATGGAGTCTCGAACCTGCACCCGGTCCCAAGTAGCCCCTTCCCTATCCCTTGCCTATAAAAATCCCCAAGGGGATTTCAAATAAAAAGGGTAGAATACACACACCCAGAGGGAGTTGATGGAGCCTTCACCAAGGACCAGTAAAAGGCCTTGTGTCCTGTTTTCTTCTAATAGCCCAAGCAAGGGTGTTTGAAAGTATGCCCCCATGATAGTAGCTATGCCCCTTGTGCCATTTCTTGAAGAGCGAGTAGATTGTAATTTTTCTTCAGGAGGGCTCCGCCCCCCGCCCCCCCTGAAAATCTCTCGCTAGGGGGGTTGCCCTCTTGACCCTCGCGACCTGACCACAGAGCTCGATCCGGGGCAGTGCATTGACGGACACATGAAGATGGATTGCAACTCATGGAAGCTCAAGAAGGAGAAGCAATCTCGTATGTGTTTTTCCCTTGTGCATCTCCACCAAGAAGGGACTTATGCCTTATGTTGAAATTACACAAAAATCTTTGATTAGCCTAGATATTACAAAAGTGGCCCCAGTCTGTCTAAAATTACGCAGAATCTCTTGTTCAGTCCAGATATTACAAAAATATTCTTGGTCTGTTCAAAATTACATAAAAATTCTTATTCAGTCCAAATATTACAAAAATATTCTTAGTATGTCCAAATTTACACAAATACTCACTGATGGGTTATCAAGCATACGCTAAAACAGTGAGGCCCGCAGGCTGACCCATTAAAAACTTCTAAAATATTTCCTCTCATTCTAACTTGTTTGACTTGGGTGAAAACTCTCGCATTGTTTGTGTTGTTTGGACCTGTCCAAGCCCATTAGTGGCGTTTTGTGTTGCATCCACATGTGTTGTTGTTATTAGGCCCATTTAGATTAGCCCATTTTGTGTGTCCATGGTTTAGTCCATTGTCTTTGGTCTATCTTCCCTTAGTCTTTACATTAGTGGGTCATCCCCCTCTTCTTCTCATGCCCATTAAACCCTTGCTTCCCCACCTATATTTTCCTTGATATTCTATGTATAAAGTCTCCATTTGCCCTCATGGAGCATCATTCCAAATCCTTGAATCATTCTTTTTACCAATCTTCTTCCTATTCCCGCGTGAAATCCCCTTCCCACGTAGGCCCATCTTCCTATGGTCCCTCTGACCCATCTAACGAACAGGCTAATCTCATGGCCCATCTATCATGCCTAGTTCTCCAAATGGACCCGACCCAGGCCCAACGTCTCATTGCAAATCATCTTAATGGGCTTTCTTCTCATAATGGGCCTTCCCATCTTCATGGGCCTCCTTCTTCTTCCCATGCGGTTGGCCCAATTTCTAATAGCCAATTCTGTCTTAATGGGCCTCACTCTTCTTCTGCTTATGTTGTCGGCCCAATGGGTCCTTATGCTCATGTTCCTTCCAGGCCCACATATCCTTCCACTCCCGAAATGGGCCCTTCTTCTTCTCAGATCGGATCCTCATATCAACCCATTGTTATAATCTTGGTCTGAATTCACAGACTCTTGCTCAAGCTGGCCCGCCTTTCTCTCGATCTCTCCCTACCCCGGAGATGATTGCTCAGACCCAACGTCAGCTTGATGAACTATAATTCCAAATTGATCCCAAAACCTCCTTAAGTGTTTCATTCATATTTCAAAATCTTCGGCTCTCACCTCCATCATAAATTCTCGCATATCGCCGCTATGGTGGATCGGTGACCCCCACGTGCACTTAAAGGAGTTCATTTATGAGTCGAAATAATTCTGACATGACCAACGCTTGATGGCTTATCTGTTTGGTCTGTCTCTAGAAGGCCCGGCTTGGGATGGGTTCTTTGCATTACCGCAAGAGTAGATTATGAATTTTCAAGTGATTCAAGAGAAGTTTATTGAACAGTATCAAGACCAGGTTGGGTCCAAGTATTTTATGGTGGATCTGGCCCATAAGAAGATGAAGCCCAAAGAAGATTTCTCAACCTTTGTTGACCGCTGGTGTCGCTTGGCCACACAAGTTCCGGGGCACATTCTAGAGGGAGGAAAAATCAAGATGCTCATCTCTAACGCAATGCCCGAGTATCGGTTTACCTTAGCCATGAATGATATCACCTCATAGCAACAGCTTTATAGCAGAGCCTGCTTCATTCGCCAACAAATCTAAGGTTCCCTTGACCGCGAGTCTCCATCATCCACCTCCACTTACACCTCCCCCTCCACAAGCCAACCCTATGCTCCCATGAGTCAGCCCGTCACGAGTCTACCATACGCCTCCACATATTCTTCCACGAGTCCGCCTCCCGCTTCTACATACCCGTACACTTCCGCATATCAACCTCCCACGAGTCAACTTTCCACCTCCACGTGCCTACATGTTTCTCCGCCTGTGTCTCCACCCCCGGTCAAGGAAACACTACATCCCGAGTAGGTGGATGCCGTCTACATATCTCCTCCATGTCCCGCTCCACATATGCCTTCACCAAATCCCTTCACCACTAGCAACACTCCATTGCCTACGCAACTACCACAGCCTCCTCCGTCACCAGCTCATACCCCTTGGCATCCACCTTGCCCGAAGCGGGCTCCTCATTGTCCTCCGTTGTCAGAGTGTTTTACCAATATTTTTAGGGTTTTGATGGCCACTTATGTGCTACAGGTCCCTCCAGTTGTGCCTTGTTGACCCGCGGTTGGGAATATGCTTCAATATTGTGATTTTCACTGCCAGCAGGGGCATTTGGTTGAAGATTGCCCCGAATTCCAGGAATATGTTTACAACTTGGAAGATCACCAAAGGATTGATTGGGCTGCCATGCATAAAGTTACTTTAGATCTTCACAGCAAGCAACAACAAGAAGCGCTGCCCAGGCAGTCGTCTCTACCACTACAAGACCTGGGGCACCCCCGTGATCCTTTATCTAGTGCTACACCGACTCCGTCATCTTCGTCCCCATCTCTATCTCCATCTCCTATGCCATCACCTACCCCGTCTCCACAGCCTCCACAAACCCAAGCCTCTGCTCAGGCTAGTGCCGCCTCCACTTCCTCGTCCACCTCTGCTACTTCTACCCCCAACGCCGCTCGACGCATTGTGTCGATACATCGATGGTGGGCACCATGACCTACCCCTTTACCATCTTCACCATCATCACCACCTCCATCTTCACCACTAGTGCCGTCTTCACCACCTCCTCTCCCAAAGACCCACATTCCATTACCTCCACCATCTTCACCATCTTCTTCATCTCCATTATTGCCCGAGCCTGAGCAAGCTCCACCTTTTCCTTCACCTCCACCCGCATTGCCTTTGCCGCCACCTAAACACACCATACCCATTAAATCTTCCATGACATCCAAGCCTTTTACACCTATCCCTCCATCTACTTCCACCCCACGGAGCGGGTGTGCACTGGCTATGGTGCCCCTCGGGTCTGGTCCCCATAGAGACAATGAGCCGAGTCAGGACGATTCATTGTCGGTTGTTCATTTCAAGATTCAAGATTTCATCTGTCACATGCCAGTCCGTGTCCCGGTCTCTGGTTATTTTGGGGCTAATGAGCATATGTTTCAAAGGACGATTGCTAAGAAAAGTTTCCTTGCCTTGGTGTCAATTTCTCCTCAAGCGAAGCCAGTGGCAATCTCATTGCTCGCCAGAAGTCTTACCATTGATGTTGTTATTTCTTCTCGCACTATTACAATTCAGTTCACTGGCTAAGAGGGGATCTCTACCCAGTTGGTGCTAACTCATACGGCTACCAAGCAGATTATGAAGTCTATGTTCAAGGGGCAATTGACCATATCTTCCATATTGTCAAAGGACATTCGGTACATTCTATGCAATCTCCCTCAGTTTATCAAGCCAGCCACGTTAACGTCACATATTACTCTCCCTTGATTTCATCCTGTTCTGCTATCAAGGGAGTTATACTTCAAGCCCGATTATCGAGTGGAGTTGCCGAATCTTATGGTCCTGGTGCCAAGGGACAAGACTCCATGGTTTGTCGTTCATCATTCCGAGGAGTTAGTTGTTCAAGAATGTCTGATGATGGTTAGCACCGAGTGTCTAGGGGCAATCACCCTGATGAAGCTGCATGTTCATAACCGAGCCAGGCCGTCTGCTAGATGGCCTCGTTATTTGAGAAGACATTACAAATCAAGAGGCCCAAAGGTCTGAGTCCATGCCAGGAGGGCCCATTTTCAAGAATTCTCAACTAAGAAAAGGCTGCGGCATAAGTTTAAGGGCTGTCATTTGTGCACTCAGGGGTCCACTTCTCCTTCTTATCCTTTTCACTCATCATTTCTTCTGCTCTTTTTCCACCCTTGGGGTGTGTATCTTCCCTCTTCTAACTCTGTCTCTACGATTCTCTCCTCTCCACTTGGGTCTGTGAACCCCCGCTTTTCTTCTTCTCGTTCGGGGTCTCAGGGTTTTCCACATTCTCATTATTCTAGGCCTTGGCCTATGCCCTCTCATTAACCCAATCCTGGGACATCTTCTAATTCTTCTCCTCCGGTATCTCCGGGTTCTAATTTTTCTTCCCTGACCCGGTTGGGTGATTCTCATTCTCCTTCCCTAACCCCGTCCGGTGATTATCATTCCTCTTCTCTGACTACGTTGGATGATTCTTCTCCTCCTCCTTCTACTCACTCCTCTTTACCCTTTCAGGGTTCTTGCTATTTTCGATGCTTTAGCCTACCTTGATCTCAGTTAGTCTCCATTTCTTCTGTATCTGGTTCATTGTTATCAGAGTCTCTATGCCCTAACGAGGGGATTCTAGCCCTTGTCTCTCTTCCTTTTTATCCTTCTTCTTATAGTGTGGTGTTTGCCGCTCTTTCATGTTAAGGAATCATCTCACCTTGTTTTCCTTTCCATTTCTTGGTCCTGACGAGCAAGGAACACAAAGTTCATGTCACATGAAGCTTACACTGATCAAAAATGTTTTAAGATGCTGGTTTTCACGCCATGGATTTGCAAGGTATCATTTATTTTTGTGCAAGAATATGTTTTCATTTCTGCTAGCCTTATTATTCCTACGCATCATGCCTACAGTGTCGGGTTCCTTAACATGAGTAGGTGGCTTTTAGGAAGTTTGCGTAATTAGGTTTGTGTTAAAAGAGTCCGCTTCTGCAGCATCTCAGGCTGATGATAGCTCCGTGCTGGGAGTCTGAGTTTCTTTCCCCGATCGTTGAGGGTGACCTTTTAGCATAGGTTTGTCACACACTTTACGACAAGCCATAGCCGATCTCCTCTTGAACACCATTGTCACTTTGGCCATACCATGGGTATGCACGAAGGCCTTTTCTTTTCTCTGCTCGGCCGAGTGCAGGGACAAGAGATTGGTGGATGAGATGACCAACCTAGGCGCTCCCCAATATGGGAGAGGTCTCAAATAGGGGCAGTCTTGATCATGAAAAGTGAGCTTTCATGCTAAATCTAGCCAATAAGGGCTGTCAAGTGAAAGTCAATATGAAAATCAAAACAAAATTATGTGAAAATCAAAGGCATGACAAGAGTGGCAAAGTCCCGCGGGATGTCATGAGCCAGGTCGTACGCGTGCCTATGGGTCCAAAAAGTAAAGACACCAAGTCCCGACGCAACAAACTATCTCTTTGAGGGGTAGTGCCCAGGAAGGAATTCAAATTCTGATGTCTCCCATCTTGCACAAGACTTATACCCAATGTTCTTCCATTTCTCCCTCTTAGGCTGGGTTATATCCCGGGTATGGTCTTAGTAAGGGCACCATATAAAGGGGAATAAATAATTCTAAAGACCAAACTTGAAACCACCTCGGTTAGGGTTCCTAAATCTCTGATCTTTCTCATAGAAACTCACCCGCTCCTGTGCGGTCTGTAGAGAACTAGTGACTTCCAGGGCTTCTAACTTCTCAAGGTCTTGATCTCCTGGCATGGGGTTTAGAGGAGAATTAGACAAAACTATAAGGAACAAAATCTTCTAAAGGACTAACCTGGGAAGATGATTTCTTACCTTCGAAATACGTGCTCTAAAACTAGGGTTCACGTAGGTCAAAGTTCAGGCCTATTTATAGGGTTTGAACTAGGGTGGCTAGATTAGATCGACGTAGAGTCCTAATTTGGAGTAAAATCGATCTCCAAGAGTCCTAGAATAGGTTGCCATGCCAGATAGCATCGAACTCTAGCAATTGAATAGGATAAAAATCTAAATTTTTTGGGGTTTATCGAACCCCGTCACAAAAGTCAAAACACGGCCTTGTCCCGACCGCCTTATGCAGAATGCAGTCGCGCAATAGGTCGCATTCTAGCAGTTTATCTACAGTTTTTGAAATTTTCTATTTATCCCCTATTTGCCCTATTTATCCATTTTAAATCCAAAATTAGCTTTAATTACATCTCTAGAAGTGGGCTTGGGTCAAAAGGGCTTAGAAATTGGTGTATGGGTGTAACGACCCGAGATCCGGATATCGGGAAGATCCGATACCATTCAAATCCTGGCCTACCACCCACGAGCTGGAGGGCTCGGAAGGGCTAAAAGGATAGGTGTGGTGTACACAGATAGGACATAAAGTAGGACAACAGATATAATAATAGAAATAAACAACTGTAATAGAGTCCAATCCAATAAAAGTACAGTCTTATGTAGTAAAATGTACCTCATGCCAAGTGAACACTCGGTCTGGCGAACTGGCAACTAAGAACCACCACGCAATGCCCTCGAACCTCGAGGAAGAACTGTCACACCTGAAAATCAGGGGTGAGCCTCCTATCACTAGCTCAGTAGGGGTCCTATGGAACCCCAACTGAAAACAACGATGGTACGAAAAGCAGCAATAGCAAGAAACAGCAGGAACAGCAAACATGATTACCGGTAAAACCTTGGCTCTACAGCTACTCCTACTGTACAGGAAAACATGCCCCGATCTCACAGTTGGGTTACCACTAGAACGCGAACCACTAGACTATGACCGCCCTAGTCATGCTACCAGGAAAATGACACGACACCACTGTCGTGGAGGCCTGTCCTCACAGACAAGGGCCCATCAAAACTGTGCGGTCAGGAAACACAGTCACGACCTCATCGTCGCGAACGCAACGCCGTCTAGGGGGAAGCCCTCGGTGATGCTCACTAGAAACCCTAGACCTCAACTCTGAGAACATGTCGGGAACTACACATGAAACCCCGTCTCACAGATGGGAAATAAAAACTCGCGACACGACAAATCACGTCACGTGACGGGAGTACCGCCCACCAGAAGAATAGACCGAATGCGTCCACTGACATCTTACACTACACCCCCGTGTCTCACTATGACACCCCAAGCGGAGACAATGACACTAAAGTGACCAGTACCACTAATAAGGAGTAGTTGAGGTCGCGCTCGTCAGCGCGGGCCCAAAGCCCTCAGCCCCGTGTGCACACTCAGACCATACGCCCTAGGCTTGTCCTCTAGCTGATTATTCCCCCTAAGCCCAGACTCGACTGTACGTGGGGGCCCTACGATAACCAGCCTAACAACTGTATCTCTCAGGTAAGCCGCACCACCACTCCCAGGTGGGCCAGCACATGCGTGCCGTCAAAAGGCTACGACTAGTGGGGGCTCACAGAACATGAGCACAAAAAACTACGCACACACCCATCGTGAGTAACACGAAGGAAGAAGTGGCTCGCAGCCACTAGACTCTGGACAGCCCACTAGACCTATTAAATTCAACGGTCCTTAAGTCACAAGACTCGAGTCAAGATCGTCACACGTGACGGCATTGTGCCATCGATCAGGCCTAATCCCTAGGTCTGAAACCACAGTGACACACGAAAAATCTCCAGCCCCAGGCTGGTCAACTAGACTCACAGTTCAAGGCCATACACACCCCCCCTCGGAACTCGGAACACACACAGGGCTGCTCGGACCCCAGGACTCACGAACACACCAACCGAGGCAATGCGGTACATCTGAACACCCTTAAAGCACGAACGCAAAACCCACGGTGTTCGAGACACTCACGGGGTCATAGGTCGGTCATTGGGTCACGACCGGACTGACTAGAGACCTACACAATGCAAAACGTTGCGAAACAGCAAAATGTCAAGTGCCAAGACTGCCTGTCGACCATCAAAGCAGCTGTGGTCGACCAGGGAACTGCCGAAAGATGTGAAGCTGAGTTGGATCTAGCTGGGCCATCATATGAAGGATTTGATTGGCTGAGTTCTGAGTGGAAGAGTCAGAAGGGGAGGGTTGAATACACTTAGCAGCAATCAATGGGAGAGGAGGGGCAGACCCCTCTCTCCCTTGCACGGACGTGACCATGAGTGAGTCCTCCAAGAATCCTTGAGGAAGAGAGTCCTCACGGGCCTGAGAGAAATCATAAGAAGACATGGTGAGAGGAGAATCAAACAAGGGATTGAGATAAGAAACGAATGAGGAATTGCCCCTAGGAGAAGATCCTATGGGTGTGAAGCACCTCCACATGCAATGAACAGCCTTAAGGTAAGAGAAAATACACCTAATAAGGACCTAAATCAAAATTATCAACAAAATGCACACACAAGGAGAGAAGAGGAGAGGCAACCAATAATCAACCAAGTTGAAATGATGCACAGAAGATTTTACAAGTTCCCCTTTTAGAACCTTAGTGAATTAGATCAATTGACAATTCTCTAACACTGGGGTTCCAAACAGGGGTGGAATGGGGACTTGGTTGACTCTAAGGGTACTCTCTCTCTCACAGATGCAACCTAGACTCGGTGTGATAAGGTACAACCTGCCCGGCGTCTGTGTGGGAATCCACGACTCACGGAAACTTATGAAGGTCCCGGGTAAGGTCACCTAGTCGGCTCCAAGGAATATGGAGACGAGAGGATCCCCTACTGGGGTAGGAATGCAACTAGTATGATAAGTATGTATGAACCTGTGTGCACTGGAGTGCATGCAAAGTCTAGCCTAGAACTAGCAATCAATGATCAAACAATGATAAAGATGGCAATAACTGTGGAAAAATAAATGATAACAAGGGGAGATATGAGGCACCCAAATAATTATAAAATGATATGAAATGATGCTCAAAATGTCAATCTCGGGTGCACTGTAGCACACACGCAGTCTGATGGGAGACCGCTCAGGGAGTATAAACAGCCCTGGGAAGGATCGTGCAATGACACAGAGTAGTAAAAATAAAATAAATGTGACATTGAAATGAACTAGAGCAGGAGCACAGAAGGGTACCTAAATGATCTGGACGGTTTGTCGGATGACCGTGGAACCTGCGAAACGGCCCTGACAGGACCGTGAATAATAGCAAATCCACAAATGTAATCAACAGAAATAGACGAGTGCAGAGATAAGTGGTCTATCGACCGACCGCAGTATGACAAACATGGCACTCAAAGGGCCACTTGAAACAACAGGCCAACAGAAAAGATGAAGCACAGAACCATACCTGAGGCCGCAAACACACGGTCTATAGTGCGACCATGGAGATCAAGACACGGCTGGAAGTGGACCGCAGAATCTATCAGGCTCACAAAAATAAAAATAATAAGAAAATAGACGTACCTGAGGCAGAGGCCACACGGTCTATCATCCGGCCGTTGGACGATGTAAACGGCTCCGAAAGGACCGTGTACAACTCCGAGATCAGAAAATAGCAATGAGCCATGGCAATGCCAAGGGACCTAAAAAACTTACTCAAACACAAGAAAGTAGGTCAACACAAACAAAAGCACGATGGGCACTAGGTGTCCCACTGTGATCGCCACAAAATCTGTTGGTGTATATTTCTCTTGTCTTTCCTATTTTACCTTACTTCCCCCTTTTTGAACCAAGATATGAAAATAACAATGTGCTAGAGGGGAAAAGAATGTGAACAGATCATGATCGCCGCCAAGACACTACGTGCAAAAGAGGAGCACCTCGCACCTTGGAAAAGGGAGACGGATGAAGCACTCACCAAGGTAGAGCACTGGAACAAGAGGTACACGGTCCAGTAAGAACCGCTAAAAGACATACATGGCCGCTCGAAAGGCCGCTTACAGCTCTGGGAAGGGACGCAGGATGAAGATCAGGCTAGTGCTTACACGGCTCTTAGTTGGCCGCTTACAGATTTGGAACGATCTATATGGAACCGCGCACGTCTGCAGACGGATGGAGGTAGACCGCTTATTACACCCAGACCCCAAGATGTGGAACGCATTCCTCCACCCCTTCCGACCGGCCAAAGGGGATGGGCCTCGTGCTTAGACCTCTGTTGACCTACAAAACAAAGCAACCAACAAGAAAATAGGACCCAGATTAGTCCACGAACGTGTAGTATCTATGAAATAGAATGAAAGACCACATCACAAATGGAATGGGGAATACCTGGGGGGCTAGAAAAGTGGGCGCTCATTCTCATGAAATTTGACATCACTTTTGTCCCACGTAAAGCAATTAAGGGGTAAGGGATGGAGGAGTTTCTTACTGCGCACCCCGTGCCAGAGGACTCCCCTCTCAATATTGAGCTGCCGGATGAGGAAAGGTTGGTTTAGCCACTCAACAAGGAGGGAGGTAGTGTAGAGGCCTCACCCCGGGCCGAGCATGATGTGCTGTCCCTCAGTGCTCCTTCCTGGGAACTATATTTTGATGGTGCATCCAGAACCGTTAAAAGGTCTGGCGGCCTCACAGACTTTGTGTCAGGTGCCGACATAGTCTTCATATCTCCCCGGGGGGGTATATTTCACAACTCCTGTGCCCTCATGAAGTCATTGACCACCAATGAGGTGGAATATGAGGCACTAATCATCGGGCTTCAGCTCACACTAGAGATGGAGATCGGATGCATCAAAGTATACGGAGATTCTCAACTCGTCATCCGTCAAGTGCTAGGTGACTACGATGTGCGGAGTTGATTCCCTACCACGAAGCCATTATTAGGCTCAAAGAGAGGTTCTATCTATTTAAGATAGATTATGTGCCCAGAAGTAGTAACTCCCAAGCAGACGCTTTGGCAAAACTAGCTACTGCCTTGAAAATCCCGCCAGAGGGAGAGCTAAACATAACTATCAGACATAGGAGGCTCATGCCCAGCATCCTCGATGAAGAATCTGGCCTCACTGTTTACAAGGTCAATAGCATTCAAGAGAAGAATGTTCCCGAGAAAGAAGATTGGCGTGAGCCGATCATACAAATCAAAAATGGGTGGCTTCCCCCTGAGCGAGCCCAAAGGGTGCAACTGCTACACAAGGCTACATCTTATCAACTGGTCAATGGTGCCCTTTGCAGGCTTGTCCAGGAAAAAGAGCACCCAATTCTCTTGCGGTGCCTCTCGCCCAAAGAAGTTAGAACCATTATGCAGGAGGTTCACTCTGGCTTATGCGGAGCTCATCAAATAGGAATTAAAATGAAAACCAATATCAAACTCAAGAGATTCTATTGGCCCACTATGTACGAGGATTGCAATCAGTATGCTCGGACGTGTCACTAATGCCAAGCATTCGGGCCAATCCCTCGAAGACCTCCTAACCCCCTGCATCCAACAGCGCCAACTTGGCCATTTGTGGAGTGGGGTATGGATATAGTAGTGCCATTCCCTCCATCATCTCAAGGGCATAAATTCATTTTGGCCACCACCGACTATTTTTCCTGTTGGGCTGAAGCCATTCCTTCACGAGAAGTCATGGGCGAAATTGTCGCCTGCTTCGTCAGGCACCATATTATATATAGGTTCGGCACCCCTAGCCGGATTATTTTCGACAATGGCACACCCTTTAGGAAAAGGACAGTGTATGAACTGGCTTCCAAATTTCATATCGATTGGAGGACGTCTTCAGTTTATAACCCTCAGGCCAATGGGTTCGTGGAGGCCTTCAATAAGACACTCTGTAAACTGCTGGCCAAGATAATAAATGGTGGCAAACGAGATTGGGGAGAGAAGGTCCACGAAGCTCTTTAGGCATATCAGACCATTTATAAAACCCCCACTGGGTGCTCCCCATTCTCCTTGGTTTACGGGGCCGAAGCAGTTGTCCCTGTGGAAATCGAGCTATCATCATATCGTGTGGCAGTTCATGCTGGGTTACCCGGCTAAGATCAATCCGAGGTTGAAAGGAGACTTGAGGAATTATCCAGTCTAGAGGGTAAGAGACTTCAGGCCTACAAACATTTACAAGTCTATCAAGCCCGCATGACGCGTGCCTACGGCAAGTTAGTCAAGCACAGGGCGTTCAAGAAGGGTGACTTGGTCATGCTCAAAGAAAGAGAGGTCCTAGCGGGAAGATTCAACAGTAAACTCCAGCATAATTGGCATGGACCTTACGTCATTCAGAAGGTCTATGAAAGAGGGGCTTATATGGTCGTTGACCACAAAGGAAACAATCCTTTCCCCCATCTCAATGGCAAACACATGAAGCTCTACCATGCACTGTCGTAAGAGTTTCTGCAGCAGTCCTCACAGGACATTACCTCTCCTCAGTGAAGGTTCAAAAAAAAGGGGGTTAAAAATATTGATATCCCGGTGGACTTAGTCATGCCTCAGCGATTGGCTAAGGGCAAAAAGGCCATAGACCCAGTCGAGGTGAAAATCTGGAAGAGCATCTCGGGCAAAAATGAGTAACCCCACGGTATGAAAATCTGAAAGGGCACATCGAAAAAAGCTAAAGGGGGCCAGTCTCGGTGAAAACCCGAAAGGGAGTAGTTCTGCTAGAACTCTTTGTCTGAATTGACGGTCTTACGATAAACCACCACAGGCATTTAACGGCCAAATTATGGATCACCAATGTGTGTTATCAAACAAAAGATAAGGTCAACGGGTGAAAAGTTCACTATTAGGACTCTGCAAGGAAGTGGTGGCCCAATGTTCATCCGCCAATTCACTCTGACGGCCCCACGATAAACTGCCAAAGCACAACGGATAAGAAGAGATAAGCCTGAGAGAAAGCTGTTGCGTCTTGGACTCTGGCGTCAGCAAGCGGTCGAAGGGAGGAGTGCCACACGTCAGCAAATGCACCAAGGTAAGGCCGCCAGAGACTTGGGAGTGGCAAATGAAATAAAGGTTTACTAAGCTTCATCCAGTGGACAAAGGGCGAGGAACTAGACCCAACCAAGGAGAAATGACCCATGAAACAAGCCTCAAAACTGACCAAGAAGGCCCAGTAAGGGTGAACAACTCAGAGCATCATAAAGATGAATAAGGAGGTGACCCAACTCATTGGTCATAAAACGGGTGTTAACAGATGCCCCTCCTTAACGTCCTCTTTGCAAGGGAGCGAGCGGAGGTGAAGTGGAGGCGAAATGGGACGGAGATGAAGCGAAAATGATGAGGAGTGGACTGAAAAGCGGGCGTTAAGGCAAACGACACCTGTCCTCAACCAACGAGCGATAGGAATCTTTAGGGAAACTTCAAACCAGTCACAAGGAACAGCAAACCTGAATGACACATGTATAGAGGAATATCAACTAAGGAAAGGAAAACACGGCCAACCTCCTCACTGGAACACATAGCTGATAGGTGACTGGAGCAAACGGAAAGGAAAGAGACGATTAACTAAACTCTAGACAGGAATCTTCAGCTAACCAGACTGAGCGAGCAGACCGAAGGAAACCTTCCAACTCAGACTGGAATGACTCTCCTTATTCAAGATCATGGACATAATTATCCACCATTACTGAGATACCTTGGATAGATGAGGCACGCAAATGCTCAAAGATGTGCATGATGCATGCTGGGCTAAAGAAAAAAAATCATTAAAATAAATGCGAAGAAAGGATAAAATAACAAGATACTCGAGAATAGTATTGCTTGATCGGACGAACCAGGGTCAAGACATTATCTGCAACCACGGCGTGTGAGATAGCACCATCGTCCCCCAGACTTTCCAACATAATGGCCTATCCAATTATTAAACATGTGCACTATCATTATCATTTTTGGTAAAGGAGAACATCAGATCCTAGGACACATGAATGACCAGTCAGTTCTCAAGATAATATATCATAGTTACCATATAGTAATGCATTAAGGGATTAGGGATTGAGATACTTACCTACCTTACCTGCCTGGCGAGCAGCGAAGGAATGTGATGGAGTGTGTGATGACGTTTATGCTTTTTTTTTCAACGAAAAGGTTAGCCATCATCAAATATATTCAATAATGATCAATAATAGGCATGAAACATAGCAATGAAGCATGATTAACCATCAAAATAAGCAATGAATTGCATGATCAAGCACGAAATAAATGGTCTATCGTTCAATCGTCAGAAGGAATTGATGGTCTAACGTTGGACAGCCAGAGACCGTCGGTTCACATACCCCAAGAAGGACTGCCTGATGAGAAACAGTCACAGGGAGGTGCGCCAGAAGGAGTGTGATGGTCTTACGATAAACCGCCAATTTTCTAGGTGTTTCAAAAAAACAAATCGATCGTTCTCTCCCTCTCTCATTTGTTCAAATGCCCAAAACACCCAAACTGAGCGACCTAAGCGACACCCACATTCGGCAACCACCCCGGCGAGCTTAGGCCACCGCCAACCACCGCAGGCATTCTCCATGGTGAGAAGAAAGGTGATTAAGAAGTTCTGGGAATGGGTAGAGAGAGAGTATGATGCACCGGCGGTGAACCAACCAGAGGAAGGGGAGCGGCCCGCGACGGCGATCCAAACCAATGAAGGAGAAGCCCCCGTGACCGTAGAAGCTCTAGAGGAGGCTCCCGGCGGTGAGGAAGAGGCTCAGGCAGTGAAGGAAGCGCCGGGAAGAAGAAAGGGGGCCGATCATCTGAGGTAGGCCGACGCCCTAAAACCCCTATTTTTAATCATGCATGTGTTGTGAATGGGATAAGAAGGGGTCTAGAGACCAATAGAGATGACTGTAGGCCCTTAGGGCCATTTCCAAAACTAGGGTAAACGAAGTGGAAAATGCCCAATCGCGAGGAGTGTAGTGGTCGTTCCAGTGACCACTACAGAGTCTGGCGCTCCACCTTTGGTCTGCCTACAGTTGATCACCGCCCGAGAGTTCGAGCGTGAACTATTTGATTATGACGTCATATATGCTCTGATGGTTAGGGAAGCTGAGCAGCCTGAGGACGTCACCTATCTCCTCCATGAATTCGCGGACGTGTTCCCTAACGAGTTACCTGAGGGGTTGCCTCCGATGCGTGACATCCAGCACGCCATCGACCTAATTCCCGGATCTTCCTTGCCCAACCTGTCCCATTATTGCATGAATCCCACGGATCACGCTGAGTTGCAAAGGCAGGTTGAGGAGTGCTTAAAGCAAGGCCGCGTAAGAGAGAGTATGAGTCCATGTGCCGTTCCCGCATTGCTAGCTCCTAAGAAAGATGGAACATGGAGGATGTGCGTGGATAGCCGCGCGATCAACCGCATAACGGTGAGGTACTGGTTTCCCATTCCCCGCTTGGATGACATGTTGGATATGATGGCGGGAGCCACTCTGTTCTCTAAAATTGATCTGAGGAGTGGTTATCACCAGGTGAGGATTCGACCTGGGGACGAAATGAAGACCGCCTTCAAAACGAAGGACGGGCTCTATGAGTGGCTGATCATGCCATTTGGTCTATCAAACGCCCCGAGCATCTTCATGCGGCTTATGAATCAAGTGCTGCGCCTATTCATCGGGGTGTTCCTCATTGTGTATTTTGATGACATTCTCATTTATAGCCACACGAGGGTAGACTACCTGGACCACTTGAGGCAAGTTTGTACCACCCTGCGCCGTGAAAGCCTCTATGGTAACCTCAAGAAGTGTGCTTTCGCGACCAGTCGAGTTACTTTCTTGGGGTTTATCGTCTCTAGTAAGGGTGTTTCTGCTGACCCAAATAAAGTCAAGGCAATTGTGGATTGGCCGGAACCACAAAACCTTCATGAAGTTCGTAGTTTCCACGGTTTGGCCACCTTCTACCGTCGATTCATTAGAGGGTTCAGCACCGTGACGGCTCCCATTACAGACTGCATCAGAAAGGGGACCTTTGTCTGGACAAAGGCCGCTGCCTCAGCCTTTCATAATCTTAAGGAGCTTATGACCCAAGCACCTGTGCTTAGATTACCGGACTTCTCTAAGGTGTTTGAGGTTGCTTGTGATGCCTCTGGCGTTGGCATAGGCGGAGTACTGAGCTAGGAGAGTCACCCCATTGCTTTCTTCATCGAGCAGCTAAGTGACGCCAAATTAAAGTATTCCACCTATGACAAGGAATTCTACGCGGTAGTCCAGGCTCTGAGATACTGGAGACACTACCGTCTACCGCACGAGTTCGTGTTTTTCTCGGACCACGAAGCTCTCAGATTCCTCCACGCCCAAAAGAAGCTTAGCCCGAGACACAGTCGTTGGGTGGAGTATCTCCAAGCCTACACAATTACCCTCAAACATAAAGCTGGCGTAGAGAATCGTGTGGCCGACGGCCTGAGTCGTCGCGCCTCGTTGCTGGTCATCGTCTCCACGGAAGTCACGGGCTTCGAGAAGTTGCGGGATGACTATTCCAGTTGCCCAGACTTTGGCCCCATCCTCTCGGCCCTCCAATCAGGCCCATCCCAGATATACGATGACTACGTCTTCAAGGACGGGTATCTATTTCGGGGGAATAAGCTTTGCATCTCACGTATCTCTGTGCATGATTTTCTTGTGTGGGAAATACATGCTGGTGGTCTAGCGGGACATTTTGGGCGCAATAAGACCGTCGAGTTGGTGGAGTATTGGTTCTATTGGCCTAGCATAAAACGTGATGTGGCTCGAATTGTGGCCCAATGCTGCACCTGCGCTTTGGCCAAGCAACGAAAGCAGAACACCGGTCTTTATACTCCCATGCCCGTTCCCGACCGCCGGTGGCAAGACGTGAGTATGGACTTCGTCTTGGGTCTGCCACGCACAATTCGTCGGCATGACTCCATCATGGTGGTGGTGGATAGGTTTTCCAAGATGGCCCATTTTATTCCTTGTGCCAAAACCTCTGATGCTTCCAGGGTGACCCGTCTCTTTCTCGCTGAGATCGTGCGTCTCCGCGGGCTTCCCAAATCTATTGTGTCGGATAGGGATGTGTGGTTCGTTAGCTATTTTTGGAAGACCCTGTGGCACCTTTTAGGCACAAAGCTCAAGTTCTCCACGGCCTACCATCCCCAGATGGATGGCCAGACTGAAGTTGTCAATAGAAGTCTGGGTGATTTGTTGCGCTGCTTAGTGGGTGAGAATGGTCGGAACTGGGATTTGGTCTTGCCTCTGGCTGAATTCGCATACAACAACTCGGTCAACAGGTCCACTGGCATGAGTCCGTTTGAGGAAGAATTAACGTCTGCTCTGGAGGACACCATTTTAATGTGCGCCCACAAGGTTGGACGCCATTTCTTTTATAAGCAGAAACAGAAACGGACGCTGATGACTTGCTAAATTTGGAGTTATCTTTCCTTGATTGAAGCAAGAAGGACTCTATCCAGGGTAAGAGACCTAATTTGAGCAACTAATCTATGCTGCAAAGTCGGATTGGAGTTGATCTCGAAGGAGATAGCCGTGAAGGTTCTTCTGTGCCCTATTAATAGATGCTAGAGCAGACCAAAGGGGGAGTTAGCCTTTTTCTTTAGCCTCTCTACACCCTCTTCTGTTCATCTTTTCAAGTTCCTTTCTTCCATAAAGTTCTTAGTTTTTAAGTACTCTTCAAGCTCTTCTTCTTCATCTTCCTTTAATTCTCTCTCGTTTCTAAGTTTTTCTCAATTCTTCATATCACGGTTCTGCACCTTTTACTATTCACCTATGATTTTTCACAGTCTCTTCTCTCCCAATTTTTCACTCTCTTCCTCACGTTTTCTCCCTCTGTACTCTTTATCAATCTTCTTCATCTTTCTCTGATCTACAACTTTCTCTTCTTCCAAATTCTCTAAATCTTTGTAGTTTTCAAGTTATCTTCATTCTTCTTCACCTCTGTTTCTATCCTATTTTTACTGTGTCTTTTTCTTCCCGTACATCATCTTCCTCTCTCTGTTCACTCTCTTTCACAACACACTCATGCACACACATGTTTTAATTCTTCTTCCTCTCTTTCTCTATCTCTCCCTCCTCTATTTTCATCTCAACCCCTTTGGCGGAGATTTTTCTTCTTTGGTTGTCACAGCCCGAGCGCGGAAGGAACCCAGAGTGCGTGATGAGTTATATTCAATCATGTCAATCAGAGCGTAAGTGTATTCGACACACATAGATAGAGTGCGCAAAAGAAACAATAACCTAATCCTTTATTGATAATGAACTTCAACGTACTGTGATTACAACTCTTGACGAACAACTAAGACTCAATAAAAGAAAAATTACAATGGATGACTCAAGAAAGTAGAAAAGATCAGACTAGATAACATGTTGACGATTGGAATGGCTCTAAACTCTTCACTCTTGTTCATTCCCATCCGAATGATCCTCGTAATCGGAATTACCTAAAAAATAGGAGAAAACTCTAGGTGAGCGAACGCTTAGTAGGAATTATATCTCAAGAGCTAGCTAATTTTAGGTAATTTACATGTTACATGAATGCAAGTATAGCTATGCATGTTCGCATGAAATGACAATAGAGACAGTATCACAAGAGATCATTGAGTGAACTAGCAAGTCTTTCAAGAATTCATGTCAATATATGTATCGTGATGAACAAGCATGTACGTTTATCAAGTCATGTCGAGAATTGGCTATCAAGTTATCAAACAAGTAAATAAGTACCCATTCCAGGCAACACAAGTCATGTCATGTCAAATCAAGTACAATTCAAGCACGAGTTGTGGAGTGTCAATCAAGTAAGTCAAGCACTTCGGTGCAATGCCACACCGTGATCAATAATGGCTCCCATGGACACAAGTACTTTCGGGTGCTCCTCCCAAGACCAGATCGGACCCTACATGCGTAGGCATTGGGTCATGTATTTTTTTTTGACATCCACTATGGCTATAGCCAATATAGAATTCCAAAGATATGAACTTGTAGGAATGTAAGGTAGACCTTGTGGAATAGAATTTCAGTGATAGAATTTTCATGTAAGGACATACTACGATCCAAATGGTATAATCATGATACTCATTAAAAACTGGGTGGAATTGGCTCCCTAGTGGGTGCCATGACATCAAGAATAAGCACCCATATGTACATGGTTGCTAGTTCTTTATACATGATAAGGTAGAAAGAGTTTGTGTCTACATAGAGGCACATAATACTTAATTTAGTAGTAAAGGTATGGTTTCCCATTCCATTAACTCAAGAAATATTCTCACGGTACCCAAGTAGCATACTATGAGGGCCGATCTTCCATGTTTCTTTAGAGTGACATGATAATCATAAAGTGTCATGGGTTTTAATGGTACAACCTACCCGGCGGCTGGCCTTGAGGGAATCCAAGACTTCGTGTAGACTTACAGAGGTCTCTATGATAAAATCACCAGTCCGAAAGGAGGAATATCCCACGGAGGGCTCATCTATCACTTAGAAATAGTGGGGTAATCGATAAAACACTGAGAAAACACGAGACTATACTCACGGACTCGAATATAGTGTCAATAGATAACCCACTGGAATGGGTTACAGAAAATCATGAAAATCAAGAAGTAGGATGGAAAGCAGCTTAAGGAATTTAGGCCTCGCCCTGCACCTACAAAAATCATTGAAGCTAATGTCAATAGATTCAATGCTCTGTTGCAGGATTCAGAAGAAATGACAAACCAGAATTTGTCAATAGAACCGGATAAAGGAATAGATGAAACTATGGGAATGGAAATGCAGGTTGTTCAAATGGAGGAAAGGTTAAACAATGGGCCTGATACACATTTAGAATAGGTTGATGCAGATAATGTCAACGATACTTCACTACGTCAACTGGTCCATTCCGGTGATCTGACTACAATTATTTTGGAAGAACCTGCTGATTCATCAAACAATCAGAGACCAATAAATTTGACTAATGCCCTTGGCACAGAGCTCCCTTCTATCCAAAGCAGGCCTCTTTCAGATCCCAGCTCATCCAAAAATGAGGGCCATAATGCAAGTTTTACCATTGATAACACTCATTCTCTGCAGTTGGAGAAACATACTTTCAGTATATCCAATGATCAGAAGGATTTGCAAGCAAGCCGAATGGAAATTGCTCTTCAAGCAGAGGTTCATAATGTTAGTGCCATTCATGCTGCTAGGCCGGGAGTCATAACCAAAGGAATGAAGAGAACTGGATCTAAAGGTAAGATCCATCCCAAAACCCATCTCTAATGACTTTTATCATATGGAATATCAGGGGCATTGGAAACGATCTATCAATGGGTCATGCTAAATTATTGATTAAAGAACACAAAGTCGACTGTATTGTCATTCTCGAGCCTAAAATAAATGTCAGCAACATGGCAAAGATTTGCAAGAAGTTAGGTATGGAAAAATTTATAGCTAATCATGATGAGCGTGCTCATATATGGATTATGTGGAAAGGCTAGATGGACTTTGATATTGTTCTTCAGCATGTGCAACAAATTACTATCAAACAGTCTCATCAACACCTGCCAGATTTCTATGCTTCTTTTGTTTATGCAAAATGCACACCTGCTGAAAGAGTCCCACTATGGGCTTCTCTTATTCATGTCAACTCTTTGGTTAGTGGCCCGTGGATTGTGGCTGGAGATTTTAACAGTATTATGGAAATTGATGAAAAACTAGGGGGAAACATACCTAGTTTAAGATCAATGACTGATTTTAAGGATTGTATGAATGACTGTGGTCTTATTGATACTGGTTTTATGGGTTCCAAATACACTTGGTACAATCAACAAACAAGTGCCAAAGGCATATGGGCCAGACTAGACAGGGTTCTCATCAATAATTCTTGGATGAACTCTTTTCCAATTACTGTGGAACACCTGTCTAGAGAAGCTTCGGATCATGCTCCCATTCTAGTAAAATTGGCTTTTCAAAGTACCTTAAAAAGTAGATTTTATTTCCAGCAAATGTGGACAAAGCATGAATTATTTCTTCAGGCTGTGGATCAATGTTGGAGAACCAGCCCATTAGCTTCCTCAGCTATTACTACTTTGTGTATTAAACTTAAATCATTGAGGTATATGCTCTGGGATTGGAACAAGAATGTTTTTGGCAATGTTCATAAAAATTTGATGGAAGCTGAAGATCTAGTGCTAAAGGCTGAATACAACTATGACCAGCAACCCTCTCCTAGTACTTTTTCAGCTCTTGAAAGTGCTAAAAACATTCTCACTGAAAGAATTCTTCAGCAAGAAATTTTCTGGAAACAAAAGTCTAGGATCCGTTGGCTGGTAGAAGGAGACAGGAACACAAAATTTTTTCATGTGACTGCTATAGCTAGTAGAAGGAATAACAACATCCCTCATCTGAGGACCTCCACTGGTGACCTTACCTCTGACAGACAGAAGATGAAGGACATCGTTGTTAGCCACTTTCAAGCTGCTTTCACCTCCCAACCCCACTATATTGACAATGACAGTATTAACTGCATTCCTCATATGGTGACCCAGGATGATAACAAATTCTTGAATGCTATTCCTACTGATATGGAAATCAAGGATGTAGTTTTCTCTATGTCCCCTGACAGTGCCCCTGGCCCGGATGGCTTCACTGGGAGTTTCTTCCACAAGGCTTGGCCTATTATTGCTGATACTATCATCAAGGCTATTCAAGAATTCTTCACTGAAAGGAACCTCTTCCTAGGTGTTTCACTGCTACCATTATAGCCCTCATACCTAAGAACAAGAATGCAAGTGATATTTCGGAGTACATGCCTATCAATTTATGTAACTTTTCTCACAAGATCATCTCTAAAATTCTGAGCAACATGTTGTACAGATTTTTGCCATCTCTCATCTCTATGGAGCAAACAACTTTTGTCAAAGGACGGATTTATTTTGTTTATCTGCTTCCAATCATTATTGTTTATTTGTTCAATTTTTATTAGGACCCCTTTTTATTACTTCCATCTTTTTCATTGTCATTTCATTTATTTATTTTAGTCTAAATTTTTAGTAAAAATTGGGTAGCATCTCCCCTAAATTGGGATGTTTGGGAGAGAAATATGGAAGCTTGTCCACGGAGAATCCGAGACGGCCCCTTTATTAAGAGACGCACACAAAAGCGACAACGTCCGTACTAATGAGACGCAAGGATGCGCACAAAAATGATAACATCCATCTCGACGAGACTTCAATGCGGCACACCCCATGGTTGCCCATGTGGAGACCGTAGGGCAGACCGTGGATATGGACTGCCAAGGCACATGCGAGTGTGGGCTGCTGAAAGGGGCTGCCGGATAAGGCGCGCAGGGGCTGCCGGATCAGCCATTACAAGGGTGCCATATCAGCCTCGCTGGAGTTGCCGCATCCACCAGGGGGGCCTGTCAGATCAGCGGACGATTCTGCTGGTTCAGCTGTATGGAAGGGCTATCGGTTCGATCAACTGGGCCGCCGGACCAATTGTAATTGGTGGAAAAGAAACCGATACCAGATCAACATAGGACAAATCGGCTTAGCCGTCCACAGGATTTAGACTTCAGGACCCTATCCATGCCATTGGATGGACTCCCAAGCTATTCCATTCACTTTTGAAGGATCAGAGGGAGTGGAAGGTTGGGTATAACCTTGGGGAGTGATACAGCGTGAGAACGCGGGGTGATCCAACACAAGAAACATGGTGTGTGCGTGCCGGGTCAACTCTTCCTGTGAAATTTTCGGTATGGTTGCCAGAGCAGATTTTCCCCAGAAATTGGGCAACCAGAGATCACATCTAGGGGTGGTGATGAATCTCGGGAGCCCCGTGGGAGTTAATAGCCGTGAAACAATAAATTAAACAGAGCACGTGATTGAGGAGGCTAAAGAGTAACGGCAGCAGAGTGGTCATCTGATACAAACGCACCCCAGGCTGAAGACGTTTAGGGATCACGTTTGCGGACGAGTCCTCGGTGGCTTCAGAGGAGGTGTGCAATGCTCAAAGGAACACCTGGAATGAGGGAACATGAGACTCATATATAAATAATATAGCCCCGCAGGGCGATTTGCTTAGGCCAAGAACTCTTTGGCCGCTAGAGAACCACGGTAAAATAAAAGGAGAGAGAGAGAGAGGAGAACAGACATTGCAATGCTAACTCTTTCATTGATGTCCAAGAAAATATTACACGGTGTTGTGTTCAATGGAACAGAACAAAAGACAACCAAACAAAACTACAGAAAGAACAACAAGGACCACGGGGAGGGGGAGTGACTGTAGACCATGAGGGGCCTTACACCATAGAAGACCTTCGTAGCAGCAATCCTTTCTCTTCCAAATGCCCTCCCCGCTCTCAAATGCTCTCTCTCTCTGTTCGTCACCAAGAAGGAGCTCTCTCACCGCTTCTCAGGCTTCTCTTCTTTTTTTTGTTCTCTTATTTTCCTCAATCTCTCACGAGCTCAGGGAGCTTCTTCTCACAAGGCCACATCCAATTCTATTCTCACTCTCCCCCCCTCCTTTTTTCTATTCCTCTGACGGCTCTTTGTCTCTGAATCCTCCTCCTTCTGTTACGGGCTTAGGGCTCTTTTTATAGGCCCACCGGCGTTGCCAGATGAGGCCTGTCGGATAGAAGTGTTGTCGGATGGGCGCTGCCAACTCGTAGAGGCTCCACCGGATGGGGAGTTTGTCGTATCAGGGGCACTGTCGTATTAGCCTGCTACCGAGTCAGGAAGCTACCGTATGAGGGAGCTGCTGTATGAGCCTGCTGTCATATGAGGGAGCTGTCACATCAGGGGCCTGCCGTATGAGCCTACTACTGCATCAGGGAGCTGCCGTATGGGCCCACTGCGGTTCCAGCGAGGAGCTACCAGATGGGTAGTGTGATGTTCCAGACATTTCGGATCCTTATTTTCGGGTCCCGGTCCTACTTTCTCAGAGTGTCTGACTCCGTTGTGTCTGTAATTACGTTTCAGACATCTTTCGTGTTCGGATCGGCGTGATCCGAGGTCGTTTCGGAGGCCCGGAGGCATTCCGTGACTTTTTCTATGCGTTTTTTCGATTCGCGACCCGATTTTCGACAAATCCTGTGGAACTCCGTTGCGGGCGAACCGAGTCGTTCACCTAGGCGTGAGTGGTACCGTTGTGATCGGTGCGTTCTGAGAATCGCAAAAACGTAATTTTCTATTTTTTGATATTTTTTTGAAAATTTAGATTTTCTCATCATCACCAGAAACATCATCAAGATCAATAGTATACACATTGTTATTCCTCTTGCCGATGAATCTGATTTCATTAAAGATTTTATTCATGACAAGGTAGTGAGTTTCATCAAAAATAATTTTAAAACCCTTGTCACACAATTGACTTATGCTTAGGAAGTTGTGATTTAAGCCTTTCACTAGAAGAACATTTTCAATCAAGGTTTTAGAATTCTTACCTATGTTGTATATTCTAATTATTTTACCTTTGTCCTTTCCACTAAAGAAAACTGAGCCTCCATCCTTATCTTGCAGCATAGAGAACGTCTTCTTGTCCCCTGTCATATGCCATGAACAACCATTGTCCGGGTACCATTTGCTCCCCCTAGCTTCAAGACATATCTGCAAAAAATAAGATTCTCATCCAATTATTTTTGGTACCCAAACTAGTTTGGGTCCATAGGAGTTAGTCCAATTTTGTGCATATCTGTTCTTGGTCCAAATCGCATGATTTCTTGGTGAATCTTGTTTGAATCGGCAATTAGCAACAACATGACCAAATCTACCACAGTGAAAGCAGTTAACATGTGAGAACTTTCTTTGGAATTGACGTGGTTTGGGTTGGACATGTTTTGGCTTGGTGTGTGAACATGAAGCACAGTTGTTTTCTTTTTCATGAACATAGGATGTAGTGATCTTATGCTCAAAGGATTTTTTATTTTGGAGAATGTACCACAATCCTTCTTTTCGGAAGTTAACCTTAACTCCCAACATGTTGTCTAGGTTTTGTTTCCCCTTAACAAACCTAGAGAGAGTGAACTGTAAGTCAGTCACCTCCTTATTCAAACTCACATTTTTATTTTCAAGTTCTGAAATTGAGGATGTCAGAACTTCTTTTTCATTTTTCAATTTTTTGAAAACTTTCTCCATTTCAGACAGTTTACTCATCAATTCCTCCTGGTTTTTCTCACTGACTGAAATTATTTGCAACATGCTTTCCTTTTCTTCTGTTAACTTGAACCATTCCTATTCCAATTTCTCAAACTTAACAGAAGCATCCTCATGTGTTAACTCATCAATTTTCTTCTTGAGATTTTTATTTTTAGATCTGATTTTTCTGTATTTTGTATATAATTTTTCATATTCTAACTCCCATTGTTCATTTGAAATAAAGTCAGGGTCAAAATTTATCTCAGTTGAATTATCCTCATGTGCCATAAGGCATAGGCTTTCCAAGAGCTCCTCCAGCTCCTCATCAGACGGTTCGTCCTCTTTGTCGCTCCATGTGGCGACCATGACCTTGGGTTTCTTGAACTTATTCTTCTTGAATTTCTTTTTCAACTCTGGACATTCTCCTCTCATGTGCCCAGGCTTCTTGCATTCATAGCAAATGACATTGTTAGGCTTGCTCGACTAGCCCTTGGTTTGAACGGACTTTCTTTGCCCCTTTCTGATATTTCCTTGGAAGTTCTTCTTTCTTCTCAAAAATTTCTTCACTTGATGGGTCAGTATGGTGAGGTCTTCTTCTTCATTGCTCCCGTCACTAGACTCCTCTTCTTGGGACTCATCATCAGATTGGTGGGCTCTCAGTGCCACCGTTTTCTTCTTTTTGCTTTCCTCCTCAATAGTTCTTTTAATATTTATCTCATAGGTCATGGGTGACCCTATGTGCTCATCCAAAGAGAGTGTGGACAGATCTTTGAATCTTCAATGATAATGGCTTTAGTGTGCCATGCTGGTGGAAGTGATCTCAGAACCTTCCTTATAAGCTCAGAGTTTGTGTACTCCTTCCCAAGGCTTTTGAGACCATTTGTGATCTCAATTAACCTCGCAAACATATTAGAGATGGATTCTTCAGGTTTCATCTTGAATAGCTCATAGTCTCTGACTAGTAGGTTGGTCTTGGTCTCCTTGATCTCGGAGGTTCCTTCATAGATAAGCCGCAACTTGTCCCACATCTCTGTTGTTGAGCTACACATGGATACACGAGAAAACTCATTAGGATGTATAGCACATTCCATAATGTTCATAGCATTAAAATTTATAGTGGATTTCTTAATATCTTCAGGGGACCATTCATCTTCATTTTTGAAAAGTTCATATTATCCCTTGTCCACCACCCTCCAGATCTCATACTCTTGGGCTCTCAGAAAAATATGCATTCTATTTTTCCAATAGGAGTAATTCGAGCCATCGAAGTATGGAGGATGATGGATGGAATGACCCTCAGGCATCATCCCTTTGTTGGCCATTGATCTAGATCTTTCTCTAGATCGTTAGATCTGTGAAATTAAGAGCCTTAGCTCTGATACCAATTGCACATTTCCAATCTGTATTTGAAATATGACCGTCTTGAATTAAACAACCTGTATAAAAATAAGGGGATTCTTCACCAGCACAAAGCATACAAATCGCAGTTTCTTTTTTATTTAAATTTTTATCATACGTCATTTACACTGCTCCATTTCGGACACCCATCCTTAATCGCCGCACCTGGAATATTTTGTGCCCATAAACTACAATACCATTCGCCATTCTCTACCGGACTAGCATTCTTGCAGCTACGACAATTCTTATCCGGTTGTTCTCCAAAGTGACAAATTCCCGCCATGCAACAAAATTTACAATCGAAGTAAGCCGGACTGGTACTAATCTTGCGTGGTGGAATCTTCGCTTCGATAATGTCTTTAGCTTTGTTCTCTAGAACTTGCGCATATTGCCAGTCTAGCTCGACAATCTTAACGATTAGATCGGAGTCATTTTTATTTTCGATTAGGTAGAGACCGTATTTCAAATTAAATTTAGGTCCGAATTGAACCATTTGTGCATAGTGTCGTGGCTTCTCGCTTACAACTCCTTTAGTTCCAACGTTGGAGAATCCGGCACCGGTTCCATTGGTCTTGAATTCGTTAAGGAGTACGATATCCGAATCGAGATTGTATCGTACGGGAGGCTTACACACTCCGTCAGCACTCCCCGCATAATGCCCGTTAACTGCGGTAAATCGATATTGCTTTCCAGTGTTTGGGTCTCTGTCAAAGACTTCAAATCCAATGCCTTTCAGATATTCAATAAATCGAGGCTCGGCTTTATTGCCGACATCAAATAGACGTAGCATTCTGCCAGAGAATTGTTCTTCACGACACCAACGGAATTGATAGAAAAGACGCCTGGAACAAGGATCGCCTAGTACGCTGGCACCCAAATGATTACGACGTTCTTCTTTGAATTTTTCAATGCAATAAGCGTTGATATCGGTAAGAATGGTTTCTTCTAGTTGTGCGCGGGCGGAGGGGGATGATAAATCTACCATTTCTTACCATTTGCTGCATTTCGTGCTTCGTGAGTATGATCCTGACGAGTTTTGTTATACTCCATTTTCTCTATAATTGCTCCGCCGATATCGTAATTAAACCCGGCGCAATAATCAAGAATTCTAATAATCGCATCTGCGCATTCAACTTCGGCCATTTTGCGATGTATTAAATGTGTATCCATTAAATCTTTTCGCTCACCTTCCATTAGCTCAGAAATTTCCGAATGAATAAGCGCGATCAATTCACCTTTATTGCGTTCAAGTCTAAATCCATTCGCATCGTGCCACCATTTAAAATTATGAGTATGAATAAGATTAGCTAACGCGTTAATTTCATCTTTCATTTAATATTCCTTAAAAGTTTACCGGGAACAGTTTAAGCACTCGCCTGCGTTTTCGTTCGCCACAGTTAGAAACCTACAAAATCTACTGTGTTTGCCGTCCCTGTTACGGAAGGTTGTCACCCGGTAAGGTTATAGGATTATAGTCTTATTTTGCCCAAGGAGGTGCTTCACCAGCCGGTGCCGCTTGCCAGCCCGCAGGAGGCTGTCCAGTGGTCTGAGCTACCGGTGCAGGGCTAGCCCCATTTGCCGCACCAGCGTTGGCCGCAGGGGCAGCGTTACCCCATCCAGCCTGTTGTCCCTGTGCCGTTGCACCCTTCCCAGGCTCATTGCCGTTGATATCGAAGACCTTCTTGATTTCCATGTATCCGTCAGGTTCGTCAAGCTTCTGCGGTGCAACTTCCATTCGACCACGCCCACCGCGAAGTTCAGCAGCAGCCATGAGCATGTTTGGCTGTCCGCTTTGATCTTTCGGAAAGGTAATGCGGAAGATACCCACAGCATGGCACAATGCTGACAATTCACCCTTGGCAATCTTAACCGCCTGATCAGACTTATTGAACAGATTATAGCGGTTAAACATAACACCAGCTTCAGACTTGAATTCAACCACAAGCATTGCGCCGGAATCATCCTTCGTTGGCTGAATGCGAGTGTTAGAAATTACAAAGTCAAACATTCCCGGAGGATGCTTGCCGGTAGACTGCTGCGGGGCAACTTCGTTAGCGTCAAAAAATTCCATCATTGGGTTTAGTCCTTATGGATTAATTAGAGGGACGATTTGTGCGTTCAACAGTTAGGGTGTTTTCCTTTTCTTCTGTGCAGAATTTGTAAAAGGCTTTGGCAGTTTCGAGAACGGTGGTTGGCGTATTATCGCCATCGCCATTTTCTGAATGAATAATAGCTCGTTCGAGACAGAACATTTTTAGTTCAACAGGATTCATTTTCCTCTTCCTCTCCAAAACCTTCACACATTAGATCGTATTCTAATGCATCGTATAGTTTTTGAATATTGATAATTCGTTCACTATATTTGACTAATTCACCTTCAAATTTATCTGGATTGATTTTATAACAAAATAAAAGATCGGGCAAACCACCTTCCCATTCAGCTTTATCCGATAATTCCTTTACTGTTTTCATCTTACTTCCTTTTTTGTGGGTATGTAGCGATCAACTCATAGCCTTCTTAACAATTGCACCGAAATCAGGCTGTTCAAATTCAGCTAATCGTCCGCTTCGGTCTCTAGCTAACACATCATAACTTCCCAAACATCGAAATGCCTTAACCTGCCCAACGCTAGGGATATTGTAGATTCCTAGATGAAGAATTGCGTCGAATAGGTGGGGAACTTTAACCGGAAGGTCTTGGCCCGGTAGATAGGGGCGTTTAGTAAGCATTCCATTATCATCGATTTTTTGTTCTTTGGCAATGAGATAAGTGTGTTTATTCTGAAGAAAATACAAGCCTGTTAGCTTATCCATTACCGCTCGCGACATTTCCCCGTATGCTTTCCTCCCGTCTTTATTCTTCTTTAAGAAATCAGTGAGATAGATTTCGGCCATTTGCGATATACTGTCAACGCCGATAGTATCAAAATTCTTTGTTTCGGTGGAATGAAATACCCATTTAAATACATCCTCGATTGCATCAGGACTGAATGCTGGGATTGTAGGCACGGTTGAACCGCGCATCGATAGCATACCCGGTTCGGTGATAATTAGAATTGGCTTTGGTGCAGATTGAATAATCGGGGTTTTGCCAATTCCTGCTGCGCCGTAAATAACTGATTTTACCCCATAACGAATTGCATATTCACTCGCTGGCTTCAAGTCATTGATGTTCATTTTGCATTAAACCTCAATCGAAATTTCATTGCCGCATCATCTCTAGAAATAATATTTGTACAATTGCAATCTTGACAAATTAAAAAATCATCTGGGGATATTTCACTTTTGGTTAAATTTTTACTTCCACAGTTTATACATTTTCGTTTCATTTCCCCTCCAAATCTCGAATTTTATTAAACGTTCGCATTGCAATCAATTTTGCATCTTGCTTCGTATGATAATTCTTGAGTACGGCAATTTCATATAAAGCTGTAATCGCGAGCGCAGTGATAGTCACATTCTTAGGTGAAGTTGGATCATAGAAAGGCAGCTTATCGCTGGTTGCCAAAGGCAATTCTGCATTCAACTTAATCTTATCAAGCATGTCTTGAAGGTTATCGAATTCTTCGATCATCGCTTTTTCGGCTCTTTCAATTCAAGACTTGGTGCAGCCTCAGTAATCGTTAATACGGAGTCGAAAATTCGCTTATATTTATCATCCAATTCACGATATTCACCAATCCTAAGCGATGCCTTCCAGCTTACCAAATTCTCTGCAACTGTTGAATTGTCCTTGGCAATTTCTTCCAATACTTTTTCAACATTCTTACTATCGACGTTATAGTTGAACTTCTTATCAAATTTTAGTTGATAACCCGAGCCAAGTTCGAGTGTGTTGACACCTTCCTTTGGCTCGGGAAAGACACTGGCAACCAATGCCTTTCGAAGCGCCATTTCTTCGTCTTTAATTTTCGACAATTCAACGCATTTCTTTTGCCATTGAACAATCATTTGATCGCGAATTGCAGTCATTTGTATTTATTCCTTTAATGGTCAGGGCGGCACGATTCGAACGTGCGATTTCTTCAATCCAAGTGAAGCGGAATAACCAGACTATCCTACGCCCTGTTTGAAATTAAAAACGAAGGGATCGATTTGAACGTCCATTCATACTTGCGTGGCAACAAGTTGTCTTACCTGCCTTAGACGACTTCGTTCAGGCTGCACATGGAGAAGCGTATTCACCACAATTTCGACCCTACTCCCATCGGTTTGCGTTGTCAACGTCATTTTTAGCTTGCAGCATCAACTTTTATATGCCAGCCTGCTGTCACAATTCTTTAATAGGAATAAAATCATATCATGCCCACAGATTATATGAAGGAAGCGATTCGAATGCTCAACGAGCGTTCGCACAAGTTGACGTTAACGAAAATTGCTGCTGATACAGGAATTCCACGCGGATGGATTTCAATGTTTGGGCGGAATCAAATTGAAGAACCGGGATACAATAAAGTAACGAAGTTGTATTCTTATTTAAGAAATCAATGCATCTGGATTAAATCTTCAGATTGATATTTTTATTTTCTTTTAAAAAATATTGACACGTTTATCTTAACGGATACATTATGGTTTAAGACATCTCTCGAGTGTTTGTTTCTTTTCTAAGATGGTTCTTATTGCCTACTATTTTTTTGAAGTTTTATCGAGCAAGGATGATGATTTATCTACCAGCTCAGTCACTTGGCGTACGAGTTTTCTCAAATTTATAATTAAATAGGTATTCTCTAAATAAGAGTCATTTTGATAAAAGAGCAAGTCCAGTTAAGATGAGTAACTTAGACTGAGATGATTTATTCTTGTCTGATTTTTTTTCTTAATTAAAATTGATTAAGGATAAATTTAGATTTTTTGAATTCAATCAAAAGAGTGAAATAAATCATATGAGACGCGTCAGGGATGGGTCACCCGAGATGACGTATCTGTCTCTAACTCACCATTTTATCAAAGTGACCCTAAATCATAAAAGATGATATTAAAATTTTAGGTCCCGTTTAGTTCGGGGATAAATTTTGAGGAGAATGGGTGTAAGTACCATCCTTCTTCTTCACAAACAACACCGGCGCACCCACAGGAAAAAGCTAGGATGAATGTACCCCTTGGCAAGCAACTTCTGCAACTGCGCCTTCAACTCTCTCAGCTCCGCAGGCGCCATACGATAAGGGGCCTTCGACATGGGCGCCATACTCGGGACCACCTCGATCACGAAATCAATCTCCCGCTGCGGTGGCAGCCCTGATAACTCCTTAGGAAAAATATTGAAAAACTCGCACACGATAGGAATATCCTCCACTTCCTGACGCTGCTGGTCGACCACAACCACCGAAGCGAGAAAACCTTGACAACCCACGTCAAGCAAACGGCGAGCTCAAATAGCCAAAATAAGAAAATGAGAAGAGGAAGGTTGGATACCTTGAAAGTAGAAGGTGGACTAACGAGTATGCTGGAAGTAAACCCTCTTCGAGCTGCAATCCACCATGGCATCATGGGCCTCGAGCCAATCTATGTCCAAGATCACATCAAAATCCTGAAGCGATAATGCATTGAGCCTAGCCAGCAAGTTCCGCCCTTCCACCCACACTGGCACCTTCTCGAAAAAATACGGGGTGTGCAAGAAATCGCCGGTAGGTAACTCCACCATCAAATCACAGGACATCTCAGCCATCGGGTCCTCAACACACTAAGCAAAATCCTCTGAGATGAACGAATGAGATGCACCAGAATCGAACAAAACACGAGCCGTACAACTCAAAATTAAAATAGTACCTTCCACCAACTGCGACGCCTCAGCATCTGCTCTGGTCATATGAGTCACTCCTCGGGATCTCTACCTCCCTATAGTAGCTGACCAAGTCAACTGAGGAAACTGTCCCTACTGCTGGTACTACTATGGCTGTGGTGGTAACTGCGGGGGCTGGGACTGCTGTTGCTGGTGAAACTCATGTGACAGACGCGGTCTCTGCGGATAGTCACGTGCCATGTGCCCTGGCTGGTCACATCTGAAGCAAATCATGGGCATCGAACACTGCCTGTCTGGATGAGATCTGCCGCACCTCAAACACCCACCCCGAGAACCACTCACCAAGCCTTGCGCTGATAAGCTGTAGGCTACTAAACACTGCTTTCCAGCTGCTGCCTCGACTCTTTGCGATCCTGACGTCTCTTACCGAACCCAGCGCCCCTAAACAACTTCTTGAGCTTCGAACTAAAGGATGACGACTCTACTACTGATGCCACGGATGGGGATGCTCCTGAACTGCCTGCTAAGAGCTGGATAGTACTCTACTGCTGCACGTCCATCGGCTGACTAAGACCTGCCTGCGCCTGACTTGCACTGCCCTGCCCTCGAACCTTCTACAAATCTCTCTCCAGCGCCGCCACTACCTTGCAAGCTGCATCTACGTTAGTGAGACCTGATGCAAGAAGGGGATGTCTCAGCTCCGGCCTCAGACCTCCGACAAACTGCTCAGTCTTCACTTCCTCATCTGTCATAATATGAGATGCATAACGGCCCAACTCAATAAACTTGGATCGGTACTACATCACCGTCATGTCACCCGGGATCAACTCCAGAAACTCGCGCAGCCTCTGCGACCTAATAAAAGGCGGGCAAAAAGCACGCTCGAAAGTCGTGATGAACTCCCGCCACGTGATCTACCGAAGGGGACGAGACTGGAACGCTACTCCCCACTCTGTCGTCCACCAAGACCGGGCTGATCCCGACAATCGATGCATAGCCAGCAACACCTTCTCCTCCTCAGCACACTCCATGGCACTAAAAATCATCTTCAAATCATCCAGCCACTCCTTGGCCACCTCTGGATCTGGCTACCCGTTGAAAAGGGGCAGTTGGAACTGCAAGAACTCCTTCAGTACCCGACCATGACCTCCCTGAGTCGCCGAGCCCTCGCCCGCTTCACCTCACTGCTGCTGAAGAATATACTAAAACATGCCTCGAAAGAAATCCTCTACTCCCGGAACTCGCACACCTCTAGCTATGCCCTCTGGAATCGTAGCTCTACTCTGCTCCTCCTGACCCTCACCAGACTCACCCTGTTGGGAACGAGTCCTCCTCCTCGGTGCCATAGCTCACCTGGCATCAAGGAAACAATTCACAATTCAATAAAACATATGGTACCCTAGGCCAGTCGCCGACTGTATAGGACATTCATGGACCTTCTGGACCACTGCGGTCATTTCAGATTCTCATGTGCCTTCATAACCTCGCTATGATACCAGCTGTTGCGACCCGTGATCCGAGTACCAGAAAGGAACCGGTGCGACTCAAATCCCGGCCTGCCACCCACGAGTCCGAAGACTCAGAAAGGTTAGACAAATATCTCTTAAGGCTAACAAATAGATAAGTAGTGGAGACAAATGGTTGATAAGGCTAAATAATGCATGATAGACCAGAGACCATGAAGAATGTGATAATGGAGTCAACCCCATAAGGCTTTGGAGTCAACGTCGGGCAGTTGTAGCTCGCCAAGTAGCCTACTGTTAGCAGTAGTGAATAAAGTGACAAATGGGCATTAACAGTGACAAATAGGTGAGCAAGGGTATAAAATGCCTCACAACGTTGAAAAATAGGTAAAGGCGACGACTCATGTAGGGAAAGAAAAAAATACAAAGGCAATAGTTATTGAACCTAAGGGTGACAAATAGGTGTATATGGCTGACATATGAGCAATAAGTGTGTAAAATGGCTTGGTAAGGCTAAAAAATAGCTCGATTCGGGAGAAAAGGAAACTTCACGCGGGAGTACAAAGGCAAATGACTTGGCACATAATCCTAGGCCACTTGGCATCCTCTTAGAAGACTCTTGACATGTGGACCAATAGAAGAATTTTCTTCTGGATAAGATAAATTCAAAAAATCTCATTACCTAGTCTATAAATATATGCCTTCTTCCTCTGAAGAGGAGGCTACTGTAAGGGCTGAAAAGTGTAGGAAAAATGAGCATTCAAGGAAAATTTGAGGGAGAGCATGTGAAAAGAGTAGAACACAAGAAGGGCGGTGAAATTGGAAGAAAGGAGAGAGAGATCTGTGAAGATAAGAGGAGCTCGAGTGAGAATAGAAGAAAAAGAGAGAGATCTGTGAGCTTGACAAAGAAGAAGAGAAGAAGGGATGCCGGGGAAGAAGGGCATTCTCTTGAAGCTACATCCAAATCCTTCCTCTCCTGGAGCATTTTCACTGAGGATCAGGGAAATCATCTTATTCCTTAGATCTTGAATTATTTTATGTTCAACATTCTTTTGCTTTTGAACTTAGAGAAATTCTGAGTGTGTGTGACCGTCTGCACACAGTCGTATGGAGCTTGCTGCATATCTGGCAACATGTGTGTATGTGTTTTGCAGATCCAGTTGTCAGATCATTTTGGAGACAAAGTCTCCCTGTCTGTGTGTGGAGGTAACACTCCATGTGCACTCTTGTTGGAGCGAGTGAATACTCATCGATTTGGTGAGGGGTGGATGTAGGAGGATGTGAAGGTCCTGCCGAACCACCTAAAAACTCTCTCGCACTGTGTGACTGCCCTATGTGGTTTGTTTGTTTATCTTGCCGTCGATAGTCTGGTGTCATTGTGAGATGGAGTGAATCGATTCAATCTCTATTTTAGCTTGAATTTAGTTAGATCCATTTCCTAGTTTAATTGTAGTGCAATGATTTTCCTAAAATTTGAATTTCACTTCGGGGCCAATTCAACCCACCCTTCTTGTCCACGTACGCCTGTTACACTTGGGTTTAACATCTGGCATCAGAGCAGGTCTCTGATCTTTATTCAATCTTGCAATTGTAGAGAAAACTTCCATCATACTTGTTATGGCTAACAAAGGAATGTTCCCTGAGGGACATTTGATCCATCGTCCACCATACTTTGACAAAAAAAATTACTTGTACTGGATGAATAGGATTACCTTTTTCTTACGAGCACAAGAGTTTGATGTTTGGAGGGTGGTCAGCAAAGGACCTCATTAGTTGCCTTCGGATGAGGATAAATGGAATGAAGAACAAATCAAGAAATCTTGTTTAAATTATAAGGCTATGAATATCATTCAGTAAGTAATAGATCCCAATGAGTACTCATGTGTGTCAATGTGCTCATCTGTGGAGGAGATGTGGGAGAAGTTACGGTTGATTTATGAAGGTACTCTTGAAGTTCGAGAGACAAAGGCAAACCTGCTGGTCTGAGAATATGAATTGTTTACAATGAAGCCTGAGGAGAGTATAAGCGATATGTATGCAAGGTTAAGTGAGATTACGAATGGATTGAAAGTGTTAAGAAAGGAGTACTCAAATCAAGATCCAGTCAGAAAGGTGTTGTGGTCACTCTCACCGCCTTGGCACACAAAGGCAATGGTCATCGAGGACTCAAAGGATCTCACCACACTCACGGTGGATCAATTGATCAGGTCGTTGATGACGTACGAAATTAACATCATGAAGATAGCTGAGGAGGAGAGCAAGAAAAAGAAGACTATTGCATTGAAAGTTCATCCAGCTTTCTCAGAAGATAGCAGTAAAGACTCATCAGTTGATATTGATATGGAGGAGTTTATGGCTCTAGTGACTAAGCGAGCCAAAAGGTATTTCAGGAAAGCAAATAGGGAAGGAACTTTTCCAAGAAGATTATAGAAGTATGAAATATATCAGAATAGGTTCTAAAGATGACTCAAAAAGTCATGAAAAGAAAGTCAACATAGGTCAACACAAGTCAACACAGGTCAACACCACTGTTCATGAACTAACAATAGGTCAACTGATCAAATTGTGAGTCAGCTCTTTGACAGGTAAGGTCAATGCACATCCAAGACTGAAGCATATAGGTCGGTGCATATACCTTCCCCTGGTCAGGTAAGGTTGATGCACATTTTAGTTTGAAGCATAAAGGTCGATGCATATAGGGTATCATGTATATCAGGGTCGATGCATGTTTTTGCCATCATTGTTATCAGGTCGATGCTAATGTAGAACACATGCATAGTAAGGTCGATGTTAGTGGCCTGAGTGTGAAGCATAAGGTCTGTGCACATCATACTAAGGTTGATGCTTGTATGACAGGGGTAGCAACTGAAGGTCGATGCATATCCCTGTTCACAGTCATGAAGGTCGATGCATATCCCTATTCATAGTCATGAAGGTCGATGCATATCCCTATTCATAGTCATGAAGGTCGATGCATATCCCTATTCACAGTCATGAAGGTTGATGCACATTTGTATGAACGGTCTATGCAACTTTTCTAAACTGCTAACAAGCGTCGACGCACATTTGTATGAAAGGTCTGTGCAACTTTTCTAAGCTGCATACAAGGTCGGTGCACATTTTGTTTGACTGCATATAAGGTCGGTGCACATTTTGTTTGACTGCATATAAGGTCGGTGTACATTTTGTTGGTCAGCATATAAGGTCTGTGCACTTTTGGAATTCAGGTCTATGCACATTAGAAGTCCATGCACATTCAGGTCTATGCATGTCTAGGGTCTGTGCACATCTAGAATTAAGGCCTAACTGTGTCTTACACAGGTCAATGCATTGCATGTTTGAATCACATCATATACATCATCTTTTACATTTCTGACCTATGTGTCTGACCGATATATTGTTGGCTAAATCTGTAACTAATTTTAAAGTGTTTGATGAAATGCTCTATTTATTATTGGCAGGAACTCTATCAAACACTTGAAGGGCAAGAAACATCAATCACTTAAGTGATCACGTGATCCCAATACTGAGGCGTCCAACTCTTCAGGAACGCTCAAGGAACGTGACTGGGGTTATGATAACATGTGAGTTTGATCCCAATCACTGGCATGTGATCCCAAGAAGGGTAGAACTTTCTAGAGGAATATTCTCCTGCCACATGGACCAGTGGAATATAACTAGGATTTTCTGCCTCATCCTTACGGAGTCTCTGTTCTATTTAAAGGCCTCCTTGTCCTTCGCTATAGAAATAAGAAGCTACTGCGAAGAGAGAGCCAGAGTCTGAGAAGAGAAGAAAAAGGAGTGAGCCAAAGGAGTGAGCTAGCAGAAAACAAAGAAAGAGAGAGAGCAAATGTGTGAGCAGAAGGAAAGAGTAGAGAAAATCCGATTTAGAGAAGAGGAGAGAGTTCGAGATTGAAGCAGCTGAGCCTTTGCTTGAAGATCTATTTAAAGATTGGTGTCATGGATCAAATCCACAGCCATCCTACTCCTTGGAGCTACATTGTCTTGCTTTTCTTTTTGTTTGTGTTTTCATTTATTGTTTCTCCATTTGTGTTCTTCTGATTCCCCGTTTAGGGTGTCGGGTTCCTCCTGTGTGTTTAGGAGAAGGGAAACTTGGTCTCCGACTGTGAGTGACCGGGTGTCATTCACAGGTTCCTCCTGAGGATTCAGGAGAAGGGAGATTCATCTCCGGTTGCCCTCTGTGGATTCAGAGGAAGGGAGACTGGTGTCTTCGGTTGTGAGTGACTGGGTGTCACTCACGGGCTCTTCCCTCTGGGTGTCAGAGGAAGGGAGACTTAGTCTCTAGTTGCGAGTGACGAGTAGTTGCTCATGGGCACCCTCTAAGGATTCAGAGGAAGGGAGGTTGGACCTCCGGTTCTAGCTCTGTGAGTAGCGGAGCTAGGTGTTTGATTTTGTGGGTTGCAGAACCAGGTTGAGGGATTTGTCTCCCTTGAGCAATCTAGTTATTAGGCAGCGTCCTATTGCAGACTGAGTCTGCATCTTGCTTTAGCAAGGGAATCCTCACTCCGGTTTGAGTGAGGGGTGGATGTACGCAGACTGGTGTCTGGTCGAACCACCTAAAAATTCACATGCGTCGTGGTTTGACTTGTGTGATTGTCCTTGTCTTCTACCTCCTTCACAGGCCCTATTGTTCATTCATCTCAGGATAATTCACTCGATATTATGTTTGCCTGATTCGTCGATTCTGTGAAGTGTTTGATTCTGCTTGAGCAGAGGCTTGGGTTTGTGGAGGTGATGGAGACAGGGTAGGAGGTAGTGAAGGTAATGGGGTAGGCGGAGATGGAGATCGCAATGAGGTATATAGCAGAGCGGGTGCAGTGCTAGATGAGGGATCACAGGGGTGTCCCTGGCCTTATAGAGATAGAGACGGCTACCTAGGCAGCCCTTGCTATTGCTATTTGCTACGAAAATGTAGAACCACTTTGTAAATAATGGCCCAATCGATCCTTTGCTGATCTTCCAAGCTGTAAACATAATCCTAAAACTTGGGGCAATCCTCGATCAAATGCCCCTGCTGGCGGTGAAATTTACAGAACTGAAGCATATCCCCCACTGTGGGTCGGCAAGGCACAACTGGAGGGTATTGCAGTGTATGAGTGGCCATCAAAGCCCTGAAAATATCAGTAAAATACTCTGGCAATGGAGGAGGAGGAGCCCGCTTCAGGTAGGGTGAATGCCGAGGGGTAAGAGGTGGTGACGGAGGAGATTGTAGCGATAGGAGTGGCAGCTGCAGAGGCAAGAGTGCTTGGCAAGTGACGGAGGGATTTGGTGAAGGCATGTGTGGAGTGAGATGAGGGGGTATATAGATGGCATCCACCTGCTCGGGATGGGCTGTTTCCTTGACTGGGGGTGGAGGCGGATATGGGTATGAGGAGGCAGGAGGCTGACTCATGGAAGGTTGATATCCGGAGGGTTGACTCACGAAGGGTTGACTCATGGAAGGATATGTGGTGGAAGACTGACTCATGACAGGCTAACTCATGGGTGCGTAGGGTTGGCTCATGGAGGGTGAGGTGTAAGTGGATGGGGAAGTGTATGCTGGTGTGGAAGGGGGAGACTCGGGGTCAAGAGAACCTTGGATTTGTTGGCGAATGAAGTGGGCTCGGCTGTATAATTGTTGCTAGGATGTGATGTCATTAAAGGCTAAGATGAACCGATACTTGGGTGTTTCATTAGAAATTAACATCTTGATCAGCTCCTGCTCCGGAATGTGCCCTGGGACCTGTGCGGAAAGGTGATGCCAGTAGTCGGTAAAGGTGCAGAAATCCTCGTCGGGCTTCATCATCTCATGGGCCAGATCCACAACAGAGAACTTGGACCCAACCTGGTCTTGAAAATGTTGAATGAACTTGTCTTGGATGGCTTGAAAATTTACAACTTGCTCTTGCAGAAGAGAAAAGAACCAATCCCGAGCCGGACCTTTCAAAGATAGACCAAATAGATAGGCCATCAGGCGTTGGTCATGTCGAAACTAGGCCGACTCATACAAAAACTCCTTCAACTGCACGTAGGGGTTGCCGACTCCACCGAAGCGGCGATATGCAGGAATTTGGGAAGATAGAGGAAGTTGGATATTTTAAGGAGCGAATGGAAGACTTAAAGAGAATTTGGGATCAATTCGGCGTTGTAACTCATCAAGCTGGCATTGGGCTTGAGCAATCATCTCCTGGGTTGGGAGAGATCAAGAATAGTGCGGTCAGCCTGAGCAAGAGGTTGTGAATTAGGACTAGGAGCAAGGTAATGGGCCAGATGAGAGGATCCGGGCTGAGAAGAAGAAGGGCCTATTCTGGGAGTGAAAGGATATGCGGGCCTGGAAGAGACGTTGGCATAAGGATCCATTAGGCCAGTAGCAACATGGGTAGAAGAAGGAGGCTCATTAGGGTGAAATTTGCCATTAGAAATTGGGCCTGCAGTATATGAAAGAGAAGAAAGAGGCCCATGATGGAAAGAGGGCCCATTATGAGAAGAAGGCCCATTAAGATGAGATGCGATGAGACGTTGGGCCTGGGCCGGGTTCATTTGGCGAATAAGGCTTGAAAGATGGGCCATGAGGTTGGCCTGTTCCTCGGATGGATCAGAGGGACCACAGAAAGATGGGCCTACGTGGGAAGAGGACTGCACACGAGAATAGGAAGAAAATTGGGGATAAGAATGATACAAAGAGTTGGAATGATGCTCAATGAGGGCAAATGGAGACTTTCTACAAGGAGGGAAGCAAAGGGCTTAATGGGCTTAAGAATAAGAGGGGGCTAACCCACTAATGCAAAGACTGAGGGAGAATGGACCTATGACAATGGACTAGACAATGGACACACAAAATGAGCTAATCTAAATAGGTCTAACAATAAAAGAATATGTGGATAATGAAGGAATGCAACACAAACACCACAATGGGCTTGGACAAGCCCAAACAACACAAACAAAGTGAGAGTTTTCACCCAAGTCAAGCAAGTTAATATGATGAAAAATATTTTATTTTTCTAAAGTTTTGATGGGCCTTTTCTAATCGCTTATCTGATTGTCTCCTATCTCAGTAGATGAATGCTTAGGTTCATTTCCATCAACGATTCTGAATCTATGGATGTTGTGTACACACTTGCTTGATTGGGCTCTGTGAACAGCATAGATGTGGTTAAGGGTCTGGACTCTAGTAGTCCAACTACTTGATTAAGAGCTCCATCGGTTTTCATATCCTATAGAGCTTAATCATTTTTAATTCCGCATAAGTGTCTAGTATAACGTATTATTGGGCAAAGGTTTTTAGAAGGGGATTCATTCACCCCCTCTCTGAATCCGAGCCTTGCACCCCAACATTTATCTCCGGAACCTCCAGATTTTCACTCCCTTTTCCCACTGATTCTTTAAGGCCATCGTGCCCCTTACTCTCCATTTCCTCCGGAACCTCCAGATTTATCAGGGCATGGCGCCCTTTCTTATTTTCTCCACTCTCAATCTTTTGGGCATTGCGCCCCTCACTATTTCCTCCTTCCGGTACCTCCGGATCCTCCCCATCCTCCTTCTTATCATCATCTTCGGGACCTCCAGATCCCCTTATACTTGTCGGGCATCGTGCCCCCTTCATTCTCCCTTTTGGGTATCGCACCCCTCCTTTTCTCTTCCTCCGGAGCCGCCGGATCTTTTCTCTTCCAATTTACCTTCTTCCCCAGAATTCCTAGATTCTCCATGCCTTTTCCTTGGGCATCGCATCCCATGGTATCTTCTTCCTCTAGAACCTCCATATTTTTGACCTCTATTCCAAGGGCATCGCGTCACTACTCATTCCATCCCTCCGGAACCTCCGGACCCTTCGGACCCTCGTTTTCATTCCCCTATCCTCCAAGGGCATCGCGCCCCTCACCACTTCCTCCCTCCGGAACCTCCGGATTCCTTTCCTCTTTTGATAGGGCATCGCGTCCCTCCTCACTTTCTACCTCCAGAACCTCCGGACCTCTTTCCTCTCTTCTAATTTATCCTCCTACTCCTCTGAGACATCGCGTCCTTTGTTCTTTTCCTCTTCCTAAATTACCTTTTTCCTTACCTTTTCTCGGGACATCGCATCCCTCGGTACTTTCTTCCTCCGAAACCTCCAGATTCTTTTCCCCATGATTCTCCTCCTTTGCCTCCGAACTCTCCAGATCCTCCACCTCTTTCTATCTATCAATTCATTCTTCTAATTCCTCCCAATCTCAGGTCTGACCCAACTTCTTCCACATCCATTGTCTTGGGCATCTGCCCTTTCTCCCATTGCTTCCGAGGCTTTAGTCCTCACTCCTCCTCTTGATTCCCCTTTCCTTTGTAGACCTTCTATGTGATCAGGGTCTTTCCACCCTAGTGAGGGAGTTCTAACCCTCACCTCTTTTCCTTTTTTCCTTATTCATCTGAGTCCGGTCTAGACACCACTCTCTCTTGTTAAGCCACTTCTAATCCTTACTTCTCATATTCTTTTCTGCCAAATGATGAGGGTTGTAAATCCCATGTTGATCAACATCGCCTCCAGCTGCTGCTTCTTCAACAAAGCTCGCAAGGTAATGTATGTGCGTAAGCATGCATTTTTCCTTTATCTACGCATGGTTTTCAAAAATGGAGCGTTTCTTAACTTGATTAAGAGTGGTAATCTAGGCCTTATCCTAGGACTTCATTTAAGTCAACACAAAAAGAGTCTTTAGGCTTGCTTGTGTAGCATTTCTTGGGTTATAAGAACCCCACGTTAGGAGTTCGACATTCCCTCCTTGCTCGTTAAGGGTAACCCTTAGCTGGGCACAACACACACTTCATGGCATCCTTAGCCATCTCTTTTGGGCCACGCGTGAGGACACGAGGTCTTTTTCTCTTCTCTACTCGACTAAAATATGAGGGTAGAGATAGTCTAGGCAAGACAAACAACCTACGCACACCTCAGCAAGAGGAAGTCTCAAATAGGGACAGTCAATTATGACCTTATTCTCAAAAGTTCAAAACTCAATTACAATATCTCTCAATGTCCAAAGGACACAAAAGAAACAAAATGATCAAATTCAAATGAAAAAAATGGAATGAAAGAAAAAGCCAATGAATTCATGGCACGGCAACAAGGCAGCGTAATTTTTCCGTGGGACGTTATGAGCCCGGTCGTATGCATGCCTACAAGAGAATTTAAGGTTTGATGATATGACACAAAGTCTCGGCGCAATAGACTGAATCTCTAGGGGTTGTACTATGGACAGAAGTCAAAACTCGATAATCTCTTAACTCATATGAGGCTTATCTCCTCGATTTTCTTCCCTTCTCCCTCCAAGATCGAGTGTTTCTCGGGTATGGCCGATTTTTTCCTATTTTTCTATTTTTTGGATTTTTAAAACCCCAAATATTTTTCTATTTTCATCAACCCTTCACCCCCACTCTCCTCATTCTCTCATTTCTGTCCCTCTCTCCTCTCATTTCTCTCCTTCTCTCCCTCCCTTCTCTGGGGGGCCGATGGAGGATGACGTGGGAAAGGTGGTGTGGTAGGTGGGGCAATGATCAGCTAAGATGGAGCGAGGAATGGGGCGGTGGCACGATGGAGCTCATTCACGAGTTTGTGAAGCTGGCGTGTGTTCGAGGCACATTTTCGCATGGAATTGGCATCCTCAGTGCAGGATCTCATCGTGAGAGGTAGAGGGATGGATCCTTAGCCCTTGCATTTCATTTTCCCATGTTTTGTAGGCCGAGGTGAGGTCGAGGGTGATTTTCTTTCATGTCGGTGTTAAAATGCATGATTTTGGGATGAGCGATGGATTCATCATTTTCATCGCATGTTTGTGGTTTCTTTGGGCCCTCTTGATAGTTTAGAGGGCGTAAAGTGATTCCCCCATGTTTTCTCCATCACCCGAGATGATTGGGGCATGGAATGGGGCCCTTGAATGGGGTTTCATGGTCATGTCACTAGATTCAATCGACAGGATGGATAGTTTAGTCGACCAGATCAGGCATTCGCCACAGTGGTAATTCACCCTGGTTCTATCAACCGACACAAGTGGTCCAGTCGACCGATCCAAGACACGAGGGTGCTGGTCTTCGTCTGGTCGACTGACCTGATGGGTCTGATCCCCCTATCAGGTCGACTAACCCAGTGTCTAAGTCTACTGAATTGACCCCTTTTCACCTGCTTTGGCCACTGGTCGACCCGGTTGAGACTCATTGGTCAACCCTTGGCCGTGGATGTCCCGGACACCCCGTGGGGACCGAGATCATATTTTTTGGGTGTCTAAAAGAATCATGGTACATTGATTAGCATACTCATCTGGTTTTGAGGGTTTGGATGACCCCATGTGCTCTGGGCTTCCTTGTTATGCAAGTTCGAGTCACTATGCACTCTAATATAGGTAGAAGACTGTTCTTGTTTCCACCAGAAAGCGGTTTCCATGTGGGCCATGAGTATGGCCATTGACCGTGAGTCCCGTGACCCAGCCAGGGGCTGGGAGCTTCTTAGTCTTCCTTAGAGAGTGAATGGACTCGACAGTTATGGGTCACCTCATGAGTCCTTTTGACCTTGGTTTCTGACTCTTGGACTAGGGTGGCTTAACGGAATGGTGCCGTATGGTACAACGCCCTTGGACTGAGTCCAATGACTCAATGGCCATTGGATTAGTAGGTCAAGTTAGTTGTCCCGAGTCTGGTGGAACCATGCCACCTTGTACTTTGTGATACTTAACAATGGTTACGTGCGTAGCCAGTTAGTACATCGGTGGTTTCTTCTCTATTGAGAGTTCCTCCATCTAGTGACTTTCCCCCACTAGTCATAGCTTTCCTGCACATGCATGTGTAGACCCACTTGGGAGTGGTGGTGAGCAGACCCAAGAGAGATGGTTTTAGGCTAGTTGTCATAGGGCCTCACACTATGGCGGCCTGAGTCCGGGCCGGAAGGAAAACCAACTAGATGGCTTAACATAGTGTAGTCAGTCAGTGTGTGCACACGTGGTCGGGGACTTCAAATGCATGCTAACGAGCACAACCCTGACTAGACCAATGTTCTTCAGCTACTTGTACGATCTCTTAGTTTTTACCTAGGGCGAGTAGGGAGACACCTGAGACATGGACTAAGTTATAAGTGGATGCATCCAGCCTTGCTTCTGGTGGGTAGGTTCTCCCGTCATGCGACACGTGACTCTCTTGACTCAAGGTTTGGTTTCCCATTAGTGAGGGTGTGGTTCTTCGTGTGGCTTCTGAATATGTTTCTCGACGTAGAGGTCTAGGGTTTTCGATAGAGTTACCAAGGTTTCATCCACAGACAATGTAGGGTTCACGACGGTGAGGTCGTGACTGTACCCTTACACCACATGGACTTGGGTTGGGCCTTCGCTAATGAGGACGGCCCTTCACGACTGGGATGTCATGGTTTTCCCCTTCCTGGTAGTGTAGCCAAGGTTTTCTATTGGTTTGGCGATCCCCGACTATGAGATTGGGGTTTGCTTCTCATTGCCATTAGGAGTACCTTAGAGAGTCGTGGTTCCACCGGCTACCATTGTTACTGTTCTTGCTACAATTGTTACTTCTATTGTTATTATTGCCGTTATTACTCCTTTTATTGTTGTTATTGTTATCGCTACTATTTATCGTTGTTGTTTCATAGTGGGGATCCGGGCCAAGTGAAGGGTGAGACCCACTGTAAAATGCATTGGCCGGCCCAAGAAGAAAAAGAAAACTAAATTATAAGACTATGCAACAATTGATAAAGAGTTTAAGGTAATGTTTGGTTTGGATGTTTACGATGAACTTTTGTGACAAATCTATGTAGCATGCAATTATTGTGTTGTCGTGAATTTTTGAGGGGAAAATCTCTCTCCTCTCTCCCTTATGTTATCACATTGAGAATGATAAATTACAATAAATGTTAAGATGATTAAAAATGTTAGTGGCATTTAAATGGGCTAAAATGGTGGAAGGGGGGTTAAAATGGGTAGGTTTAAATAGTTGATGGATATTTAATTGTTAAATGTCATCGAAATTCACCCAGAAGTTTCTCCACATGAGATTATTGAGATTTTAAGATGTCCTAATTGATGTGTCTATCTCTCTCTAACTTCAAAATTTGCAGAGCACGAAAGTCGGAGCGTTATTTTTACATTTAGTTGGGATGATAGGGATGTCAGAGATTCTAATGATTGAAATCTCAAAATGTCTCCCCAACGTCCCAATCAAATGTGCCCTAAGTCGGAGAGAAACATCTTTGATATTTAATTATGGAGAGGATGGACCCTTCTAAGAAGTACTACAATGAAATAAAGATCGAAGTTGAAGACTAGGACATTATGAGTGACGTTATTCTTCATCATCGCGATCATACTCATCTTAATAGTCACCAATCCAAGCCCTATGTGTTGTAATAATACCAAACATTGATATCTAAAGGGGCTCTACAGTAACTTAGTTCTGAATAGCTTGAGAGACAAATAGAATAAGACTAACATTAAGAGCATCAGTAGAGGAGTGTGTATCAACTAGATCCCTTAATATTTGATCTCAATAATTTCTCAAAAAACTCACAAGAAGCCAAATCTGCTCTTAGGTTAGCATAAGTAGTAATGCGAACAAAATTTATAAGCTTTGGAGAATGAGTCTTAGGCATAGGCAAGTAAACTTTAATTGCACATTTATGACTAGGGTGAGAAATATATGTTCGACAAGTTAAAGATGTCATTGGAGAATTATCTACCGGAGCAAGCAAACGTTTTGCTAAGATAGCACCATCTGTCAGGTTCATACTAATACGTAGCAGGCTACAATCAGCATAGGATAGGGGAGTCTAAGACGGAATAGAAAGCAGTTGAAGGGACATAGGCATAGCAACATGGTCATGTATGTCTACACTAGCAATGATATCATGATATCAACCACAAAACATTCATTTTTAAAGGGAGATGAAGCCTTTGAAGTTAGGGTCAGACAAATGTTTGCATCATCTGGGACGACCGCCTGAATATCACTAGCTAGGAGGGAGTCCTAAGCCTCAACTGGAAAAGGCGCAACATTGAGATTGACTGTTGTCGCAGGCTACCCATGAGCATCGATAGATAGACTAGAGTCATATGTAAGTGAACAGCACACCGAGGTTCCCATCTGTGGATTGGGTTCCTCTACTTGATGTCCAGAATCATCATCATGGGGAGAAATTAAAACAGAACCTTTGTCTTCATTTGACATTGGAGATGGCCTTAGAGCGACATTAACATCCTTAACGATAGACATTGTAACTTGGGGATAAACACCTTGGAATGACTGCATTGATGGTGCAAGATCGCTCGGGAAAGGAAAGGCTCCCAGTTCTATTGTGTTAACATTTGCCGAGGGAGTTGACACCTAGGGCATTGTTGTCGAGGAGGTCACCTGAGACGGTGACACCATATGGGCGAAGTATGCAAATGCTGAGGCTAAATTCATTGGATGTGGTAGCACCATGGCGGGGGTGGACTATTATTGTGGACCTTTGGCTATTCATCCAAGCTGTGTTTTTTCGATAATCTGCATCGACGGTTGAGACCGAGGCTCCTCCTTGACAGTGCCTTCAGGTGGTGGCTCTGTTACTTCAAGGGGTCGTTTGCAAGTGGTCCAATGGCAGCTCTCCGCAGCATGGCCAAGAAGGTGGTAGGATGACTAATAAGACTGGACAAATTAATATAAGCCTTTGTATTGTTCTATTAAGCATTCATTTAGGACTTTTAAATTTAGTTTCCGAATTCATTGGATGTGACAGCACCATGGCCGGGGTGGACTATGGTCGTGGACCTTTGGGTATTCATCGAAGTTGTATTTTTTCGATAATCTACATCGACGGTTGAGACCGAGACTCCTCCTTGACAGTGCCTTCAGGTGGTGGCTTTGTTACTTCAAGGGGCCGTTTGGTCCAATGGCAGCTCTCCGCAACATGGCCAAGAAGGTGGAAGGCCGCCTTCGTTAGTACTCATGAGCTCGTTGGCTCTTCTTGGCGCTTATAATCCTGCAGGCTATCGATGACCGCTTATTCCTTCGGTAGTCTTTCCCTAACTATTTTAACTCTTAACGGTATCTCGATAGACCATCTTTCTACCTCACAATCCTTAACTCTGAGCTTATGATGTTTTCTTATTTTGCGATCTAGTTAAGGCCGTTTCACTCAGCTTGGCGGTCTTTTCTTAGGCCGCATTTTTCCTGAGAACTACCTCATTTCACACAAGTGCACAAAGAAGGAGAATGCCAAACTCATGTCTCATCCAATCAAAGCATTTCATTCATTTATTTAAAATCAAGTACATCAAGTGCAACCTATGGATATCTATACATCACTCAATCCTCAATCGGGCATCCCCGCAAGGTCTAATCTCTTGCAACTCTCTCAAGTAGGCCTGGTACTCCTCTTGAGTCTTTGTCACCTCTACTGGCAGGATACGGACACTGCTGACCTCCCACATGATCAAGGCACTCCTGACAGCCTACTCGTCCTCCTCCGTCCCAGGTCTCCTCACCTGTAGTGCAGGAAGATGGGGTAGCGCTGGAACCGTGGTGCGAGGAAGTCCAACTTGTAGAAAGCACCTGTGGGGGCTGTACATCACCAAGGTGGTGTTCCCCACAAGTCTCAAGTCAAGCCCAAGCCTCCTAGGAAGCCTGAGTGCAGTGCCAACAAGAAAAGATGGGCACATCACAAACCAGTCCAGTGGCAGAGTATTGATGTAGAGGCGCCACTCATCCTTGGTCTTCTTGTCTACAGTCCTGCACTCGACCTGTTGAGGGAACCTGAAGGCGTCGCCAATGAAGAAAAGTGGATGTCTCCCAAAGATGCGACTAACAGAAGGGATGTCCTCCCTAGGTGTAAACTTTAGCCTAACTCCCATCTAGCACTCCAGTAGGATCATGGAGCTAAAGAGTGAACCGCCTAAGGCTGTTGAGCTAAGTCCCTCGTATAGATAGGAAAGGATGGCCTGTGAAATGGATAACCCCTGCCACAGCCCACTAATGATGCTCAGGTTGGGTATATCTAAGAGATGATCGACAGTAGGGAAGAGTATGGCCCCACACAGACAGATAGAAGCGGCCTTAGCTATTGCCTCATCCCATCCACACTTGTTCTTACAATGGGATATGATCCACTGGCTCAGAGGTAGCAGGTGAATGTGGTGTGGGCCAACTATGGTATGGATATCCTTGACACTAGGAAGAAATTCCCCTAGGATGAGGGTAGGATCTATGGGTGTAACCATATGGCGAACTAACTCTTCCTCACCAACTTTAGATCTAGGAAGGGATAGATAAGTCTCTACCTCTTCTAATAGGATGGTTGCCTCAAAGGAAGAGAAGATGAAAGTATGTGTCTGAGGGTGCCACAATTCTACCAAGGCCGTGATGCTATGCGAATCTAATGAAGCTTGGGGTAGTTTTTGGCCAAGACTAAGAGGGGGTGTATGTGCTAGGCCTTTAGGATGGATATCACTATTATGGGAAGTTCACGGTTCATGGGAGACATCCACTTCAATGTGGAATAGCGCCTTGGGTCAGGGAGAAGCTGAGGCAGAGGAGAGGAAAAGAGAAAACAAAGAGGGAAGAGGAGAGGAAGAAATATGAGCATTTAAAAGAAATTTAATAAAATGAAAGGAATTGCATTGACTTACCACTCTTGAAGAACTAGAGCTAAAGTGTCTAGGGATCGTGGTCAGCCTTTGCAGCACCCCGTGCTCCTTTCTGGCTAGTTTTGGCCCCAGGTAGGTGACCTCACCCATAGAGCTTCCTTCAAGAGCCCTCTTCATGATAGTTTAGGTGAGATTAGTAAAGTTTTCAAGGGCTAAAGGAGGGGTTTGGTGTGAGTTGCAAGGTTAGGGTGCCTCCTACTTATAGAGCCCAGATTCTCAGCCCATTTTCACTAGGATTGAGGTAGGATAGCCTTAGATCAGGTTAGGATGGGCTTTAGCATGGATTATGACTCTTTGCCCTCGGATTAAGACTCTCCAAAAGAATCCCGATCAGAGCTAACAGAGTTTCCTGATTTGCGGTCTATCAAGCGACCGTAATGAATTATGGCGGTCATCAAAGGGCCGTTTTTGCCTCCTTCCACACACTTCGTGTGACGACCCAGATCCCAGATATCGGATATTGGATATACCCGATAGGACTACCAAGTAGACCCGATACCGCTTGGAACCCGTGAAGCCTCCCTAGAGTTGCAAAGCTCTGAAAGGATAAAATGATTGTCACGTAGTACATTGAAGCCAGCCCATCACTTGTCCCCGGGTGGCTCACCACCACCCTCCGCGCTACTCGGACCGTGTCTGACCCCGTCACGAGCCACAGCTCACCGAACCGTCATTACGTGCCCCGAGTGGAGTTCATCACATGCGTGAATGTTAGCTTCGTCGTTGGACGACTTGCACTCAGTTGATTACTGGCTTAGGGTCCCGCGTCTCGACCGGGTTCATCCCGCGTCACCCTGGCATCTCCGTGAGATTACAGGCGACCACCCTGACACCAGTGTCTTCATCTCCGAGTCAGCTTCGTTTCGAGTGCTTACACACCTTCTTTTGAGATCAGAGCTGCCTGGAGGAGTGATTCTCATCAAGCTGCGCAACCTATCTCTGGCAGATAACTAGAGACAAGTTACAGAAGCTCCCATGGCCCATCCTTCTAGCTTCCGGGTGCACCCTTCGAGTCCTCTTTCAGCTCCAGGAAGGAGGAGGTTGTTTGACTACCAGAGCATCCCAGTCTAGCCGCTCTCCAAGGTGTGCACACTCTGTCTTCTCTGAGCATAGGTTGGACCCCTCTCCACCGTTCTGTTCACTATGACTGCCACCGACCTCGTTTGGGGTCCCTGTCTTTGACCTCATGAAGCAAACTCGCCCATGGTCACGTCGACTCCTGCCCCGCCTCTAATAATGTTCGGTGAAGCTCGTAACAGCCTCATCTCTAGCCTGCTACTAGTCAGGGCCGGGCAGGACTGAGACATCCTCCCTGGTCGATTTGGCACCAACCTCATGTTCGTCAGCGCTCGGAGCAGTTCGTGGCAACCCCGATATTGGCGGGCTGTCTTGCAGGCCCTGTGAGGACAAAGCTGGACCGATTCATGATCTTCGACCTACATTGGCCCCGACCCGACCCCGAACAGCCTGCAACTCTTACAGTGATCTCCTACTTCGTCCCCAGACAATTCTGCCCCAACCCTGGATTATGCAGTGCTCCGAAGAGTCTGTGGCAACCCCGACATCAGCTTGCTATCCTATAGGTTCAGTCCGGGCAGAACTGAATCCCTGCTCATTCTCCCCTCCCCCACCTGGCCTGCTGAGTGCCCCTCCCTGTGAGGAGTTATATTTGGGTTGAAATTAAGCTCATCCCCACTGAGATCATCACTCCTGCATGAGGTGTAGCACTGTAACCAATAGTGCACGTCAAGCTTCAACGGTGCAGCATGTGGGTTGCGTTCCTACGCTTCCCCGCTCGGCCCTCGTCTCTGGTCGGAATCAATTTCTTCAAACTGATTAGGTAAGCATTCGGTACCCCACTCATGGTCCTTACTTTTTCTTAGTTAGTATCATATTCCACTGCCCGTCGATGGAGAGCGAACGCCCTATCCCCCATTCCCTTTCTTGAGCACCCCACTGCAGAGAGAGTTGTGAGTGCTATCATTCATCCCATGCCCTTCAGCGTGCTGGTCACCCACGAATGTGGGAGTCCCAGCCCCTCTGGGGCTCAGCCCTGAGCCTTGCCACACCTTGGAACAATGAAGTCCTACCCTAGACCCTCACCACATCCCAAATTGCCTTCGTGAAAGAGTGTGCACCATGTGAGTGAGCCCGCCAAAATCGAGTCTGATATCTTGCTTATGTGCTTGCAAGTATAGGTCCAAGGGTCACTTGGGCTGTCTCGTTGCATCCCTAGGTCATCCCACATCAAGTGGTATCTGAGCAAGTTTTAGACTTGTCTCTACAAGTCTATTCCAAGGGCATTTGCATCCATTAGCCCGTGCATTCCCCCCCTTCCAAAACCATGAACCTCACCCGGCATACCAAGGACTACCACTTCAAGTTTGTCGGGCCGGAGTTACCCCGTTTCGATGGATCTCACAATCCCCACACATATATGAAATGGGTGACTCCCATGGACAAATATTTCCACCGATACTACCTATCTGAGGATGGGAAGGTGTGTGTCGCCAAGCAGGGGCTCGGTCCCCATGGCCAGGAAGAATTGCGGCACCTTGATAGTTTAAGGAGTGTTAGGCGGCAGGATTCCATTCCCACATGGGAAGAAATGAAGGTCGAGCTTAGGAAGGTCTATGCATCCTGACCCTCCCCCTCCTACCTAGATAGCCATAGCCCGAGGAGCACTACCACTCCCCCATCCCCATGTAGCTGGCCTAAGACCACCAATATAGCCCAATCACCACAGTTCCCTACTAGCCCTACCCCGACCCCCACCTCTACCCCTTTGCCTACCCCCATGAAGAGCACATTCCCCAACCATAGCCAACCCAAGCACACTCACCCATCCCACCTTCCACTCCCTACCCCAATCCAACCCGAGTCTTCCGCTTTACATAAAGGCTCAGGACGTGACAGCTAAGTTGGCCCAGCAGTAGTAGACACACATTGACTTGTATTGGACTCGTGCAATTTCGATTCCTTATACATAACCTCAACACCTCTCTGATACCAACTGTAACGACCCGGATATCCGGATACCGGTGAACCGATACTAAGAACTCGGGGAAGCCACCCAAGAGGCTGATGAGGCCCCGTAAGGGTTAGAGGATTTTGTCGAGGGGATGTATAACGAATTGAAATTACACGCGCAGTATAATTAAAGCAACAGTTTGAACTTTAAGGCGGAAGCAGTTTAATATATCAGAGTGATAAACATTTATAATAGTCTAGATCCACTGTAAACAAGTTCAACAACTATACAAGAGACAAAAAGATACAACTACACGGGGCATACCCCGGTCAAAAAGGTACAGTAAGACAAAAAGACTGCTAACGACGTACTGACAGACCACTGTTAGCACTAAGGACGACCGTCAAAAGCACGGGAAGCTCCGGTAGACGGCTGCTACTGCTCACCTGGAAAAGTAAGGGTGAGTCTCAAGTAGGAGTCATGCGGATCCCTACGTCACCACTAAACATGCAAAAGCAGCAAAGCAATAACACATGCAGTGGCATAATAAATAGCACTTTAATAAAGCTGTAAAACTATCTAAACAGTTTAAGAACAGCTAACTATGACGCCAATTTAATTAAAAACACAAGAGTAACTAAATCTACCAATAGAATAAACTTCAGCAACTCCAAGTGACAGGAGAGAGAGGGAAGATCACCGGAAGAAAAAAACCAGATGCGTCCACTAACGGCTTACACTGCGTCTCAAGTATCTACACAAGTCTGAAACGTGACAAGTGAGACACATAACAGTACCAGAAATAAGAACTAGTCAGGGTAACACTCGTCAGTGTCAGTCCAAGCCCCTGACCACGTGCGCACACACATGCTCAATGCCTGAGCCTGGCCTCTAGCTAGTTTTCTCCCCTAGTAGGATGCTGCTGCCAAGCAAGGGAGCCCACGAAAACTAGCTTAAAAATTGTAAATTGAGAACTGCCCTGTCACCACTCGCAGGTGGGTCGACACTCGAGGTCATCGGGCTACGACTAGTGGTTCCGTCACAAGGAAAGAGAAAGTAACTCTATTGGGATGTAAAAAGATGTCATAGTTTGTAAAGTAATTTAAACATGGCGAATATGCAACACGAAATGCATAAAGAAATGAGCATGCATCAATTAAACTTCTGCAGGAATTAAACGGTCTAGAAAGGGCCGCACTGGGATCTAAGCGGTCAGACGACTGGCCGCTCAATGGCTCTAAATGGTATTCCATGAAGCCGTTTGGTCTCTACGCCACATGGGTTCCAGAGTATACGCGGTCATGGACGGGCCGCGTAAAGAACTGGGCGGTCCTACGATTGGCGGCTCAAGGAAATGGCTGGAGTGGCTGGACACATGGACGGTCACCTGATAGGCCATCCAATGGATGGCACGGTCTCATGTTGGGTTGTGCTAGTCTCACCGCCTTACTGTTTGAAGGCTTTACACGGTCGAGGGTTAGCTGCTCAAGTCCATAAACGGTCCCATAATGGGCCGTGCAAAGGGTTAGAACGGTCTTGGGAAGACCGTGAATTCAGAATGGTCCCTAGTAGGGCCGTTTAATCACTGGGAAACCGAGAACGGGGTAGACCCCATGGAATCCCCTCCCGGTCGATCCAAATCGAAGGGAAAACAATTTTTAACCTAAACATGTCTTGCCACAACCCTTCTCACAACATCCAAACCATCAAAAACTTAAAGACGATGGCCATGCAATAATTTTCACAAAATTAAAACATAAATATAATGTTCACGATTTTTGCTCCAAAATCTAGGAAAACGTAGTACAGTGGGCATGCATGTGGTATGGTTGTGACCCTAACGCAACGTGGAATCCATCCCCCTACCTCGATCGCGACGAAATCACTGTTCCCATGCCGAACGGACCGAGGGGAACCACGCCTTCCCTCGCCCGCACTTGCCTCCACGCTCCGCGGTTCATCGCCCCGCTGGCGTCAATGCATTCCATGCGTCGCGAGCTTTCTAACGGTATCTCCCGCGTCTCCTGCAGTGGCCCGGTCAGGCCACACCCCAAGAGAGGGAGAGAGAGCGATCGTGGGAGACAGAGAGGGTGAGGGAAAGAGAGGAAGAAGAGAAATGGGGAGAGAGAGGGCACGACGGTTTGGGAAAAAAAAATTGTTATAATATATATTTTTTATTTTTAACCTCTAATTGCAAGGAAACCAGTGAGCTTGCATTCTGTTAGCGACGTATAGCCCTAGGATCTCTTAGTGTCGGGCCTCAAGCCCCTCATATCAGCGCATTACTGGTCTTGTCCGCATGTAGAGTCTGAGGTCCGCATCATATAGAGTTAGTCTCCCGTGTCCGTCCCGCATCACCTGCAGCCTTGTCCCACTTGGTCGGGATGAAGCCCGGAGTCCGCACCAGCTTGTCCTCCGTCGGCAGCACGGCTTCCAACCCCAGCATGGGCTCCCATTCATGGGACTCACCCACCAGGTACATCAGAATGCTTCTGGGGATGACGTGCGACAGGTTGTCTCGAGCCTATAGGATTTCACGCTCTACCTCCTTCACAGTCCACAGCTCCCGCCTCTCATGAGTCCGCAGATGCTTGAGGTGATGAACGAGGTGCCTATCCTTCGGGAAATCTACTGGGTAGTTCCCTGTGGCACGATCAAAGCTAAACCCCTTTTCAGCCTTGGCAAGTCTTCAGACATCCATGCTCTCAGTGTCCGAGCCCGAGGAGTCAGCCAACACCGCTATTTCTGCATGGTCCCAGTCCAAGTCCTCCACATTGAACCAGGTGACAGTCACTGCTGGCGGTGAAGGAACACGTCGGGCACCAGCCATGGCGAAAGCAGAAGAGCCACTCGGAGCAGCCATTGATCTGCAAAGTGCAACAACAAAAGATTAGAATGAACTGCAAGCAATAAGAAATATAGAGCTGTGAAAGGAGGGGAGAAGGTTGCATTGTAAACAAAAGGGGAGAGGAAAAAGAAGAAAAGATTCTATGCCCATCTGCAGCCTCCTCTGATGATTCTATGCCCATGATTTATCAAGTCCTCGCTGTTCCTGGTTGGGAACCTTCTGGCCTTGCTGCTGACGTTGTTGATGTCCACAACAATTTCGTCGGGAATGCTCCTCCTTTGGTTGGTCGGTCTGCTGGGCTCCCTGTTCGTAGTGGACTTCGTAGATCCACCTCCGCTTCTTCTCATCAGCCGGTTGCCAAATGAAAGCTCTCATCTGGAATATTAGAGGCATTCAAAATGCCTCTTCCCTTAGCAGGTTAAAGCTACTTATTTGGAAGCATGATATTGCATTTGTGGCTGTTATTGAACCCAAGCTTGCTTCCTCGAAGGTTGAATTGTATAAGAAAAAGATTCGTATGGCCTCTTGCTTGGCCAATTCCTCCCCTAGGGCCCGTATTTGGATCTTTTTGCGTGCTCCGTTTGACATTTCCCTTGTCTCTTCGACTGATCAGCACATCACCTTGGCTGTGAGCTCGGTCTTTGACCGGAAGGTGTACTTCTCCATTGTTCATGCTAGCTGCTCTCTTGCTAAGTGGAGATCTTTATGGAATCACTTGACAGATTTTTCTGCTACCTGTGATGGCCCTTGGCTGGTTGGAGGCGACTTTAACAGCATCCTTGACCCCGTTGAGAAGCGTGGTGGCCGTCGTGCCTTCTCTCTTTCCATGTCTGATTTTCAGGCTTGCATATCGGCGTCTGGACTGCAAGATGCCGGGTTTTCTGGTAACAAATTCACTTGGTTCAATGGGCAGCCTGCTAATGGTATCTGGGCCAGGCTGGATCGGGTTCTTATGAATGGTAATTGGCAGCTACACTGCCCGGTGTTATCTGTGCTGCACCTCTCTCGTGCTTGCAGCGACCATGCCCCCCTTCTTATATCGGCTTCCTCGATGCCTCCCCGGGGCCCTTCTAGGTTTTGTTTCCAACATATGTGGACTGCTCATGATGAGTTTCTTGGCTGCTCTCGTGATGCTTGGGCTGCTGGCCCCCTCTCCTCCTTCCCTCTCCTTAATATGTCATTGAAGCTCAAACATATGAAGGACTTCTATCGTGGCTGGAACAAGAACATTTTCAAGGACATTTCTTCCAATGTTTCTTCTGCTGAAGCATCCTTTCTTGCTGCTCAAGAGGCTCATGACCAGGCCCCTTCAGATGTTGCCCATGCTGCTCTTATCTTGGCCAAGGAGTCCCTTGACCGTGTTCTTACCCAAGAGGAGATGTTTTGGCGGCAGCGATCCCGTATCAAGTGGCTGAAAGAAGGCGATCGGAACACCAAGTTTTTTCACGCTTATGCTTCGTCTCAGCTGCGGCGCTCTTCTATCACTAAACTCTTTGCTGAAGACGGGTCTATTGTGGACAATCATGATGACATGGCTGCTTTGTTTGTATCCCATTTTCAGATGGCCTTCACCTCCACGCCTCACTCTATTCACCCGGAGATCCTTGCTGCGATCCCTCATATTCTCCATGCTGAACACAACTCCATGCTATGTCAAGTCAATCTCATCTTTCTTTACCATGCCTTCAATGATATCTTTGAAAACATAGCAGTCTTCAATTGGATGCCCCAGCATCTGATGATAGGGGCAAAATCTTGGACTGTCTCTTCTTTCCAGGCCCTTTGGCCTCTTTGGCTCAGGCAGGGTGACCTTGTCATACTCGGTCACCCAGTCGAACAGAATTCTAGTCTTCTCCTTTGGAAAAGAGTAGGCCTTCTTCATCTTATCCCGTAGTGAGGGACCCTCTTTGCCATCTCTAGCTTTAGCGGGTTGTGGGGCAACTACCTTCTTGCCTTTGTCTTTCTTTTGTTCAAATGCCTTGATATCAAGGGCATTGGCTTCTTTAGGCGCTTGACGTCATTCCGTTGCTTTGCCTTTTTGTGCTGTGACAGCAGTTGATGCAGAAGCAGGTCTAGCCAAGAAGGCTTCTACCTCGGCCACAATGCTATTTAATCGGTCAAATGACCAGATTTCCATTCCTATCATCTTTTCTAGGACCTCTCTCCTGAGATTCTGCTTACATATCTGTACAGTGTCCTCCTGATGCAGGGGCCGCTTGCATCTCATTCCGAGGTTCCTCCACCTCTTAATATAATCAATGGTTGTCTTATCTACCCTCTGTCTTGTTGAGTAGAGTTTGGCCACTGTGACCTCCCTCTCTGTAACATGAAATCTTTCTCTGAACTTCCTTTGCATGTCTGACTAGTCGCTGATTGACCCGGCCAGGAGGCTGGAGCACCATTCAAAAGTGAGCCCCATCAGCGAGGACCCAAAAAATTTCAACAAATATGACTCGTCGGTGGCCAGATCACCCATGACGGTCATGTAGTAAGCGGCATGTTCCTTTGGGGATCCCTTCCCATTGAACTTGTCAAACTTTGGCGGCTTGCTAACCCCAGGAGGGAGCTGCTTGGCAGTATGATGCGGTGGGTATGGCACCCTATATGCATCAAACGCGACGTAGTCGCCTTCACTTCTTTCAGCGACCTTCAGCTCGATCATTCTCTCCACCATCATCTTGTTCATGACGGTTGGATCAACCAGTTCTAGGTAGAAATGTGCTGGCTGTAGGTAGGGGGTGACCAGGGTGGTCGCTTGCGGAGGAGGTCATAGCAATGGAGGCACCGGGGGTGCTTGGTGCACCTGCGGCAACACTGGAGGCATCAGTGACTGTGACGAGCACTGTTGTGTAGTTGCCAAGCTGGGGTCTATCGACCGGGGTAAGGTGTAAATTGGTGGGAAGTCACTTGGATTGGCAGCTCCTCGCCACGATTCGCCCTACATCTCGGGATACTTGGAAGCTGAAGACTGCTCTGTCTTCTCCATCAGTTGTTTCTTCAACAATTCTATCTCCTGTCAGTACCTTTGAAGCATCATCAACACTACCGGATTCATGGCTGCTGTACTGGGGATGGCCTTGGTTGCTTCGCCCCATGCACCTTCAGGTAGGATGTCGAGCATCACATCCTCTTCTTCCGCTATCACCACATTGGTGGTCAGAACAGTAGCTTCATTGTATTGTTGGTGGTGGGCTAGGGCTTCCCTTCTACCAGCTGCTGCCAATAGTTCTCTTGCGGCTTCCACCCTTCGAGTGTTCGGCCCCAGCCTCCTGGTCAATCGAGCCAACTCATGAGGCTCCTCCGGTAGCCTCCCATATTGGCCGGATATCCCAGCCATGTTACAGGTGAAAATCTACACCCTTCTTCTTTATCTGTAAACCTTCCTCTTTGCATGGTCTGGGAAGGTGAGTCTCTCGAACACAGAGATTCTTTTTCTTTCTTCTGGCCGAGGGGCAATTTCATCAGCTTCAGCATCAAAGCCATCTTCATATCCGTTGTCATCGACCGACGATGTCATCCTTCTTCCTTCTTCTTTTTCTTCTACTGCCATTGGTGGGCAGTGATCTTCTTCACCCACGGCTACTTGTAGTAGCCATTGTTGGCCCAACGAGGGGTTGCCCAGACCCTTGAAGTAGCTTCTGACCATGTTGGTCATTTCTTCTTGCCCCCATCCCTGATGTAGGACCGGGGATAGTTGTTGACCTCCCATGGGAGGGATATAAGCGAGCCGGGCTCGTCCGGCGAGTTGTTGGAAGCTCCTTCCCACTATAGGGATGTTGTCTTGTCGGGGGCAGGGCCTGAAGCTTTCACGGCGCAGAGGGTCCATGACTGTCTCTTCCCTTCTTGGGGCCAGGCCCCTTTCTTTCTTCTCTTTCGCTCCGTCACGTGCAGGGCGGTGACAGACTGGTGCGTCCTGGTGGGCGGGTTGGATCTTCTTAGGGACCCAAACCTGGCCCTTCTTCTAGGAGCTTGCTCTTCAGGTCGGCCATATAGCAAGCTTGGACCAGCTACTCAGCCAGTATCTGAGCCAACCCCTGGCTCGACCGAGCCTGTGCCCAAAACGAGGCTGCCTCCCATCGAAGGACTTCGAGCTTGGAAAACAGTTGCTCGATCCTACGATCAGACTCGGCGCGGGCCTAGGAGAGGGACCTCTTCTCACTTTCCAGCCGCCCAAAGTAATCGGCTATCTCGGCCCCCAGCTAGGCCATGATCAAGCCACCCTCCATCACCTTCTCGAAGAGCAGGGAGGGGGGACTACGCCTGAACTCCTCCTGAACCAGTGAAGGCGCCAAGGACCAGCACCTCTGGTACAGGGAAGCCCGGATGGTCGGGACACCAGCCGAAGGGGAGAGAGTCCTCTTTGGGCGAGCCACGACCAGAGTGTCCCCATTCTCGGGACGACTTCACTCGGCTCGGGCTGGGTCGATGCCTCGCCCTGCGCTCCCTTGCCCCCGATTGAGACTCCGGAACCGACCACCTCCGCCTGCTATCTGGCAGGCTTTGCGACAGCTTCCCCGCTAGCAGCAGCGACCTCTGGCCCGATGGATGGGAGATCCGGAGGGCGGATCTCCTCGACTGAGGCCCCCTCTACCAGGCACGCCTGCTCCTCAACCAGAAGGGTAGCCCCCGCCTTTTTCGATCACTTCTCCTCTATGAGCATGGCCTTCATTGAAGACAACGGCAATCGCTCGCCAGGTTCCTTATGTTTGGATCCACATTGCACGGGGACGTCATCCCGAGCCTTCTGCTTGCCCTTATCGTGGGCACGGGAGGCACCCTCGGAGGTTCGGGGCTCACTCGGAGCAGGCGTCTCCTCCAAATTGGTGATCCCCTGCTCCAACGGCTACTCCCCCTCATCAACTGTCCGCCTCAAATCTGAGCAACAAAAGTCAAATCCTCAGAAGGAGGCCCACCTGCCCTACCCAGAAGCATAATGTGGGGCACTAAGGATCTTACCATGCGATGACAACGTCCAGGAAGGATATTCCTTGATGTTTGCCACCGTCATCAGTTTGGCGGTCGATTGATGATTCTCCTGGAGAATCCTGATCTCCTCCTCTAGCTCCGGAGAAATCGCCACCTGCTTCAGAGGGAGAGACAGATGGAAGTTGGGCTCCGTCGGGAAGCCCCAGGAGACACCACCCTTGGACGAGCCCACCCAAAAGAATTGGGTCTTCCACCCCTTGTGAGAAGAATCTTTGGCATAAAGTGTCACACAACTCCTTCCCCTCTTCACTTGGAGATAGAAGAAGCCCTTGACTGCATGGGTTTGCTCCTTCAACTCAAAAAAGGAATGGAAGAGGTCCAGCGAATTATGAAGCCCGCACAAGCGACAGAGAAAGATGAAGGAGAAGATAAAGGTATATGAGTTGAAAACCAACTGGACAGGAGCTAGTTGATAAGATTGAAGCAACTGGATGGTGAAGTGGTGGAGAGGCAGACAGAACCCGCACTTCCAAGCCAGGAGAAAAGTGCAGAAGAGGCCTGAACGAGTATCCAGACTGGACTCGTGAGGTTGGGATAGGGAGAAATAATACTGCCACGGCAGCCCGAAGTGCCCCTCCATTACCTTCACTTCAGCCTCACTCAACTCACTAAGCATAGGATGCTTAGGCTGCGGCACCAGGCTCCCCGTGCCTTGATCGACTTCCTGCTCCTCAATAGCAGGGTATTGCTCCACCATAGCCGAACGAGAGGAACAAGGGGAAGAGGAGGAAGACTACGACTCAGGTGACTCAGGAGGAGGTGGAGCTGACAAATTGCCACCGCCGCGATCTCTACTACCTCCATGAAGCCTTCTGCGATTCTTTGCACCTCCGGACCCCCCTCACAGTGCATGAGCTTTTCAAAATGCAACGGCGATGGAGAGATAAAACCCTAAACAAAGGAGTCATGGAACGTGAACCCACATGATGTTTATACTCCCAGTGATTTAGCGGGAGGTGGCGCGACGTTCCACACTTTGAAAAGGGACTCCTGGCATCGACTCAAGAGAGTCATCATCACGGGCGTATTCCCAGGACAATCGCTTTAAATGGCCCTTGTCAGAGAGAAACCCTCACCCAATTCAAGCCACCGATGTTACCCCAACAAATGTTAATCATCCGAGCCCAATTTTGGCTCAGGAGTAGCGGGGAACAAGTGTGTTGGGATGGTGCAGTGGTGCAGCCCTAGATTCAGAGGGGGGGAGAATGAATCTCCCTCTAAAAACTTAAGCGAATTAAAACTAATCCTTAGCAATTTAAACTAAAGAGTGGCTGGAGCATACGTGCCCACCAGGTGCTCGGGGAAATTCTCGACACGCGCGTGTGGGGCCGTATAAGGGTGTTGTGAGCTCCTGAAGCTTGTGGTCGGCCCAGATGGGTCTTCCTTTGACTTCAGAGGGTTGGAGGGAGGAGACTCAGGGGTAGACCCCGGCCTCATTGCTGGGTGCCACATGGCGTGGCTTATAGTCAAGGTGCCCCCGGGTCGGCCCGGGTAGCTATATTGAACGTGGGTAAACCCACAAGCTGAGTGGTCGGGGGTAGGCCCGATCGATTATTGATGTTGCCGCAGGTCACGGCTAGCTGGATAGGACCCATGGTTGGGATCGATAACTGGGGCATTGCCCCGTGCTCGGGGGCAATCCCCGGTTGTTATGTCGTGCCGCCTGGCCTGGCGACGCATCTCGATTTTTGAGGCTGACTCAACTGGTAGAGCACCTTTGGCATTATGTCATTTTGCTCTTTTTAGGGATTATTTCCCTATGCTTAATTCTCAATTAATTTAGAGAGAACAAGTGGATGCCAACACCCGGCTAAAGCATTAAGTCCTCCACCTATGGTGCCTATAGCTTCTGAAGGTGTTGTGCCCGTACTATGGCCCGTGGCTATCAGAGCTCTGCTAGGGACTGACATGGTGCCAGCTAAATTGGATACACTGGGCGAGGCTCCAGGACATGGCCACACTCCCGACTTGAGGCCCGAAGTAGATCCTACCTGACCTTTAGCTTTCACTGCTATAGCAGTACAAGTGTATATTCCAGTGCTCCTGAGCCTTGAAGAGCAGAGCATTGAACCTGGGTCTGGGGAAACTCCGGAACTCCGTAGTGAGATCACACCAGAGGAAGCTGCCCCACAGGAAGTAGAGATGGTGAGACAGTATAAAGCTATCGACACATAGGCCACAGAGATTCTATCCGCTTTGCCATCTTCTTCTTCAGCTATTGATGCCGATCTGTGGGCCTCTATTGATAGTAAGGTCAAGTTCCATCTTCCGTTAGTATCATCCTTTGGTCTTACTTCTCAGACGAACTAGTCTGGCAAAATTTACAAATGTTGCGACAGACAGCTGCATCTCGATCGACTCTATCATATCCTCAGCTGCGAGAGATCGTAAAGCGCTTGTCAGTTGGTCTTCAAGCATTAGGAGGCCCCTTGGAGATATGGACTCAGTAGGTAATTCTTCTGTTGAAATTTGTGAGTCACCGAGACTTTCTAGGGCGCGTTAGGAGTGACCGACTGGCTGCCCTAAAAATGCAGAGGATTGAATGCTAGGCAGCTCTAGAACCTCTGGAGTCGACCCTTTAAGAGCGTCATGCCCTTCTTGCATCTACATCTGAGCACCCCAAATTTCTGTGGTGCCGGTTGGAAGAGCTGCTGGTAGAACTCGCCTCTACTTAGAAAGAGCTAGCTGCAGCTTATAAAGGAAGTGAACCGGCAGAGTGCTGAGGAGGTTGCTATGATGGAAGGCCAAGCAGCCTCATTGCTCACTGAATTGGCTCGGCTTCGGGAAGAGGAGACCCGACTCCAAGAGCGAGCGGTGGCCCTGTATGCTGGGCTTCTGGATTTTGATGATATCTTTCGCCGGCCATAGCCACTCTTGTGTAACTTTGCTCCTTTAAGGGAGTTTCATTGTACCCCTTTTTAACATAAAAAATCAAAACTCCTTTTGTTGCAGCATTCATCTTTTCCATTGTATGGTTTCATTGTTGTTATATATTTTTTATTGTGCCCTTCCATTTATGTGCTTGAGGGTAATCATCCTTATAATGAGATCAACAAGGACATTGCCATTTTTTGAGGGACATGACGCATGAATGTAGGAGAGTGCTCACTTCTTCAAAGAAGGGGTGATGGAATCGCTCCACCGCACTGCGAGTGCCTCACAAACCCAAGATGTAGGCATGCTAGAAGGGAGTTGTTTAAGCGACTGAGGATGTCAAAACAAGGGAAGTATTGGCACAAGGCTTGGGCTTAGTAGTCAAGCTCTAATCTTGATATTACAAGATTGTTGGGGTTCATTCGTCAGCGTTAGGTAAATGCTGAAGCAAAGGGGACGATTTCAGTGGTATGGGTGTAAGGCCTATTGATGGGGGCATCCCTTGCCCCTCCACATTTTTTCGAGGCTCAGATTGTTCGTTGGCATGTGCCATTGTGTTTGTCATATTTTTATGAGTCTAGTCATGTAATTTTTAATTTATTTGAGTCATTTATGTGTAATCTTTCTTTATTTGAGTCAGTTAATAGGTTAATGGGTCAGTTTGTTAGTCAATTGGGCCCAACTAGTGATTTTTAAATTAGTAAATTTTTGGCACAAAAATCAAAAATGTGTGGAAATTAGGAAAATTTCCTACTTTCTTCTATTTATAACCCTTACCCCCTCTCTGCTCCCTCATTTCTCTCATCTCCTTCTCACTCTTGTTCTCTCTCGTCTGTAGGCTGTTCGACGCGAGGCGTGCGACTGTGGATAGCTAGCCGAGGCGGGGACACATTGGAGTGATCGGGACGCATGATGGGGTGACGGATTGAGCGTGGTGTGACGCGATCCCTCTGTGGATTCTAAGAAGGCGCGGTTCATGATTTGGTGATTTTTGATGCAGTTTAGTCACTTCGGTGCACGGTTTCTTCGGTGGAGGTAGGGAGACCGATCACCTACTTCTCCTGTACATTTTTTCTGTAGTTTTACGTTGTTCGGTGCTAAAACAAATGAGTTTGGGCTCATTTAGGTAAAATCATAGTTTTGTGGAATTCGTAGGGTTCGTCAGAAAATGGTGACAATTTTTAGATTAGCTAGTGTCAAATGACTCCCTGGAATGTCAGCATTCCATAGTCGCTAATTTTGCATCGATTGGCGATCATTCGGGACCGTTAGGAGCCCTGGAAGTCTGGTGGTTCCATTTGGGTCAATTTGAAGAAATCACCCGTTTCTCGTCGTTTCTCAGCCGATCTGACTCCCATCAGAGTCTATGTGTTGTATATCATCAATATGGTTGTATCCCCTTCATTCTGGAATGAACGGGGCGTTGAAAGGCCATGATTGGGCTGATCCCTTGGTTTGTTCATCGTGACGCCTACGCGATTTAACAGTAACTGCTCAGCGTCTTGTGTGGCTGGCTTTGGACCATTCAATGTAGGTCAGTGGGCATCTATGTAGTCGCGCGACAGACCACCCAGTGGATGACATGGCCAGGTGTAAGCCATCCAATCTACTTGAGCGGCTGGTTCTCAGCCGTGCTATTTTCCCATTGTGTTGAGCGGCCAGGGCTTGACCACTTAGTATAGTTGACCTTGGGTCAACAATTTTCTGGCAGTTTGTGGAGCGGTTTCCCTCTAACCGTGCCACTTCATGAGTAGTCCTTCTCTGACCGTTCTGACTGTCGTTTACCGGTTACTGTAGTGGGTCAGTTGGAGTGAACGGCCTGGAATGGACCATTCTGTCTCCTTGGGTGGCCTCCTGTGGACCGTCCAGTTCACATAGCCGCCCCTTGGTGACCACTATGTGAGTTGTGTCCGTTGTTGCGTCTATTGGCCATGATGGCTTGTACCGTGTCTGCCTATCCATGTGTGTGTCTCATTTGACTCGTGTCAAATGTTTAGGTTGATTAGGGTGGTGTCTCTAGCGGTTCTGGCTTGGACTGCTAGTGTCCGTGAGTCTGCCGGGTGGTCTGACTAGATAGGTTGGTTCAGGGTTGACTGAGTGTGGCCTACTCATTGACTGCTAATGTTCCCTAATGACCCAATCTAGGACTGCCAGTGTCCTTATCTCTGTGTGCGTAGCTGCTCTTCCTTGACTACTTGGTTTGCCTAGCGGCCGAGTGATGGATCGCTTATGCCCAGAGTGTCATTTCCCGCTGTTTGGTTTCTGTTTGTCTTGGCTTGACCTTGTGGTTTGCCCGTGACCCATGGATGTCTGTTGGCATCCTATGAGGGATGCGACCATGATGAGATGGCCAGGAATGCTTGTGTATGGTGTCATGTCTGTGTGCCATTGTCAGGTTCTGGTCAACCCGGGGTGACCCAGTGGTTGACAGGTGACCTTGTGTGTGTCTCGGTTGTTCTGTCTAGCCCGAGATAGTGGTTCTGGATGCCTTGAGGTGTTGTCTCACCTCGGTTTACATGTCTAGGTGTGTTGAGGGACTTGGTGCTCCCTCAGGTCTCCGTGAGTCATTTCCTGCTGTTGTGTTGTTTCCTCTGGCTTAGGATTAGACAGATTGGCGGCTCGTTCCGCTTTGTGCGACGATCTTGACTTTGAGTCATAAGACTCAATGATCGTTGTAGTTTTAGGTCTAGTCACCTTGTCCTGAGTCTGTCGATGGTTGGTGTACTACCTTGGTGCTTCGTAGTATGTGTGATAGTGCTTTATTGCCTGTTTGTACTCCAACACTCGTGTTTTGGAGGCTGTGTCTAGTGAGCCTCCACTAGTCGTACCCTGATGATACGTTTTGGCATTTTGGCCCACCTTGGAGTGGTGGCGGGACAGTTCCCGAGATATGATTTTTAAGCTAGTTTCGTGGGCCCCGGTCCAACCATAGCATCCTACGGAGGGGAATACTAGCTAGAGGCCTGGCTCTAGGCAACGAGCCAGTCCTCGCGAAGAGTACATCGTAGCTGTAACGTCCACAAGTTGATGAATTGAAAAATAAACTCACAGCAAGATTCCATAACTTGTACGAGGGAAAAACCCACACGGATCGTAAAACTCAACTCGGGAGTCACAAAAGGGATCTGAAACTCTCCAAAGGATCCGAAAGACCTAATAAAGATCTGAGAAGACCCATTAAGGATCCAAGGTATTACATCCTCCTCTCCTTTAAGAAAGTTCATCCTCGAAATTTAAGGACCACACGAAGGAGAAGCAGGGAAGAACAACCCAACAACACCAACACAAATCACGAGAAATATAGTTCAGAGGGACACCGTCAGACTATAATCACAAGCACATGCTCTAGATTGAGTGCGACACAAGTGAACACAAGTCCGACACCTCCGAAACAAGGTAATGTCACTTACGTCTCACGGGGAAAGAGACACGACTGCCATGACAATAGATATCGAAGAAACAAAATGACAGACACAGCAAGTATCAGCTTAAACAAGGAGACATAATCCTCACAGCTGACAGCTCGACAACATCATCGGCTCCAGTGCTAGAGGAAACAGGGAACACCTGGCACACAGGACACCAATGACAACAGCACTGGACCATGAGCATAATCAAGTCATTCCTCACTCAGACATTACATCTGATCGAGTCGCAAGTTAACTCTACTCGAAAAGAAGAGTACAGAAAAGCTAACCGATAAGACCTGGTCCACAAAGTGCTGAGACAGATGCACAAAATCATAGAGAAACAACACTTAAAACAACAACAACGACAACACTTGCAGGATCCCGGCTCCGTATAGGACACAGAACCACAGAACACAACTGCAAGCTAGGTCACATCAAGACACAACAACAGCTGAACACACGACTATAAGGGGTTAGTCATGTATCGAGCAGCTTACCAAGAAAAGACCCACGACAATGAGAAATGACAATCTCAGGGAAACGCGTCTCAAGGACCACGATAACGCCTCCAAGACACAACACCCAAGAAAAGAAATGTAGAGCAGAGGGTACTCAATCAGTAGGAATACCGATAGATTCCCCAACACTCACAATTGCCAATGCCAATACCAGAATACGTCCAACAACAGCACGGCAACAGACAACATCAAGGCACAGGAAGCCAAGACGAAGTCACATCGAGAAAGATAATTCTCTCGACTGACGAGAATCTCACAACAACGATCCTCGACCCGTGGGTTATCAGCCCACACGCTTCCGCTACGCACTCAGACAACACACACAGGCATCAGAAAATATCTCGACATCCGCATCTCAGTACACACACGGTGCTATCGTAATTCATACAAATTGTAAATAGCATGCCATGAGTACTGATCCAGCGAACAACCGATCACAAGAAGCCAAAGTGCAAAGAAAGAGAGCACCAACATCAGCACAAAGCACAAGGAGAAATGCCAATCTCAGCTTACCTTCACGTCATGAAACAATAAATGAGCCTTCACAACACGTCGGCCACTAGGCACGGCACGACAAACACGGTACATAACAGCTCTTAACGCCATGATAGAGTCCAAGGCCAAGTAACTGTAAGACAAGGAGAAGGTCAGGCTCAGAAGAAATACTGTCCACACTTAAGCAGACACAGGACAAAGGTATCACTAAGACAGTAATTCCAAGGCTTACCTCGAAAAAACTCCACCAAATGGGACGAGAAGCATCAATCTCACTAACAGAAGCTCATTAGGAAGGGAAAATCCTAGGTCGCTCGAGCATCTTCTCAATCAAGGAATCTAATCGAGCACTTCAACAGAAGCAAAGCGCATCAGGAGCTGAATAGACTCAAGCTAGGGTGACCAAAATAACGTAAGAACATGTACGACCATCACACCAACGCTAAAAGTCACCAGCCACCTGAACAAATGACAGGAAAACCTCGAACAAGGTACCGCAGGTTCAAGCCTTCCGGCACATTATCAAGTATAACATGATCGAGACAGACATCATGACGAAAAAGGAGCACCTCGTCACATCCTGACGAGAGCAAAACCAGCTCGCGCAGTGCTAATCCAGCACGCACAAGATGATACACGGAAGATGAAGCGATCATGAATCACAAAACCTAAGCCAGCCGCTGACTGTACTGGACTTTCAGGACTCTGAAAATTATATATCTCAGATTCCCATGTACTTCATACAACAACGCTCTGATACCATCTGTGACGACCTGGATCCCGAATACCGGATATACCCGATAGGACTACCGAGCAGACCCGATACCGCTTGGAACCCGTGAAGCCTCCCAAGAGCTGTAATTTTTAGATTTTGAGAAATATTTAATTTTTTAGATTTTGGTTTAGACATTGCTAGTGCAGCATCAAAGAGATGCTTAAACCACTGGCTAGGGATCCTCGTTCCTTCCCCTTTCGCTAAAGAGCTGCCCAAAGTAGGGCGTGCATTGAAGGGTGGCGCCCTATAGCCAACTGTCCTTGGCTAACGGTGCCCCTACCAAGGCCATACTCGAGAAACATTTGGCCTCAGAGGGAGAATAGAAGAACGGTTGGGGATAAGCCTTATGCAGGATGGGAGGTATCAGGACTCGAAGTCCTTCCAAGGTACTACCCCTCAAAGAGGTGGTCTGTTGCACTGGGACTTTGTGTCTTTGACTTTTAGACCCTTTACATATATACGACCAGGGTTTTCCTTGTGGAAACTTTGTCACTCTTGTCATGTCTTTATTTCATGATTTTACATTTATCGAATTTGACGTGATTTTTATAATGGCCCTCTTGGCTAGATATATCAAGAAGCTCACTTTGTTTCGGATCAAGACTACCGCTATTTGAGACTTCTCTCATATTGGGGAGTACCTAGGTTGCTTATCTCATCTATCAACCTCTTACCCCTTCACTTGGCTGAGCAAAGAAGAGAAAAGACTTTCATGTATACTCATGGTATGGCCAAAGAAGGAATAATGTTTACCCAAGGAAACTGGCTAAGGATGCCGTGAAGTGTGTGGAGTGCCCAACTAAGGGTTGTCCTTAACAAGCAGTGAGGGAATGCCGAACTCCTAACACGAGATTCTTATAACCAAAGGTGCTGCAAAAGCAAGCCTAAAGACTCTTTCTGGAATTCAACAAAGATAAGGACCTATGATAACGGCCTTGACTATCACTCTTAATCATGTTAAGGAGCACTTCGTTTTGAAAACTATGCGTGAAGTAATGAAGTAATGACATCATAAAAATACGTACTTACGCCAATATGTTACCTTGCAACTTATGAAGTAGCTGCCAGAGACAATGTTGGTCATCGCAGGATTTGTCCTCAAGTGGCAGATAAAAGGATTGGAAGCAAAGGTTTGAAGTGGCTTAACAAGAAGGAGTGGTGCCCAGATCAGACTCAGACGAATAAGGAGAAAAGGAAAAGGGGTGAGGGCTAGAACTCCCTGGCTAAGGCACGAAGACCCTGATCACATGGAACGGTCTACAGAAGAAAAGGGGAATAAAGAGGAGGAGTGAGGACCAAAGCCTCGAAAGCAGTGGGAGAACGGGCAGATGCCCAAAGCAGTGTAGGTAGAAGATGTTGGGTCGGACCTGGGATCAGGAGGAATCAAAAGGAAGAATTGATAGATGGAAAGAGGAGGATTCAGAGGATCCGAAAGTAAAGGAGGGGAATCATGATTGGAGGAAGAATGATCCAGAGGTTCCGGAGGGAGAATGTGATGAGGGATGTGATGTCCTGGGAAAAGAGATGGGAAGAGATGATTGAAAAGGAAGAAAAGAATAAAGGACACAAAGTTCTGGAGGAGTAGGAGGAGAAATCAAAAGAAAGATGAAGGGTCTAGAGGCTCCAGAGGAGAGAAATGGAAAGGGGCGCGATGCCCTGGGAGATCCAGAGGTTTCAAAAGGAGATAGAAAGAGGAAGGGGCACGATGCCCGAAAAGGAGATTGAAGGGGATGAGAGAAGAATCTGGAGGTTCCAGAGGAATAAAGAAAGAAGGGACGTGATGCCCTTGGAGGAGAGATAAGAAATTCGGGGATTCCAGAGGAAGAAGATGGAAAGGGGTGCGATGCCCGGAAAGAACGATGGAGAGGGCGTGATGCCCTAGAAGGACAGGTAAAGAGTCCGGAGGGTCCGGAGGAATAGCAAGAAAGGGGGTGCGATGCCCCGGGAGAATTAGGGAAGAAAAATCTGGAGGATGCGATGCCCTGGGGAGAGTGGATTAGAAGAGGAAGAAGGGTCCAGAGGTTTCGGAGGAAGGAAATAGTGCGGGATGCAATGCCCGGATAGAATGATGGAGGAGGCACGATGCCCTGGGGAGATAGATAATGAGTCTGAAAGATCTGAAGGAAGAAGATGGAAAGGGACGTGATGTCCTAGGAGAATTAGTGAGAAATCCATAGGTTTCGGAGGATGCCAAGGTAAATTGGAAGAAGAAGGATCCGAAGACCCAGGGAGACGGGGAAGATACGGGTCCGAAAACCCGAAAAAGAAGGAATGCAAATGAATGTAATGCAATGAATGCAAGGGATGCATAAAATGCAAGAGATGCAAGGAGGGGGAGGAAAGAAGCCTCCTTCTTACCCCATGAGTGGCCCATAAGGAGAAAAGCGACTGACCAAGTGCTGCACCAAGCTCAAGGAAGAGTGTCACACCTGAAAAGTAGGGAGTGAGCCTCGTCTCATCGACTCAGTAGGGGTCCTGCGGATCCCCACCATCAATATTCACGATAAACAGCACAATAATCACGAGCAGGACATTTATAACAATAGTAAATAAACAACAACATGGTAAAAGTAACAACAGCAGGTAATCAAAGGAAAAATAACACAATTTATTAATTTACCTGCAATTCCTAGCAACCTCGCTAATATCAATAACTACAACACTACTAGGTGGTTCGAACACGCTCCCTCAAGGTCAGAAAAAGGTCCAACCGACTCATGCTGGAACTATGGCTAATCCCTAGAAATCACGACCCCACTATCACGGAGACGCTAGCTTACAAAACCTTTATAAGGGAAACCCAACCATGGCGACAAGGCCATGCACACAACCTCCTCTCGCGGGAGGATCACTACCTCACTACGAGAGTACGTCAGCCTCGTACCCAGAGGAAATACCATGACCTCACTGTCGTATAAAGCTAGCTCACACGTCGGAAGGGCCATGACAACGCTGTCAATACCTCAACCTTAACCGGCAAATCCAACTCTCAAGTCTCCTACACACAACCCACATCCTAACCTCGAGTGGGGCGGAGACACACACACACACCTCTCCCTGGGACTGGCTAGGATCCTTGTCTCTGTGCCCGTTAGCACGGCCATGTCCTGCTACCTGACACGGGATACGCGCCTCTGCAACTGTTAGTGCCGTACTCTTGTCCTAACCAAGGCACATACGCTAGGGCTATCCTCTCCCGACAACAGGCTATCCTTGCCTAGGAAACACTAAGCGCTGTGCACACGAGGCTGTTCTCGCCCAGTCCATCCATGGTCTACAGGCTATCCTTGCCTGAGTCAATTATCATATCTAAATGCACATGAGGTTGCGCCCTCAAGGCTAACTCGGAGAATCGTGGTCACACAGTCTAACCAAACTCACGGGAACAAACCCACTCACTCATCACTAGGGATACATCGGCCCCAGGTTGAGTCACAACTGGATATCACAACTAGAAATTCTAGTCTACAACTCGCACGGGGATGAACTCTAAACAATCGAGGTACGCTGTCCGGAACCACTCTTTATAAGGTTAAACACGCGAGAAAATAAACCCTCATACACTTGAAATTACTTGGCCCACAACCCTCATTTGGGTACACCTAACGAGGTCCCACAGCCCACACGGAAGCCAAAAAGCACATGCCGCAACTCTCGAACCATTCGAGGAACGGACGATATGAAGATCGGTCGACCAACCCATTGGCAGCCTGCCCCAGGGTCAGTCGACTGACCCTGGCACTGGTCGACTGACCTGGAAAGGCTGGCAGCCCTGCCAGCAGAGAATTGGTTGACCGATTCAAAAATCGGTCGACCGACCCGCAGCAGCGATCGACCAACCCAACTGGTCTAGTCGACTGAAACCCGCGAAAGCAACCTGTTGCAGCCCATTCTGAGCCAGACTCGCCCACCGGTTGACCGACCTCATGTATTGGTTGACCAAAAATGGTCGGGAACCCACCGTTCCACCCTGAATCGAGCCTGCCCTGATCATGGGGGAAAACCTCGGGGAACTCATCCCCACAGCCACAAGGCCAAAACACGCTGATTGACCGCACTCATACACAGAAACGACATGAAATCGCTCCACACCCCGAAATGTGACATTTTCCTCGAAATATAAACCAAACCCGCTCTTGGCCTCACCATGGCCCAGAATCGCGTGAAAATGCACAATGAGCGAGGGAAAACCGTTCCCCGACATCTGACCCATCATTCTGCTAACTCAAATCAAAAGGAATCGCCCAAATCGGCGAAGAACGCAGCTCACCCTCAAAACATGGATATTTCCCTAGCATAAAGAAACCCACTCTAAACTTGCCTGGAACGGCGTAAAATCATGGCGGAAACAAAATGCAAGGGGTCAGGATCTATCCCCCTACCTCGATCGAAGAATCTCACGCAAAATCGACGTCAATCCACGCTGAAATGCCGAAATCCACACGAGTTCCCGCACGGTTCGTCTCGCTGCCACCTCGGGTTCCTCGCCTCCGTGTGCACCATGCTTCTCCCCAACATCGCTCGGCGTCTCCTCCTCGGCATCCTCTGGCGACTGTCCAAAGAATGGGGGAGGAGATGGGGAGAAATGGGGAAGAAGGGGAGAGACACGGGAGGGAGAGGGTGAAAACAGGAGAGAGAGGGGGAAGAGGACGTTAGAGAGTGTGGGGGAAAGAGAGGGGGTGGGTGCATATATGTATCTGGTATAGGTCCGGAAACGTAGCTCCACCTCAGTGTACTCCTCCCACGGAGTCTGATCCCTTGCAAACTTCTGATTAAAGCAGAAGGGCCCGTTGTAGAAGTGACAGACCCACATGTTCAGTGGCACCCTGGGAGTCTGTGCAGCTCTCTCTCTCCCCACCAAGGCCAAGTCCCTCCACATCTTCATAAGATATCGATAGCTGTAAGACACTCGGTATCGCCCCTATCTGTCGGTGTGGCTGCGGTGGAGGTCATCCAGTACCACCTCCTCATACCCCTCACTGTTGATCGACAATCTAGAAATCTGAAATAGGGACCACAAGTCAAGTGACATCTCTCCCTCTACTATCACCACCGTGTTCCATCAGTGGTTGAAATGCTCTAGCAGTCCCTATAGCAGTCCAGTGTAGCACGGGTATGCGTACAAAGTAGTAGTCATTACGTACCTGATCCCAGCTCGATCCAGCAACACCCGATAGTGGTGCATAATTCCCATCAGCCACTCGGTGGCCCCCTGACAGTACCGGTGCGATGGGATCGTCGCCCAACGACCGTACCAACTGATGACGGTCTGCCGCATAACCCTATCCAGAATGCTGTGGTCATCATAACCCTCTCCAGTATACTGTAGACCTGTAGGCTCCAGAACCAGCCCAGTTGTCCCCTCTGTCTCAGTACGATGGTGGCCGTGCAAGTCCCAAGAAGCAGGGCCTAGCAGCCCAACTCTGACTCCAGACTACTCTATCCTACCGAAGAACCCCAGACACTCAACACTGGGGAACTGATGCTGCCTCCAATAGTCCTCGAAAAAGCTCGAATAGCTATAAAATGCAATGCCATGCAGGCTGTCCCTGCCTATCAAAATAGCCCACTTAAGACGGCGACGGGCTCAAGGAATCTGTGAATTGTCTTCCTCCATGCCAGGAGGGACGTAGCTCCAAATGAACTCAAATAGATGGCGGTCCAGGGGGAACTCCAATGGGTAGCCCCCACTTCGGTCATAAGTATACAGACCGCCTGCCTCCACGATCTGGGACACCTCTACGGTCTCAACTCCAGCTACCCTCTCACTGACGGAGCCCTCAGCTACTGTCGTATGGCCCCAGTCTAGTTGCTCCATACTAGCCGCGGTGACCACAGATGGACCTAGAGGGGGCATCGGTCACTCGGTCCGTCGCACCCAGTGGTCCTCCTCCCGAGCCACACGCCTCGGGACCCACTCATCTCTGCCGAATCGTGCCATAGCTGCAAGACAGGGCACACAAGAATGGTCAGAACACCAGAAAGTCAACATGTACAACATAACAAAGCACAGGCACATGAAGTGTCAAAATACAACTACAATGGCCTGGAACAGAGGGCTCATGGGCCGTAGCCTTGATCTTCGCCTCCGACGCATGACCCGTGACGGGCATTTGTTGTACCTGGACAATTTCCCAATAAAATACCAAGAAATAAGGGTTTGAGAATTTCCCCGAACACCTTTAAGGCATGGGCTACCTAGCCCTTCCTATGACCTTGTGGGTCCCTTCAAGGGCCCTGACCAGTTCATACGGTTACATAAGCAACCATCCGGGACCAATCCTGGCCACTCACCTGTGGGCCTTGCCCTTACTCCACATGGCCGCCCGGGCCAACCCGGGGGTGCTCTTACTCTAAGCCACGTCACGTGGAGTCCAGTGAAAGGGCTGAGGGCCCACCCTGAGACACTTTCTTCCAACCCTCCGAGGTCAAAGGGGGACCTAATCAAGTCAATTAAGGGTGTTGGAGGCCCGCCGCACGCGTATGCGGCTGACACACGTGTGTTCGGCATTGTTCCAAACACCTTGTGGGCGCACATCTTCCAGCCCTCCAACGTCAAACCACGGGCAAACCTGTGGTTCTAGTGCCCTAATTGGGTCCTGCAACAACCCCCCAGTGATCCGGGGCCACCCCCGACCCTCAGACACATGACAACGAGCCACCGACCTTTACTCTCACGCCAACCCGAGGCTACCTTGCCAACCCACCGTGCAACATGGCACGTAGCTCGAGGCACGGCCCGTGTGCCTAAATGATGAGGGCATCCCATAGCACTCTCTTTGGCTCAGATCGCCGGCACCACTTTGAGGGGTCCGCCTATGTTATCTCATGTTATTTTCCCTTTCATTGAGTCATATCATATGTATTTCCCTTTTATTGAGTCATGTCATATGTAATTGACTTATGTTGTTAGTCTATTTCCCTTATTATGCTTAATTGGGCCTTAGTACCTTAGTTATGGGCCCGTAGGATTGAGTCTAATTTTTAGAAATTAGAAAAATTTCTAATTTTTTTTATTTAAACCAAACCCACCCCCCTTCTCTCTATCTTCTCTCACGCCATCTCACTCCCTCACTCTCGTTCTCTATCGTTCTCTTGATCCATCGGCTCCAACTGCAGACGGAGGTGACCGTTGGCGAGGTAGCGACGTCGGGAGGCTGCTGAGACGCGTGATGGAGCGAGAATCAATGCGGTTCTGGCGCGATCCCGAACGGTGGACTCAAAGTCGACGGTTCGATTCGTGTGGTGGTTTTCGTCGCAGTTTAGTCATCTCGGCGCTCAGTTTTGTCGGTGGAGGCAGGGAGATGGGTCACCACTTCGTCCTTTATGTTTTCCCTGTAATTCTGCGTAGATTGGTGCTCGATCGGGGGAGATCGGACCAGTTTAGTGAAAGTCATGATTTTTGGGGTTTGTAGGGTTCGCCAGAAAACGACAACCATTCGTAGTAAAATTAGTGTCAAATTGATCGTTGGGATGTCAGGATCCCAACCCCACCAGTTTCGTGTCGATTGCTCGTCATTTGGGGCCGGTAGGAGTCCAGGAACCCCGGTGACTCGATTTGGGTCGATTCATTAAAATCACCCCGATCTCGCATTTTAATGCGTTTCGATGGATGCATGTGGCATTTTTGACCTTCTGGAGTCATTTCCCATCGATTGGATGTGTTTCCCCTCCGCTACGGTGTGCACGGGACATGGAATGGGCCGATTCAGCCGTTCTACTGTTTTACCCGATGGACTGATTTAGCAGTCCTACCAGAGACCGTTATAGTCATAACGGTCCCTCGACAGACCGCTATGGTTCGTTATTTTTCATCTTTCGAGGTCGTGGAGCATAACGGATCAAGCCTGGTCTATTATTTGGATATAACGCCCTAGGCTAGGCGCGTTATATTCGGGTTGTTTTCGAGGCCGTTTGCCATTGTCAGATCCCTCGACGACCGTGCTTCCTCGAAGACCGTGTCAGTCGGCTCATTTAACAGATCTTTCCCCGTGCGTTATGGTTCAGGTGACACACTTGTGTGGATCCGTTATGGTGTGTTTGACTGGGTATGGCGGTTGATATAACGTGCCTAACCTTGTGCGCCATGTGGCTATGGCGGACTCAGTCTGGTCCATTATATGCCTCTTGTCCATGTTAATATTTTGGGTCCATTGGCTTTAACGGGCTTGTTGTGGTGCATTAAGCTTCGGTAACGCGCCAATGGAGGTCCGTTATATTCTCCTTTGTTTGAGTTCTGGTCCGTTGGCCATAACGCCCCTGTGCTGGTGCGTTATGGTAGGTAACAGCCCTATAGAGGTGCGTTATAGTCCCCGTTCTGCGTCTGTTCTATATGTTGGTCTGTCTCAGGTTGTGTTTTAGAGCGGTGTCTGTGTGTCAGTGGTTTCTAGATCGGTCGGTTTAGTTGACTGGGTGTGGTCTTTTCCTTGACCACGATAGTACCCTAACGACTCAATCTAGAACTGTCAATGTCCTTGTCTCTGGTTGCGTAGCGGCTGTGCCTTGACTGCCAGGTTTGCCTAGCGGTTGAGTGATGGTTCGCTTTGCCCAGAGTGTTGTTGTCGTCTACCACTCAAATTTTTATTTGTCTTGGCTTGATCTCGTGGTTTGCCCATGACCTGTGGGTGTCTGTTGATATCCTATGAGGGCTGTGACCATGATGGGATGGCTAGGAATGTTTGTGCATGCAGTGTGTGTGTGTGTGTCTGTATGTGTCGTCATTGTCGGGTTCCAGTCAACTCGGGGTCACCCAGCAGTTGACAGGTGGCCTTGTTGTGTCTCGACGGCTTTGTCCAATTCGAGACCATGTTTTTGGATGTCTCGAGATATTATTTTACTTCGACTTGTGTGTCCAGATGTGCTAAGGGTTCTCGGTGTCCCCTCAGGTCTCCGTGTGTCATTTTCTCGGAGCGTCATTTTCCCTGGTTTAGGATTAGACCGATTGGCGGCTTGTCCCGCTATGTGCGATGATCCTGACTCAGAGTCGTAGGACTAAGGGACCATTGTAGTTGTAAGTCTAGTTGCCTTGTCTTGAGTCTGTTGACAGTCTCTTGTGCTGCCTTTGGTGCTTCAAAGTACGTGTTACAGGGCACTCTTGCCTATATGTACTTTGGCACTTGTGTTTTAGAGTCCGTGTCTTGTGAGCCTTCACTAGTCGTAGCCTTACGGCACGCTTCGACGTGACGGTTTTTACAGCGGGGCACTTTCAGTTTACGATTTTTAAGCTATTTTCTGTCGGCTCCCGCGGTTATCGTCGCATCCTACGGGGGCAGAAAACTATAACAAAAATAAAATTACATTTTGTATAACAAATAAAACTAATAGGTACAATAGCTAGTAGTGTCCAGTCCAATTAAAGACAAGTATAGTCCAACAGAAAAGGAAACGTACCCTCAAGTCGGGGGAAGCTCGACACTGGCAAAGCTGGTAACTAAGAACCACGCACCGCACCTCCAGACCAAGAGGAAGAAGAGCAGCCACACCTGAAAAGTCAGGGGTGAGCCTCGTGTCACTGGCTCAATAGGGGTCCCACAGATCCCCAACAAGAAACCAAAGTGATAACAGCAGTAACAACAACAAGAGTACAACATGAGCAGGAGTAACAACAACAAAAGTAAAGAGGGAAAAGCCATACTAAACAGACCATGGTAGTTGATAAGACCTCGGCCCCCTAAACTACTCCTAATCGGTAAGAACATGGATTCCCAGACACTTAGTCATGAATCACCAAACCGACACAAGGAAACTCCGATTACATTGCCAGAACACGTCATCCTACAATAGACGTGCAGGCTTCACATCACGACCTCTCGGATGTGGGAAACACCACCTAAAACATCGGCACACACACGACCTCACCGTCATGTACTCTACACAAGCCACGGAGAAGCCAAACATAGGCTACCCGAAGCACTATGTCAACAATGACGGAGAACTGGTCAGAAAACCACAAGTCATGTGTCATGTGATAGAAGCACCTCCTCACTAGAAGCAAAGTCAGATGCATCCACTGATGTCTTACACTGCGCCTCAAGCGTCTCGCACTTACCTTGAACACGGTGATTGAGACACTGTACCAAGTACAAGGAACAACAGTAATGAGTGACTAGTCAGGGTCACGCCCGTCGACACTTGTCCAAACGTCCCTGACCATGTGTGCACACATAAGTCCAATGCCTTGAGCTAAGCCTCTAGCTAGTTTTCCCCCCCCATAGGACGCAACTGCAAAGCAAGGGGGCCCATGGGAACTACCCTAAAAATTGTCTCTTGGGAACTTGCCCCGCCACCACTCCCAGGTTGGCCGACACGCTGAAGTGTCGTCAGGATACCACTAGTGGAGGCTCACTAGACACAAAGACTCAAAATAGAAACATCGAAGTACAGACAGGCTAATGCGTACCTATCACACGTACTACGAAGCACAAGACACTATACAGAACTACCGCCAGACTCAAGATAGTCAACTAGACCTATACACAACGATCCTTGAGTCACATGACTCGAGTCAAGATCGTCACACATCACGGCAATATACCGTTAATCAGCCTAGTCCCTAAGCCAAAATCACGATAAAACAGAAGTCCTCAGCCCCAAGGCTTCACGTAGGACTCTCGATTCCATATAATACAAATCACGGAACATGAGGGAACATCAAAGCCCTCAGACCACATAGGCACGTAAATCGAGATAATACAATACCTCCAAGCATCCAAAACTTGAGTCTCGATCCATACAGGATAACCGAGACTCTCACGAGATCACGTGTCAACCACTAGGTCACAACTGGGTTGACCGGAAACCATAATGACTCTCAAAATAACACAAAGCACTGCTCGATGCAATGGTATATTCGAACACCCTATAATACTGTCACAACCCTCATAGGACATCCACGACATCCACGTACAATGGGCTAACCAAGGGGTCAAAGCCAAGCCAGCAAACACGCAAGAAACACTGCACATAGCTCGGGATGAGACCACTCTTCCGGGATCCCTTGACACACATATGACTCTCACAGAACACCCAAGGTATCCACCGAGTCAAAGGCCAACAAGGCATTGAATCCTGGGTTCATCGGAGCCCGAGACAACTCAAATATTATATCAAAAGTAGAGAGCATTAACGCGTTCATTGCCTACGTCATGATGATTAATGAGCCCCTACAGAGGGTCGCGATGTCACCAGAACGCATCCAACACAGATAGCACGTCAACGCATTGACGCGGCGCACGCCTTGGTCACGATAATAGACGTGGCCAGGACCTCGAGCGTGATAATACAACATTGCGGTCATAACCTAGGGCACATTAACACAAGATCACGGCCATCACCTGAGTCACGTTCTTCAGGATCGCATCCAACACAAAGATCGCGTTCCTAACCGCCCAACTGTTCATCTTCTTAGATGAACTCGACCACACGACACAACGCATTAATAAAAGCGCCCTTTGAGAGCACCGCATTAAAACACCGAACTAGAAAAATACTAAAAGCTGTGGAAATCATTGTTCCACGCCCTTCTGGAATTGAAGAATAGGTCGACCGAAAGTGGCTATACATAGCCCCTCTGCATAAAGTCTGCTTGGCATTGGTATTCGCCGTCAAGAAGTTGCGGCACTACCTCCTATCTCATCGGGTTGAGCTCATATCCAAGCACGACCCCCTCAAGTTTCTCCTCAGGAAGCCCATTCTCTTAGGTTGACTAGGGAAATGGGATCTCCTATTAATGGAGTATGATATTACCTACGTCCCCAAAAAAATAGTCAAGGGGCAGGGCATGGCTAAATTCTTAGCAGTCCATCCAGTACCGGACGATTCTCCCTTCAATGTGAAGCTCCCAGACGAGGAGTCTCTTGCTCTTCAACCACAAAAGCTGGTCAAACAGAGCGAAGACGTTTTGCATTACTGGCAGTAAGATGCCCTCATAGCCAACTTATCTTGCTAGGAGCTATACTTCGATGGCACTTCCTGAGGCACTACTCGGAGCAACCTTAGCTCAAGCGTCACGGCAGGTGCCAGAATCATCTTCCTGACTCCTCAGGGTGGAGTTTTGTATAACTCCTGTGCCCTCATGAAAACCATGACTAATAATGAAGTCAAATATGAAGCTCTAATCATCGGGCTCCAGATGGCTCTTGACATGGGCAACAAATGCCTCAAAGCCTATGGAGATTCTCGGCTAATAGTTCGGTAGGTCCTCGGTATCTATGAAGTGCAGAAGTCACAGTTGGCTCCATCCCACGCCGTCATCACCCGCCTGACCCAGAAGTTCTATTTCTTCAAAATAGATCATGTTCCCAGAAGCGATAGTGCTCAGGCCGATGCCCTAGCAAAGTTGGCGGCAGCCATTAAACTCCTACCTGAGGCTGAAGTCGACATCACCATCAAACACAGAAGACTAATGCTCGGCTCACTCGAAGCCAACTCCGATCTCACAGTCTACGAGGTCCAAGACCTCGACTAGGACATTCCTCCTGAAGAAGAAGATTGGCGTGAGCCCATCGTCAAATTCAAAAAGGGGTGGCTCCCTCCTGATAGGACCCAAAGGGTCCAGCTGCTTCATTCAGCAACATCATATGAGTTGATCGGCGACTCCCTGTATCGACTCATCCACGAGAAGCACAAGTCCATTCTCTTGAGGTGCGTCTCCTCAATCGAGGCTCGAGCTTTTATGCGTGAGGTCTATTCCGGGTTGTGCGATGCACATCAGGTCAGAGACAGAATGAAACACAGCATCAAGCTCAAGGGCTTCTATTGGCCTACCATGTACGCGGACTGTGTCCAGTACGCCCGTACGTGCCACCAATGCCAAGCTTTTGGCCTAGTACCCAGAAGGTCTCCTAACCCATTGCGTCCCACAGCCCCGAGCTGGCCATTCGCCGAGCGGGGCATGGACATCGCGGGGCCTTTCCCACCATCTTCCAAGGGCCACAAGTACATCTTGGCTGCCACTGATTACTTCTCTCGTTGGGAAGAGGCCCTTCCCCTGCGGGAAGTCACCGGCGAGGTGGTTGCCAGATTCGTCCGACACAACATCATCTACCGATTTGGTACTCCCAATCGCATAGTCTTCGACAATGGAACACCCTTCAAGAACAGGGCCATATACGAACTGGCGGCCAAATTCCACATCGACTGGAGAACCTCTTCAGTCTACAACCCGCAGGCCAATGGTTTAGCCGAAGCCTTTAACAAGACCCTCTACGAGCTCCTGTCTAAGATTGCTAGCCAACGGAAACGTGATTGGGGTGAAAAGGTCTTCGAGGCATTATGGGCCTATCGGACAATCTACAAAACCCCCACGGGATGTTCGCCCTTCTCCCTCATCTATGGGGCAGAAGCCATCATCCCCATTGAAATCTAGTTAGCATCGTACTGCGTGGTGGTGCACATCGGCTTGGCCGGTCCTGATGAAAATGAATACCAGAGAAGGCTGGAAGAGCTCGCCAGTCGGGAAGGCAAACAGCTCGAAGCCTATAAGCACTTATAGGTATACCAGGCCTGTTAGGTTTCGATCAGAGATGCAGCGGAAACAACGAAACCCTAAGAAGTGCATCGTTGCTGGCGATCAAAATTAAAACAAATTAAAGGCCACTTAGGAAGAACAATTTCTATACCTTTGCGGGATTAACTAATTCCCAGATGCCTGAAGATGATCGAGTAGAGGCTCGTCGGGCTACTAGCCGTCCAAGTGTCCGGCCTCTAGATGTATCCACACGAGCAGCAGGAACAGATGGATTCTCCTTCTCGATCTCCATGCTTCGGCCACTCCTCAGCAGCACCATCCACCACAGTAGGAGGAGGAGGGAGAGAGGGGGGGCGCCCAGACCAGGAGGAGAGAGAGAAAGAGAGGGGGCGGCCAGAGGAAACCCATGAACCCTACAAACCCCAAACATAATAGTTTTCACTAAATTGGCCCGATCTAGCCCGTTCGAGACCCAAACCATGCACAGAAGTAGGGAAAATGTGCAGGAGGAAGTGACGATCCATCTCCCTACCTCCACCGAAGAAACCGAGTGCCGAGGCGACTAAACCAGGCCAAAAATCACAACGCAAGCTCAACCACCAGCTTTGAATCCACTGTTTGGGATCGCGCCAAAATCTATCCGATCCTCGCTCCATCACACGTCTCAGCAGCTTCTCGGCGTCGTAAGCTCACCCACGAACCCCTCTGTCTGCAGTCGGAGGCGAGGAGGCGAGTGAATGAGAGAGAGAAGGGGGTGGGTTTATATATAAAAAAAGAAATTAGAAATTTTTCTAATATCTGAAAATCCACAAATTACACTAAAAATGCACTAATTTAGAAAAATACACAAAAATAGTCGAAACGATCCTCAAGAAGAGTACATTGCAACTGTATCGTCCACGAGTCGATGAATTGAGAAATAAACTCACCGTAGGGTTCCGTAACTAGTATGAGAGAAAAACACGCAGGGATCGTAAAACTCAACTCGGGAGCTACAAAAGTGATCTGAAACTTTAGAAAAAGGATCTGAAAGACCAAATAATGACCCAACAAGACACAGTAAGGATCCAGGGCATTACATCTTTCCCTCCTTTAAGACATTTCATGCTCAAAATTTAAAGACTAACCAAGAAGAAGTAGGGAAGAACAACCCCAATATACTAACAGGAAGCAACACAAATCTCGAGAAACATAGTTTAGAGGCACATAGTCGGACCCTAATCACGAGTACACGCTCAAGATTGAGCACGGCACATGTGAACACAAGTCTGACACCTCCGAAACAAGGCAACGTCGCTTACGTCTCACAGGAAAAGAGACACGACTGCCACAACAATAGATACTGAGGAAAACGAAACGACAGGCACATCAAGCAGCAGCTTAAACAAGGGAACATGGTCCTCTTAGCTGACAGCCTGACAACATCATCGGCTCCAGTGCCAAAGGCAACAGGGAACACTTGGCACACAGGATACCAATGACAAATTCATGGAGAGACAATAGTAACATAGCAGCACTGGACCACGAGCACAACCAAGTCAGTCCTCAGTCAGATATTACATCTGATCGAGTCGCAAGCTAACTCTACCAGGAGAAAGGAGTATAGTAAAGCTAACCGACAAGAGTTGGCCTACAAAGTGCTAATAACCGATAGGCAAAATCATAGAGAAATAGCACTTGAAAAAATAATAACAACGACAGCACCTGTAGGATTTTGGCGCCGCACAGCACATAGAACCACAGAACACAACTGCAAGCTGGGTTACAATCAAGGCACAACAACAGTTGATCACACGACCATAGGGATGAGTCATGCATCGAGCAGCTCACCAAGAAAAGACCCACGACAACGAGAAAATGACAATCTCGGGAAATGTATCTCAAGGACTACGACACGCCTCAACAACACGACACCCAAGAGATAAAATGCAGAGCAAAGGGTACTCAATCAGCAGGAATGCCGACCAATTCCCCAACACTCGCAAACGCTGATGCCAACACCAGAAAAATTACCAGCAACAGCACGGCAATGGACTACATCGAGGCACAGGAAGCAAAGATGAAGTCGCATCGAGAAGAATAATTCTCTCAACTAGTGGGTTATCAGCCCACCCGCTTCCGCTGCGCACTCACACACACACACAGGCATCGAAAAATAGCTCGGTATCCGCATCTTAGCACACACACGGTGCCTATCACAATTCATGAAAAATCACAAATTTAACGCCACGAGTACTGATCCAGTGAACAACCGATCACAGGAAGCTTAAGTGTAACGAAGGAGAGTACCAACTTCAGTACAAAGCCCAAAGCCCAAGGAAAAATATAAATCTCAGCTTACCTTTACGTCCTGAAATAATAAATGAGCCTTCACAACACATCGGTCATTGGACACGGCACGACGAACATAGTACGCAACAGCTCCTAACACCATAACAGAGTCCAAAGCTAAGCAACTGTATAACAAGGAATAGATCAGGTTTAGAATAAAGTTGTCCACACTTAAGCAGACATAGGACAAAGGCATCACTAAGACAGTAATTCCAAGGCTAACCTCGAGAAGACTCCACCAGATGGGATGAGAAACATCAAGCTCGACAAACAGAAGCTCACCAGGAAGGGAAAATCCTAGGTTCGTCTGAGCATCTTCTCAATCATGGAATCTAATCAAGCACGTCATCAGAAGTGAAACATATCACACTACATGTTAACTCTTTGGACCGGAGTCACGAGCAGCTAGCTATAGTTGCAGAAGTTTTTGATTCAGAGACTGACACAAAAGACACTGGTCGTCTACTCATCATCGGGGGGCTTAGAGTTCGAGGACATTTTCTGACGCTCGTTGTAGTAGCTTTTTGTTTTCTTTTCCATTCGTTGAACTTCCATGTATCTTGGGGGATGCCCCGAGTACCATGTATTTTGCCCTTTCATTCAAATGAAACGTCTTCATTATCTGTTTAGCACATTTGCCGCTGAATCACAACTTCATTCCCCTTTTCCTTTTAGCTAATTTGTTCAACCCGGATATACGAGTTACTAATGTAGGAGAGCGCTTACGCCTTCAGCGAAGGTATGAGGAGTTCGCTCCACTACAGCGCAACTATTCCTAAGGCCTAAATTTAGCTAGGATTTGTCGAATACCTGAGGGTAAAGGTGTAGTGGCCGCTAGGGCCAGAGGGTAAAGTCAGAAAGCCTATTTGTAGACCTTGTCGATGGTGATGAAGTTTGTGAATAACATTCTTATCGGTGAGCTTGAATGCCAAAGACAAGGAGTATGATCATTCCTTGATGGGGCAAAAGGCCCGAGTCAGGGTAAATTCATCGATTTCTACGAATAACGAAGAAAGTTGAGGGCAGGTTTGTTCATCGATATGAGTTAAATGTCGAAGCAAGATGTTTGTTTATCGACGGGGATGGAAGGTCTGGGCTGATGGTTTGTTAATTGATTCTGCCGATGGTTTATTGATCGATTTTATTGATGATAACAACAATCGATGGTAGGATTTGTTCATCGGCATAGGTTAGATGTCGAAGCAAAAGGTTTGTTTATTTACAGGGACGGAAGGTCCGAGCCGATGATTTATGTTGATCGATTTCACCGATGATGATGAAGATCGATGGTAGGATTTGTTCACCGGCATAGGTTAAATGTCAAAGCAAAAGGTTAATTACAGCATAGGTGTAAGGCTTATACCAGTGGTATGTGACTTGCCGGTCACACGTAGGAATTCTCGTGAGACCTGAATGGTGAATGAGATCATAACATCACTTCCATCATCATTTCATTCATTCATTTTTTATTCATCATTTTTTTGATCACATTATCAACCAAAGCACCCTTTCGGGTTTTCACCGAAGCCGACCCCCTATTGCTTTTGCCCACGTGCCCTTTCGAGTTTTCACGTGGCGGGATACCCAATTTTCACTATGACGCCCTTTCGGGGATTCGCCACAGCTGGGTTATAGCCATTTTTGCCCTTACTCAACGTGGCTGGGTAAGGACGGCGACACACCTCTATTTTAAGCCTCATTTGCTCCTCTTTATTTTTGACTTGATTTATAGAACTGACGCCAGAACGGGCAGAGATCTGTTCATTGGCATTGGCTAAGTGCCGAAGCAAAGATAGGTTTATTCATTAACGGGGATGAAAGATCTTAGTTAGTGAAAAGCTAACCGATCTTGCCGATAATGAGAAGGGTCAGTGATGATTTGTTCATTGACATTGGTTAAATGCCGAAGCAAAGATATGTTTGTTCATTAATGAGGACGAAGGGTCCAAGTTAAGAAAATGCTGACCGATCTTGCCAATGATGACAAGGGTTAATGCTGGTTTGTTCATCGACATTAGTTAAATACCAAAGTAAAGATATATTTGTTCATTAACGAGGACGAAGGGTCCAAGTTAAGGAAATGTTGACTGGTCTTGCCAATGATGACAAGGGCCAGTGCTGGTTTGTTCATCGACATTGGTTAAATGATGAAGCAAAGATATGTTTGTTCATTAACGAGGACGAATGGCCCAAGTTAAGGAAATGCTGATCGGTCTTGCCGATGATGACAAGGGCCAATGCTGGTTTGTTCATCGACATTGGTTAAATGTCGAATCAAAGATATGCTTATTCATTAACAAGGACGAAGGGTCTAGGGTCAGGGAAAGCTGACCGACCTTGCCGATAATGACAAGGGTCAAAACTGATTTGTTCATCGACATTGGTTAAATGCCGAAGCAAAGATATATTTATTCATTAACGAGGATGAAGGGTCCATGATGTGACACCACTATGGGGGTGGCAACCACAAGACCACTGCCCTTGGACCTAGAGTTGCAAGTAAGTAGTGTACCCAGCGATATCACTCAAGCGGGCTCACCCGCGTAACGCACACATGTGCCCGTGGGCAACCCAATGATGGTGGAGAGGGTCCAAGTAGGGACCTTGAAGATCCGAGGGATTTGACGAGCTTGAGGCTAAACCCCTAAGGGCCCGGGATGCCCAATTTCACTAATTTTGAGAACGGATGGTGAGTTGACCGATTAGATCGACCAAGTCAAGTTGAATTTTAAAACACTGATTGTCAATGTTCTTGTTTGTATGAAGTTAATGCAATGTTGAGTGTACTCCATCTCCCCCCCCATGTTTGTACCTGCCTTCCCGTGTTATATGGCAGCATTCTCTATCATTTTCTTCATCACCTACGTGTGCATTTCTTTTAAGAGTTTTATGACCAATTGAAGTTGAAAGTCCATTCATATCCGCGGAAATCTTGGACGAAAGTTAAGGATTTTATGCGATTTCATGTAACACAAACTCTTCCAGATTAGGCTTCGGGGTCACCTCCCAGGTCGAATATCTTCCAAATCCTTCCACCAAATAGAGTCCCGTTTGTTCCTAGCTCTTATCCTAACTATTATCTCAAGATTGATCCAGATATCTTGAGATTTGGTGGACTCTATCCTCTGAAATCGCAGGAGACAGTTCTGCATTCTAGTATTCTCTATATAATGGACCCTGTGCAACCTATGCGGGGGGGGCAACCCCACTTCAAAGAGAGAATTATTTACTATGATTTCCATCTCTTTGGGCTCATTTTCATTGCTCCAATCTTTAGTTATTCATCTCCCATTTCTCACATTTATCACAGATTGCACTGTTTCTGCACGTTTTTACACTTTCCTCTATTTTGCACAGATCTTGTCTCTCTACTCTCTTCATCAAATTTCATGATTTCAAATCTTATGCCTGCGCAACATTCCCACCTATCTTTTGCACCCATTTATGGGGGTTAAAAATCCTCTCCCGGTGTGTACTCCCCCTTTCTTTACCCCTAATTTATCATTTCAGGACATATACTACACTTAATTTTGTAGTGGGTTTTATCTCTTTTTTGTGACTTTATTTTGTAGAAGATTGTTGATAGAACGTAAGGCCCTTGCATTCTAGCCGGATAGGAGGTGCACCCACGATCAATTTCTCGCATCCGTTTTGAAGCGCGATCATGTTGTAGTAGTTCATCTTCGGGCCGCATCTTCTTCCTCATCTTCCAAGGTACATGGCGCTGTCTTCATCCTTCCTTCATCCTTTTGGTGCTGTAGAACCTTGGTGGCGATCACAGTTAGGTTCCTCTTATTCATCGCTCTTTGTTTTTTTCATGCAATCTCATATTCATATGCATGTTTACACGTTCATAGTTTGTGGGGGCGGGGAGAGGTTGAAACATCTTACATCTACAGTAGTCACATATTTGGAATCCTTTAATAACCCACGACCTACCAACATGTCTCTCAACCTTGTAAACATAGTAGGGTGCATTCTGAAGACTTTGTAACATCTCTCTTCATGTCCATTGACAATTGATGTCACCCACATTTGACCTGTGTACTTTGATGAGTGCATGTGGACATGTAAAATTTCACGTCCGCGAAGCTCCTCAAGTAAGTTCAGAGCAAACACTATCGCAAGTGATGTCGGGGCTCGCCTCGACCCCAGCGAATAGAAGAACTTCAAGAGGCGGTGGCCAAGTTGGGTATCCGGAAGCCCCCTACGTCCTACAGGGTGCATTAAACCATGAGAGTCACTCACCCTGAATCAACATCTTGCCGTGATCCCACCTGGCAACTACGGCAGCAAAGAGCACCTCCGGGGATTTCGAACGTCTCGAGTCCCTGAGTAGAGCAAGTGATTACGGGTCATGGCATCCGCGTCAACCCACGCCCGTACGGGCAAATTAACTCCCAACCATAAAAAGGAATGTCTTTGGAGGCCTCCTAGCATAGAGGGCCAAATGAATTTGAAGCACCCTTAAGCCAGTGGGGGCATAACTCCAAGCATAGGTGACGACACTCGGGTGGCTCGATCTGGCGGTGATCCCTGCACCCTCGATCCGATGGCACCCCAGCACCCTTGATCCGGTGGTGCCCCAGCGCTCTCAATCTGGTGGTGTCTCCAATGCCGTTCGATACAGCAGTGTCTCCCATGCCACCCGATCCGGTGGCTCCTACCCTTCAATACGGCATCCCTTTTTGACGTCGAACCGGTGGCATCTTTAACCCTTGATTCGATGGCCTCGTTGATCTGGTGGCTACCCAGCCCATCCGATCTGGTGGCACCCTACGCCCTCCATCTGGTGGCGCGATTGGCCTCACTCAATCCGGCTGCTCCAGCGGCAGTTATACGAAAATGGCGAATCATGCTTTCCACAGGACCATTGGACATTTCCTCCACCTGGCTGACCTCCACCTCGGCGCGCAGTGGCCGTGAACCAAGCTATCACCGTTTGGGAAGCCTCCTATGGTGTACCTCTCAAAAGGTCAACTGGTCACACTGATCATGTCAACAACTTCAATTGAAAGGTCTGTGCATACCTTCTCTATCAGTCAGGTAAGGCATGCTCATTTTAGTTGGTAAGTATTAAGGCCTCTATGCTAGCTCGTGTCTTGAGTCCGTGCATAGCGTTGCTTAACGCATCTTCAAGTCCGTGCACGTTTACCTGCATAATAAAGTCGGTGCACATGTCTCATACATGCAAACGAAGTCCTTGCATGTTTCTCCAACGCATTCTAAGTCTGTGTAATACAACGTCCTTGCATGTCAAAGCCCGTGCATGCTTTTGGTTTATACACCAAGTCCGTGCATATTTTTGGGGTGAACACCAAGTCCGTGCAAGTTCTGGTGTGTACAACTAAAATCTGTGCATGGTTTGGGTTGACCATCAAGTCCGTGCATGTTTTGCCAATACACTCTGAGTCCGTGCATATGTCTCTTATGCAATCTTCAAGTATGTGCACGTTTATCTGCATCACAAAGTCCGTGCACATGTCTCATACATGCAAACCACGTCCTTGCACATCTCTTCAAACATAGTCCGTGCATCCTTCCTTTCTGGAATGAACCCAAGTCTGTGCATACATAGTCAGTGCACATTCTTTGTTTCATTGGATGTGAAATCCGTGTACATTTTTCAAACGTAGTCCGAGCACATTTTTCTTTTACAAAGTCTATGCACACTTTCTTTATTACAAGTCCATGCTTATTTCTTTTATGTACTCCTTGAGTCCATGCATACTGGATAATAGCATACTGTTTCAATGCTAACTAGGTGTTCATTATAATGACAGGGACTAAAATAGAGGGGACTTCCTGAGAACCAGGAACGGTGTTCGTGAAGCCTGAGGAGGGGCACGTGATTCAAGACGTGAAGATTCTGACACGTGGACCAATATAAGAAAAGGATACAGAAACCCCTCATCCAAGCTTCTTCTAGAGGTTCTGCTCAGCGTATAAAAGAAGAGGTTCTTCCTTCAAAGAAAAAGTAGAGAATTGACAAGGAGAAGATGACAGAATCTGAGAGTGAGCAGCTGAGGAAAAGGAGAGTGAGCTGAAGTCTGAGAAGAAGAAGAAGAAGAGTGTGAAGCAATTTGAGAGAGCAGCAGATAGCACGAGAGATCTGTAAGAGAAAAGAGAAGAGGAGATTCTGAGAGAAAAGAAAGAGAGAGAGCAGCAGAGAAACTAGCAAGAAGAAGAAGGAAGAGGAAGAAAGAGTGGGAGAGTTCGTGAAGCTGATTGAAGATCTGATCTAACTGGAATTTGGATCAAATCTAATCCAGATCCGCTCTTGTGAGAGCTACATTTGTTTTTACTTTCAGTTTGTTCTATTTTCTTTTGTTGTTTCATTCTTAACTTCGTTCTTCTGATCCTTTGGTTTTGAGGTCGGGTTCCTCCTGTGGTCTCAACAGAAGGGAGATCTGTTCTCTGGTTTGCTGGTGACTTGGTGTCACTTGTGGTTCCTCTTGTGGATTCAGGAGAAGGGAGACTTGGTGTCTCCGGTTGCAAGTGATTGCTTGTCACTTGTGGGTTCCCTCCGGTCTGGAGGAAGGGAGACTGTGTCTCCGGCTACTAGTGACGGGCTATTACTAGTGTTCCCTCTGGGTTGGAGGAAGAGAAGAGTCTCTTCCTCTGGTCAAGCTGTTAGGCAGCGTTTGTAGGCAATCTGTGGTGCCCAGCGGATGCAAGCTGTGAGGCGCAGCAGTAAGCCACAATCTAGTTTGAGTGTGGGGTGGACGTAGGTCTGTAGGACTGAACCACCTTAAAAACCCCATTGTGGAGCATGGTTTGATTCCTTCTCTATTTCACTAGATGCATGCCTAGGTGTTCGATCTAATCGCTTATCTGATTGTCTCCGATCCCAGTAGATGAATGCTTAGATTCATTTCCATCAACGATTCTGAATCTTTGGATGTTGTGTACACAGATACTTGATTGGACTCCGCCAACAGCTTAGATTTTCTTAAGGGTCTGGACTCTAGCAGTCCAACTACTTGATTATGTGCTCCATCGGTTTTCATATCCAGTTGAGCTTAATGGGTTTTTAATTCCGCATAAGTGTCTAGTATATCGTGTTATTGGGCAAAGTTTTTAGAAGGGGATTCATTCACCCCCCTCTGAATCTAAACCTTGCACCCCAACAGGGTTGGCAGCCAAGTGCAAGGAGTTTGAGGGATGCCTGAAGGGATTCGAAGCGGAAGTTGTCGGGCTCCGAGAACAATTGGAGCAGGTGGAGCGGGTCTCTGCTGGGATGGAGCAAGACTATGATTTCTTCTGGGTTCAGTCCGAGATGGCTGAATCCCATGCGTCCAAGCAGGGGATGCAGATGAAGACCATTGAGCTTTGGGCTTAAGAGGTGGAGGTGCAGCTTGCCGAGCTGTGCTCATTGATGTCGACCGCCTGCGAAGAGGCAGTGGAGAACTTTCGCTAGTCCCTGGCTTATCAGGCTGAGCTGACCTCGGCAGCCCTGGAGGTCTTTGGGCCCGTGCCTGATCAAAGCTTCTAGAAGGGCTGGGAGGCCGCTCTTCGGGCCATGGCTGAGAGCTCAGGAGCCTCGGTACCTCCTCTTCCTCCTCCATCAGCTCCTTATGGCGCTGAGGCCAGTGATGGCAAGGAGTAGCTTGGAGACGAGGAGACTGGGGCTGAGGAGTAGGTGCCAGAGCCAAGCACCAGTGAGCGACCAGTCAAGGATGACACATTGGTAGAGAAACATCTGGTTGACTTGACTGATGATCCACCAACCATGGAAGTCGTTGCCGCACGTGAGCCCAAGGATTATGGGTCACGTGACAATGCTACCAGGGCGAGTGCCTGAGAGGACATCTGCTATTTTTCTTTCTCTTTCTTGCTCTGTTGAGGTGGTTTCCTCCTTTTGTAATATTCTCACTTTTCGAATGGAAGACTTTCTTCATTTTCACAAACTCTGGAATCTTTAGGATCTACTACGTATTTTGCTTTCTCAGCTTGCACTAAGATTTCCTGGGGATACAGAGCTACACCTTGGGGGTTACCCTAAGAGGGCACGACCTTCAAGACCCACTGCTTCAATATCCATGAATCTGAAAAGGAGGTAGGACTCCTCCTTCCTTCTGGGAACTTCATCCCTCCCCTATAAATAGCATTGGGAGAGGGCTTGGGAAGCCATCCTGAGCCCATTGTCCATAGTAACTGGTTCTCTTGTAGATGTCATCAGAGAAGTTAAGTTCTTCTTCAGAGGAAGGTAGCCCCCCTAAGGAAGGTGGTCCTCCAAAATGCCTATGCTTCCGGAAGGGGCACTGCCGGAACCGTGGCCGGCCCTAGGGGAGGGCAGCAGTGGAGGCCCTGCTGAGGAATACAAGCGGGGATACCTAGACGGCTAGCGGGATGCCTTAGGGATGGTTAACTGCCTGTACTCTGTCAAGGGGGTTTTGAACCTCCTTCCTGACAAGATCCGTCCCAAGGAGGATGAGTAACCTTTATGTAACTTCTCCTCTGCTGACAAATAAAACTTCTTTTCTTCAATCTTCTCTTTGTTCCCGTGGCGTGAGACTATTTTTCCCATTGCCTTCCTTGGTTTGCAGGCGTATAATGAGGCGCTCTCCATTACTGGAGGGAGCGTCTCTTATTTGTAGGCAGTAGTGATAGCAGGCGTGGAAGCCGGCCTCGTGTGCCAGCCTTTGGATATAGTGGGTAGATTGGTTGGTGTAATGGGTTTGCCTGATTATTGCCCTGCCCCCTCTGTTGTCACTGCAATAGTACCGGATCTCACCAGGGTTATGGCTTCAGGCAAGAGGACCTAGCTCTTTTCCTGGTGCAGGCCTCTACGCAGGAGAGTTCTCCAGCTGGTCCGCTTACTTGGAGACAGACAGACCGAGAGGTGAGTTGTGGCTTCAATCGAGGTGGATCCAGCTCTTCTTCCTGGTGCAAGCCTCTAGGCAGGCATCTCTGCTGTTGGTATGCTTCCCTAGAAGCACTGGCACTGGGAGATGAGTTGCCCACAAAAGTTATCTCAGTGGTCGCTGACAGGTAACCTGAGAGAGGTGGTACCAGATGGACAAGATGCTAAAGACTGGACTGGTTGCCATATGACCATAGCCTTAGCTTGTCTTGTTTTTCCGTATGCTTGTATGTTGGCCGTGTGAGAACGGCTTTTTGGAACTTGGCAGCTTGTATTTTGACAAAAGAATAAAATTCTCTAGTTTGAGCCTATGTTGATGTGTACCTCTTGATTGGAGACTTCTGCGTGGTGTGCTTATAGGAGTGGGTAACGTTGTTATCTTCAATCTTGTGTACATACACTCATCTCCTTGAGCCTACCAAGAAATTGTGTCTTCCCTTGGGTCTTTTGACTATTGCCATTGTTTTCGAGGGGGCATGAGTGCCCGCCTCTTGGTGACTTTAGAGCCACCAAAGTTTTGAAGGGGAGCAGTGCTCGCCTCTAGGGAACCCGTAGGCTACCTTCTCATTTTCGAGAGAGCAGTGCTCCCCTCTTGGGGGCTCATATACCCCTAGGAAGCTCGTAAGCCTCCTTCATTTGTTAAGGGAGGAGCGCTCGCATCTAGGAAGCCCATGAGCTACCTCTTCATTTTCAAGGGGAGTGGTGCTCGCCTGTGTAGGACCTAGAGAGTCGGTGGCCAGATGCGTGTGTTGCTGTCGGGAGAGGGTGATGGGTTATAGGTAGTGAGAGTTTGGATGGAGTCTCCCTCTCATACCCCTTTCCTTTCCCATCGTAGTTCACGTCCACACTGCTACAACACAGGGGGGTTAGAACATACAAATAATGTGATCGCCAAAGGTGTTAACCTGAACCTCATAGGAACAAGATGATCGCTTGGGGAATGCCTCAAGTGGGGAGAACGTTGGGTCCCGACTTCTCCATCCTCGGACGGCCAAGGGTGGAGAGCCCTACTTCATCCCAAAATGCCAAAATCATGTAAACAATCACAAAGGCTCACAAAAATAAAGAAAAGAAGGCCATTTGTACTGCACAGTGTAGCAACAATCCTAAAAATTAGTGGGGGATAGATTATGGCATTGTAATTACCTCAAATCCATGTTTGACCTCTCCCAATTGCTAGCGTCTACAGAGTACACAATACGACACCCCCTTTCAGCCCTCTCCATGAATTCTTCCAAGGACTCATCATCACATGGATGAGTGTCAGTATGCCTCCATGATAGATGCCTTGGTTACTGACCACTTTTTTCGATCATCCAGGTCTAGCCCCAACAGTTTCTGAGCCCCATCTTGGTAATCAGGGTAGATGACCCTGGTCACTGCCTCGCCATCCACCTTGAGGCTTGTGATTCGGACTACATCTTCCAGATTGGGCACCATGTGCCCCCAGGGCATCAAGAAAGCCCGACTTACTGGGTCCCATCTTTCGTGCAATACTTTGATGAGGATGAGGTTGAGCGTGATTGGCTCGATTCGGAGAAAGGTCCCAAACCCCATCACATCTAGCCTGGCCTTCTGGAAGTCGGGAAGACCCTGATATGCGGCCACCACTAGCTCCCATGAAATGTGTGATCTCATCACGCTCTGCATATACACAAGGAGTGAGAAAGGGGTGCTTTGCTAAGAAAGAAAAAGTAAGAAAGGATGAGAGAAGGGACGAGAAGGTTCATTTTACCAGTTGTGATTGAGTCCTCTTGCTGAGGTGCCCTTCAATGTCTGAGAGTCTTTTGGAACTGCTGCTAGATCTATTCATCTTCAAGGAGTGGGAGGAATCACCCTCTACTCTAAAACTCGATTCACCCTCCATCCTGAAGTTTGGGAAACCCTCACTCCTTCCCCTTTTTGCAAATGTTCACTCTTTAAAACTGCTCTGATGCTTCAAAAGGGAGTGAAGGAGGGAAGTATTTATAGGAGTGGAAGAGGCACGAGCATAGGGCGCTTTCCTTTCAATCCCATGTGTCACTTCACCGCTTGCACAGGGTAATTGATTGGGCCGTGTAACATGATGACTCGCTCCCTACGCAGTTTAGGGGTGGCCTGTCATGTTGTAAATAATTTTGAATAAAAAAAGAGAAAAATAAAAGACCAAAAAATGCGGTGCATTTGTAGGAAGTTTGAAATGTCACATGAGAAAAGGGGTTAAAAGTCGTCATTACTGACTACGATGGTAGATTCGCAAGGAGAAGAATGGCCGCAGCGAGACATGATTCCCTATTTTAGAGTGAGGTCTCGTCAAACGCATCACGTGGGAACATTATAAACGAGAAGAAGTGTAAGGGAGAAGGAACGCACAAGAGAGCAAACGAGTGGTAGGAAACCAGATCACTCCATATAAACTGTCATGAACGTCACAAGCAAGGGGGTAGTTGTACAAACAACTCTCTAACTCTCACCACCACTCTCCTGCTCATTCCTTTGCTCGTCCCTCTCCTCTCTCTTGAGACGAGAGTCCCTGGGAGGCCTCCTGGAACTCTGTGAGGTAGTACTCGCCTACAGTGCCCGCTTAACCTCAACGGCTCGCTGCTACCATGTCACAGTGATGAACAAACTACCCACAGAGAGGTATCCGGATTGACGAAGGCGCGACCCGAGCTCTCGTGCCCTCTCATGGCGCTCCTCACTATCTTTCAGCCTTTGTTCCGCAACCCAAAGGCCTAGCTGGAGCTCCATCACTTGGGCCTCTAAGGCCCTCTTCTCATCCTAATCTCGTTGCCACTCTGTCCCCCTTTCTTCTCTCTCCCTTTCCTTTTCCTCTCTCTCTCTCTCTACCTCTCTCCTCGCCATCTTGAGGAAGACCCTCAACTCCATGATGTCTCGAGGCAGCCCCTCTTCATCGTGATGTCGCAGCTCCGCTATGGTGGCCGCCCAAGCGTCACGGTCCTCCTCAGCCCGGACTGCGCGAGCCAGCGCTTCCTAGATCTCCAATGCATACCAAAGCCAAAACATTTCACATGGTCATTGAGAGAGCGGCAACTAGCTAACATCCAAGTAAAACAAGTACTCACCCGAGCGGCAAGCTCGCACTCTGCCTCCCCGGCACGGGCCACTACACTGGCAAGTTGCTCCTGCAGGAAGGTGATTTACAAACAAGGAACCTGGGAGCTAGAAGATGGCTCGCCAACCATCCTTGATGTCGCTGCTTGCCGGGCGTGCTAGAACAAACAACAATCGGCAACTAAGTCTCAAAAAAAAGAGGAAAAAGGGTGCATTGCATGAACTCACCAAAATGTCCAACTCTTGACAAATAACTGCCAGTTGCTACCGAGCGTCTGCTAGCTGGGCCCGTAGGCCAGTAATGATGGCGTCATGAGCATCCTGCATACATCAAGATTTGTGTACAAAACAAAAAAAAATACCCATTTTATGTTTACCTCTATTAGTCTCAAGTCTAACAGTACAGTCGACAGAACAGAAAAGACGTACCGAAAGAGTCGGGGGAAGCCCGATAAGGGTACCAACTGGCCACAACGACACGCTATGCCAAGACCCGGGGAAGCAGCTCGAACAACGACCCACCTGAAAAGTAGGGATGAGCCCCGTGTCACTGGCTCAATAGGGGTCACGTAGATCCCCACTGAAAAACACATAGTAACACACTAAAAAAATAGGTAAACAACTGTTAACAACAGTAGTAAGGGAGGAAAACTAAACTACAAAGTTGTAAAGGAAAGGGGTGCAGGAGTAGGGAGCAAGCGAAGAGCTGGGGAAGCTAGAAAAAGAAAAGGTAAGAGCCATACCGAACAGGCGTGACTGCTAAACTAACCTCGGCTCCGTGAACTACTCCAAGCAATGACAGAAAGGCAGACTCTGATCTGACGATGTCAGGTGCCGCCGATCCGCCGACAAGACGCCAGGCCTAAAGTGAAGACCTGCAAGAACAACATGAAAACTTACAAAAACCTAGACAAATGCTGACCCAGACAACATGACCAGAACGTCGTGCACACTATCCCGCACATGACTAGAATGTCATGCATATGACAGGACACTGACCTCAAGTGCGGCCACGAGAGGGCTGACCCGGGAGGTCACGACACATAAGAAAAGCGAAGAGAACTGCGAAGAGCCAAGTGCCACGTGACTGGAGTGCCTCACCACCATAAGAACAGCCAGCTGCATCCACTAACGTCTTATGTTGCGCCTACTAGTGTCTTGTCCACGTAACCTACCGCAAGGACTAGGCCGAGACAAAGACTCTGCTAGAACCAGAACAGTACCATAACGCGTGTGACTAGTCAGGGTCACATCTAACGATGTAAGTCCAAAGCCCCTGACCACGTATGCACACACTGGCCCACTGCCTAAGCCAAGCCTCCAGCTAGTATTCCCCCTCCGAAGGACGCTACGGTTGGAACGGGGGCTCACAGAACTTGCCTAAGAACTGTAAACTGGGAAAGTGCCCCGCTACAAGAGCCGTCACGCTGCAGCGTGTTATAAGGCTACAACTAGTGGAGGCTCCCAAGACATAGAGACTCAAAACATGAGTGTGGAAGTACAAATAGGCAAGAAAGCATTATCACACGTACTTCAAAGCACCAATGGCAGCACAGCCACTGCTGACAACTCAGGACAAGGCAGCTAGACCTACTCACGTAACGATCTTTGAGTCAGATGACTCGGAGGTAAGATCGTCACAGATAGCAGAACAAGCCTCCAATCAGTCTACTCCTAAGGCAGAGGAAACAACGCTCCGCAGGAAACGATTCACGGAGAACCGAGGGGACACCAAGAACCCTCAGCACACCTGGACATGCAACCAAGGTAGGACAATACCCTGATGCATCTAGAACACTGTCTCGAGCTGGACAGAATCGCTGAGACATCGAAAAGGTCACCTGTCAACCCCTGGTCTCACCAGGTTGACCAAAACCAGACACGACACACACACACAGACCCACACAGCAATACACAAGTAGAGAAGATGACACTCTGGGTAAAGCGAACCACCACTCAACCGCTAGGCGAACCCAGCAGTCAAAGGACATTCATTATGTGACCAGAGACAAGGACGCTGGCAGTTCTAGATTAAGTTGTTAGGGAACTGTCACAGTCAGGGAAAAGACCGCATCCAGTCACATGAACCGCCCGATACAGAAACTACCGACACACGGACACCACCCTAGAATACAAACCTAAGACAGACTGACACACGAACAAACACAGAATGGAACATCGAACAATGCAGAATAGAACACCGGCTATCATGGCCACAACAGGACTATAACGCACCACCATAGGGGCGTTACCTGCTCTGACACGCCAAGGGTGGGGTGTCAGGGCAACCAGGCCCAAAGCCTACACTCGAACGATGTAACGGCCTACCATAGGTGCGTCACACGCTCTGACGCACCAGGACTAGGGCATCAGGGTAAACAGGCCTAAAACTAAAACCCGGACCACGTAACGCACCAAGCCAGGCGCGCTACACCACCTAACGCACTAAGAGAGAGGCGTCGGGGCCAACAGGCGTAAAGCCTAACACGAACAATGTAATGCACCAGTCCAGGGGTGTTACACAACCTGATGCACAAGGGTAGATCCATCAGGGCTAACCGATCGACACGATCTTTGAGGTAGGCACGATCTTCGGGGAACTGATTGCCACAATCCTCAAAAACCACCAGAATGTAACGCACCATCATAGGGGCGTTACAGTCATGTGATGGTCCAGTATTGGTCTGTTAGTAACTGGGGGTACTTGCCTCTAAACAAGGTGTACACCTAATGTCAAAAGCATAAATGCCACCGGTCTGTTCACTAGGTTTAGTATCGGCAAGAATCAAAAGTGGAAGACAACCTGCTGTAACCCTTGAAAACAAATGTGAATGAGTCTTAATTGTTTAACCTCCATACATATTCAGGTTAAATTTTCTTGATAATCACTTTTTCTAGCAGTAGTAGGGTATTGTATTGACCTATTCTATTACAGCTATGAGAATTAGGTTCATTACTATAAATGGAGTCTATGCCCCTACTTCAGAAAGTCAGTCCATGTACTCCATCTTCTATAACTGATAAACCTGACAGTTTTCAAGCCTGCACACTGCTTGCCTCTTATGGGTTAAGTGTTGTTGCTTTGCTCACTTCCTGAACCATTGCATAGGCTGTTAGCTGATCTTTCTTCTGTCTACCCCTTCTTATTGATTCCTCCATTTTGCTAAAGTCAAAGGGGGAGAATTTGTTTGAATGTACAGGGGGAGAGTAGTTTGGTAAAGGGGGAGCATGCATTCAAGGGGAGCATTGTGTCATGTCAAAATGCACCATTAGTGTTGCCATCATACTTTGAATTGTCCATTAGTGTTGCCATCATCAAAAAGGGAGAGAATGTTGCAAACCTTATTTTGATGATGGCCAACATTGATCTATAGTTTCGAGCACATTTCTATGTTCAGAGCACGTTTGCCTTAGCTATAGAGTCCGAGCTTCCCTTTAGCTAGTCCATGCATGGTCCGTGCACACTATCATAAAGTCCATGCACATTCCACCGAATAGCAGAACTAAAGTCCGTGCAGTGTCTTCAAGGCGCATCATATAAGGTTAAGGCATGAAATCATAAGTCCATGCATCTCTCATACCAAGTCCCTCCACATTTTCATAAAGTTCGTGCACATTTTGGACTTAGACAAAATTCTGCTGGGTTGCATTTTAAGTCTATGCATGTTTTGCATCTAAAGTCCGTGCAGATTTTACCTGTGCATTGTAAAGTCCATGTATGTCTCACACTAAGTCCGTGCAAGTCTTCATATAGTCCGTGCACGTTGTTCTTCCAAGTCCATGGATGAACAATCCATTGCATTCTAAGCCCGTGCCTTTGAGTCCATGCATGTTCTCGCCTTAGCCTAGAACATAAGTCCATGCACATTCTATTTAGAAGGAAGGCAGACTCCGAGCATGAACAGTCATCTTCACCAAGTCCTTGCAACTCTTCATAGAGTCTGTGCAAGCTAAACCCCGTGCACATTTTTGTGTTTCAAACAAAGTCCTTGCATGCCTTCACAGAGTCCGTGGAAGCCAAACCCCGTGCATGTTTTGGTTTTAAAGCAAAGTCCTTGCATGTCTTCACATGGTCTGTACAAGCTAAACCCCGTGCATACTTTTCCTTGTGCATCTTGTCCTTGCAGCAGCTTAGCAAGTCCGTGCACATTTCCTTTTGGAAGAAAGTTACATCCGTGCATGTTCAGTTGAAACATGCATCCATGCACATTTTTGTCTCTGCTTCTCAGAACATGCATTCGTGCATGTTTTGCTCTGCTTCTCAAAATCTGCATCCGTGCATGTCTTGACTGCTTCATAAAACCTGCATCCGTGCACGTTTTTGCATTGCTACACAGAACATGCATCCGTGCATGTTTTGCCCTGCTTCACAAAGTCATCGACTTGCAATCAAGTCCGTGCACATATCATAGCACCGTGCACATTCTTCAAACCAAACTCCTTGCATGCTCTGCCTACTATCAAGTCCGTGCATCATCTTGTTAGTCTTGTATTAATGTCAGTGTATGCACTATTGCAAGTTAGTGTATGTCCGAGCACACACTGTTATAAAAGTTTTGCATGTCTGAGCATATGCATTAAGCCGTCTCTGTAAGCACGAGCATACACTGTTATACAAGCTTTGCATGTCCGAGCATATGCATCATCCCTCTCTTAGCAAGTCTGAGCATACATTAGCACCCGTGCATGTTTTGCTCGCCCTTTAGCAAAGCTGGAGCATACACTGTAGCAGAGACAGTGTATGTCCTGTTTAGGTCCAAGCACATAACATCGCCCATGCACATTTTGGTTTGTTGCATGTTGGAGCAAGTCCGAGCACATACACCACCTAGTCCGAGCACATACACTAGCAAAGTCTGAGCACATAATAACATCCATGCACTTTTTGCTCGTTGCATGTCAGAGTCCGAGCTTACACTGTAGCTAAGCCAGTGTAAGTCCGAGCACATTGGAGCTAGTCCAACCCCGTGCATGTTTGAAGTCAGATAAAAAATTCTGTGTAGTGTGTGATTGCTTGTTTAAGCATTTTATTCAATAGATGGATGCTTAGGACCGTTGCCAATAGAACTAATTTCTATATGCAAGATCACTCATATGATTTGAGTGCCTCATCAATCAAAAAAGTATATGAAAAGGCATGCCAGGAAAGATAAGTCACGCCTATCCGGACTGACATCTCTTGCGTGAGGAGATCCTTGATCCAACCACCACCTAGTACAATATTTGATTGATTGACCACTTTCATCATTTGAGTAATACTTATAGGTGTCTTTCACTACTGGAAGAACCGTGATTGCTCTTAATCTGTCTAGAGCATGGTTTAAATTTAAATTCCTCAAAAGTGCTCTAGGATCCATTCAGCCCCCCTCTGGATCACATTCATGCACGTCCCAATCACATATATGTAATCACAGCGGATCACCAATAGACATCAATTGGATCATAGCCCCTATCATACTCCCTACTTGAGTTAGTGTAACCTTGAACTCGGGAGAAATTTGCATTGCGATGGAGCGAACTCCTCATACCTTCCCTGAAGGCGTGAGCACTCTCCTGCCCTAGCAGCTAATGTATGCCAGGCTTGGTGAACTAGCATCATACCTCTACCCAAATCCATGAGGGAAAAAAAAGAAACATGCAGCTGCAACTTGACACCGAGATTGCAAGACAAAGCTGAAGAAATTTCATTGCATAAAAGGAAAGATAAATGGAGTCTCGGCGCATGCTCCGATATACATGAAGTTTTAAAATAATAATAATAATAATAATAAAATGTCATTGGCTAGGTGAGAGAAAATATCATCAAATTCCATAAGCCCGATAGAAGGATGATCGACTAGGTCTTGTAGTCGGCGCTCCTCAGCTTCCAGCTTCAATAGTTCATCTTGAATGGAGCTAGCGTGCCCTTCCACCAATGCAGCTTCATTTAAACTTTGTACCTGTAGCTACTTGGTGCGTGCCAAATCCTCTTCGGCCCAGGCCAATTCAGCGCGAAGTTCAGAAGCCCGCTTTTGCAGTGATGAAATCTGATCAGTGGCTCCCTTAGCGATGACCCTCTATTGATTGGCGATTTCTGTGGAGGCTCATAGCGCGGTGTGGCCTTCTTCCCGTTGAAGCTTCAGGGCGGTCAATTGATCCCTCCGGCAGTGATCAATAAATTCCCGCCAATTTACATACTTTAGTAGCAAGATCACACGAGGTGTCCAATGTTGCATAGGATAGCCGAAGGCCATGAGGGTTCATGACATAGGCTCTACCAGCCCCCTCAGTTATGCATAAGATAAGTCACGGCGGGCCAACACAGTCTGCTTCAGCACCTCCAAATTCTGCCACACCAATTCATCAGATGACTATAAGCCAAGTGATGGTGCATCAAGGATATGTAATTCCATCCTACTGTCAGCCTCAGCCTAGATATCATCAGTAGGCTTTGAAGAAGATGAAGGCAATGTCAATAGAGAGGAAGATGGTCCCACCAACTCCTTTTCAAGCTGCTCAATGGACTCAGTACCGACTAGGGCAAGGGCTTTAGCCTCAACCTCTATTGAAGGACCAAAGTATTGAACTTCGAGGCCTACACCCTCAGAGGTGAATTCATCATGTTGTCCCGACCGGGCCGCCTGTTCCAATTCAGTACCGGCCTTCATTGCCAAAATGGAAGTATCGCCTGTCATCTCTCTAAGCTCTGCACCTATCGGCATTTGGGTAGTAGCAGCATCAACTAATTCTGACCTGGTTTCCATGGACTGAAGCTGAAGCTGATCCGCGGAGGGTTGACCAAAGCTCAGTGCTGAAATAGACGCACCCGGGAACTTTAAAGCTATCTACCTCAACACGGGAGCAATGCCCACAATAGGAGAAAAAGCTGTAGCCCTCACTTGAAAGGGGGAGAAGGTGGTCATGGTGTCCACTACTAGCAATGTCAGCCCCACTGAAACCATGGGCTCCTACAAGGGACCAAATATGAAAGTGGTGGAAAGAAATAAACATGTCAGATCTCATGCTATGAATGGTGGCAGACATGAAGAAAAGTCATGAACAAAGGAAACTCTCACCTCGACTGGTACAGGGCCCAACACATTAGTCCCTGGGGTCTCCAATGCTGGCTGTGCTAGGATTGAAGTGATCCCCCCTTCCTTTGTAAGGGGGCTGGGCACACTCAAGGGTCCTAACGCTAGTGATGTGACACCAACAAGGGGGTATGCATCAAATAGCCAAAGGCCCTCGGACCTACTCCGTAAACACAATCAACAATTGAACGTGGACCTCGAAAGTAGCCGAACCCCAAATGATCGCCGAGCCAAAGGGATGCCGGCGAGATCCGTGTACTCCGTCGTAAAGTGTGACGCGTGTCCTCACCAGTGGAGGCTTGTGGTATCCTACTACCCCGGGTGCGCCCTGTGTGTCTGCCTATTGGACAAGGACATGGTTAACTGGTTGCTTCACCCCCTTCCCCATCTCAGTTTAGCCTCAAACTTGGTTCGTGCCTTCCCCCATGTGTCCCCTTCTTCCAGATCAAATTTCACCCCCAAACTCATCTAGTAGGTGAAATTCCCATAATAGCCTATTTTCCTCTGCAGATTACACCTGTGCAGATTTACAGGGACAGAACCCATCCACAGTCGCCATCTAGCCCCCAAAACCTCGTCCAAACACCCTAAAATTTGGTACACACCTTCCCGACATCATACCCCTTACACCATAAGAAATTTCACACCGTTCTGAGCGCGCTTGCCATGCATAATACTGTTCCCCATCTCTATTACCCAGTCTATCTGCACAGACCTGCAGAACTCAGTCCCGCAGTTCACCACTCCCCATGCCCAAAACCTCCACTACGTGTGGCCTCGCCACTCATCCTCCATCTTCCCACGTTCAGCCCCCACCTTCCAGAGAAAACCCAGCCCTAAAACTCACCTAGAAGCCCCGTTGCCATGTCATTCTTTCTCTGTCTGTCCTGCTGCCTGCAGACAGGCCACATTGCATAGGTGTTCACTTTCTAAGTCTTCCCGGCTGCCTAGGTGGTCATTTGCGGCCCATCTTCCACGAGCATCTCAGGGATGTCTCTGCCTACATCCACACCAAGTTTCATGATTAGAGTACGACCAGAAGGCCCCGTTGCAGGTCTCCCCACCTGCTGGTCACCTGCACCTATGCAAGCCAGCTTGCAGTTTGCCCCCCGTTCGTGACTACACTAGAGGTGCTAGGCGATGCCATCGGCTTCCGTCTTCTTCCTGGAGGATCATCATCCACTGCAGCACATCGTCAGGGACGTTTGCTCCATCCTCGGCATCCGTGATGTGTCTTCCTTGCTACTGGACCCAGGCCGACCAGTGTTGTAGTCCAGACCGTGTCGATTCACAACACTTCGTGGTTGTCGTGCTTCGTCCACTTGCACCCCGTCAACCCACTTCTCACGTCCCCAGATTAGCTATGTAGCCTTTTACCGCCCTGTGAGGAGTTAGCAAAGTTTAAATTGTACTTATTTAGCTCTTTGTACCGGGGATTGTGTGATTTGGCTGGGAGTCTTTCCCACGCCCTGAGCGTGGAGGTACGTGACTACTCCCCTCTTGGTTTAGCTTGCTCGTCACGTATACGCTCTTGAGCCGCTACTTGTGTGCGATTTAGGTTCCTACCCCGTTCATATATATATCACTGCAATAGTGAGAGAGTGTGACCATCCTGTACCTCAATCCGAGCACGAGTGTGAATTGTCTACCCTAGACTCTACCGACTTGTCAACCAGGCAGATCGACACCCTTCCCTCGCTTGGGAATGTTTACGAGCTTGTGTTGCTTGTGTTAGCACAGTTCCTCTCTTTAGAGTCTTAGGTGTCGAGCTTACGCTACTTGATCTATTGTGTTGTTGCTGGTTTTAGTTGCCCATTTAGTCGCGTCATTGCATAGAGTCCTAGTTTGCATAGCGTCCTGCATCAAATTTGGTATCAGAGCTATAGGTTTATCTAGGGTGCATTTTAGGTTTGTCTAGGGTACATTTTAGGTTTCTCTAGGGTGCCATTGAGTCCACATTCTACCCTTTGCATCGCCATTCAGAGTCACGTCTAGACCCCTTCTGAGTCTCACCCTCCCTTTATCTCTTAGAGTCTTGCATGCCCACTCGGCGTGGTACAGAGTACCAACGCTCGGTCCCGATGGCTGACCCTAGGAATGGTGCCCCTAGTAACTTTCCCTTCAGTATATGATGCAGCCCCTCATGGATAGGATAGATCAGTCTGATAAGAACCTTAGAGATCATACTGCATTCATGGAGGGTCGGATGAAGGCCTTGGAGGATCACATGGAGGCCTCCGATCGGGCTATCCAGGATTCAACTTGATGGCTCAACTGGGGAAGAGCTCCGCATGGGGATGCTCCCGGGAAGGCCCAGGGCCAACATGAGCTTGCTCCTCGGCCCATCGCACCTAGGCTCGATGACTGGAGAGCTCGCATCTAGGAGTTAGATGATTTTGGGTCTGATAATGAGTTTTAGGGGTATGGCCGTGCCCAGCGTGGCAATCGGCCAAATAAAGATGACGAGGAGGATCATCTCCTTAGGTTCGTGCACGTGGATCCTCCCACCTTTCAAAAAAATAATTAAAATTTGGATAATAATAAGAATTGTGAAATCTACTCCGCAGCCTCGCCTCTCACAGTGACCCGATGTAGAGGGAATATTAACACTACCCCTGTAGGTCGGGTCCAGACCTTGGGGACCACCCTAATATGGTCATGATTCGACGTTGCTTTGGGTCGACACCCCATCAAGCCAGACCTGCTTCCCAATCGGGTCCTCCCCGCTCCATTATTGAAATTGCCGTGGACTCGGTAGACATTTCCACGGGTTTAATTCCGCCTTCACCGTGTTTTCAATGTGGACCTTCCTCCAAAACAAGGAATGGTCTGCGAGTGACAGACAAATCTCAATGCTCGTGTCCTGATGTAGGCTCTTAGTAGCCTGTCCTTCTATATCTTCTTGCAATTAGTATTTACTTCTTTTAGGCCACATGGCCTTTAATTTTGGCAATTAATCAAGGGTGTTCCCTCGTATGGGAGATGTAAATAACGTCATGACCTTTATGGTATGACGGGTATTGGTCCCGACCTGAACCACACAATCGTCTGACGGAGTTAGATCGAGTGCACCCGTGACTCTTCAGAGCCCAAATAAATTGTCACTTTGTGATTGGCACGCCCACGCACTTAATGAACCAATAAACGAACCACAATAACCAATCGTTAAGAAGTGCGTCCACAAGTCTGGCACGCCTGGTGGGACCAATCCACCCTTTATCTCTTTGCCAGAATTAAGGGCCTTGCGGCCCCCTTCTTGTAATACTAATTGTTATGTCTTTGCAAATGTAGGAAAAATCACATTTTGATGTTAAGAATGGCAGTCACCTTCGGTCCTCGAGTCGTCAAGAGCCACATCAGGGATGGCTACCTTGTCGTCCCCCTTTGCTTCGGGAGCTTCCCTCTCGTGGTAGGCTTCCCAATTTTCTCATGGTGGCCTTCGTCAACTTGCTGGACGTGGAAGCGTCTGATGCATCCGAGATCAACGCTCCCACCCAGGGAGCCGTCGAAGCTACTACTGGCCAAGCATTGTCCAGGAACACCAACACCATCCAAGCTGGGACATTCAGCTACTGTGTGCACCATGTGCACCAAACTGCCAGCCCGTCTCACCAAGCATCGGCATCCCACCGCAGAAGGCTCCGGAGGAACCATGCCGCCGATGCACCAAAGAGTCAGATCTCCAGCTCTGGCAAGTCTGTCGTTGTTGGGAGAATCTGGGTCCATCTCAATGGGAAGAGGTCTGAAGCGATCCCGGACCGGGTTGTACCTGTTGTTCCAGTATGGAACTCCTTCCGGGTGCTAGAGAAGATGAAGGACAAGGTGATGTCCACCGCCCCGGTCGCAGCACCGAAGAATACACCAGCCCACAAGCCGGCCAAGCTCAAGCAGGTCTGGATCCCTAGGGGAGTTCAGACCACTTCACTCGCCCAAGCAGGGCCCAGTACCTTCCGCCCTCCAAGGGCACGGCAGGAGAGGAGGGTCAAGGAAGTGACCCTCATTTACCAGTCAGCATTTGCAACACCGGAGTCACCGGAAGACACCTGTCGCCAATACCAAAGGCACCATCATCAAGCCGTCCGCACAAGGCCATCGATTTACATTCCTGACGCCATTGTCGGCACGCTATCACCAGCTTCTCCTTTTGATCAAGACTGGGAAGGAGTCTAGTAAGCCATGAGGAATTATCTGCGAGGTCCAGGGAGCACTCCCTTGGGTCGCCAGAGACTACTGGGGGCAGTAGCCTCCGTCCTTGAAGAAGAAGAAACTCGGCCCATACCCAGTGCAGAGTCGAGGAACTGCTCAGAGGAGCGACGTCAATCCCCTGTGCGGGAAGAATCAAGGCCCTAGAGGTCAGTCTTGGACAGACTAGTTTTTTCGGACAGGTCGTCAAGGAGGATAGCAAGAAGAGGCAATGACCTAAGGGTCTACACCTGTAACATGGCAGGAGTTTTTGGTCGATATGGGGCACTACCTACCAAACCAGAAGAGGTGGCCAGGCTAGCCACGAGACCAGGCCCTCTCACCAGAAGGGGGAGAGCTGTGAGAGAGATAGCGCAAGTTCGTGCTGAAGAGGCTGCCCATGAAGAACTCAATGGCTTTCGCCGCCAATGTTGTTACTACTGGGGGCACCAGTGGTGGACCATCCACGTCATCTGAAGAGGCGCTAGCCGAAGAAGCGGGAGGCACCCCGGGTCTCCCCACAAGCAACCCCATGGTATTGCATATGATGCAGCAGTACCAGTGAGAAATTGAATTGCTAAAAAAGCAGCTGAATGAAAGGAATGCCCAACCCTCAACATCCGGACAGGAAAAGTAGGGGTGAGCCTCGTGTCACTGGCTCAGTAGGGGTCACGCAGATCCCCACTGGAAAACACGCAGTAACACACTAAAACAACATGTAAACAACAAGTGTAGTAAAGCATGAAAGCTAAACTATAAAGCTGTAAAGAAAGGGTAGCAGGAGTAGGGAACAAACTAAGAGCTAGGGGAACTAATAGGAAAAAGGGAAGAAGTCGTACCAGACAAGCACGACTGCCGAACTAACCTCGGCCCTAGAAACTACTCCAAGCAGACACCACAGCAAGTAAAGATAGAAGGGTGAACTTTGAACTAAAGAAGTCAGAAGCTTACCGAACTGTCGAAGACCTGCAAGAGTCACGTGTCACGTGACTAGAGTGCCCCACACTAGAAGAAGAGCTAGCTACATCCACTAACATCTTATGCTGCGCCTACAAGTGTCTTGTCTGCTATGCCTATAGTTAGCTAGAGACCAAGACACTGTAAGAACCAGAACAGTAACCAAGTCGTGAGTGACTAGATAGGGGAACACCCGTCGGTGTCAGTCCAAAGCCCTTGACCACGTGTGCACACTGGCTTTTGCCTAATCCAGGCCTCCAGCTAGTTTTCTCCCCTCGTAGGACGTAACGGTAACCGCGGGAGCCGATGAAAACTAGCTTAAAAATCGTGAACCGGAAGTGCCCCGCTATAAAAGCCGTCATGCCGAAGCGTGCCATAAGGCTACGACTAGTGAAGGCTCACAAGACACGGACTTTAAAACACAAGTGCCGAAGTACATACAGGCAAGAGTGCCCTGCAACACATACTTCGAAGCACCAAAGGCAGCACAGGAGACTGCCAATAGACTCAGGACAAGGCAACTAGACCTAAAACTACAACGGTCCCTGAGTCCTATGACTCTAAGTCAGGATCATCGCACATAGCGGGATAAGCCGCCAATCAGTCTAATCCTAAACAAGGAAAAATGATGCTCCGAGAAAACTAGAGACGGAGACCTGAGGGGACACCGAGAAGCCTTAGCACACTTGGACTTGTAAGTCGAGGTAAAACAAAACCTCGAGACATCCAGAAACACGGTCTTGAATTGGACAAAGCCATCGAGACACAACAAGGCTACCTGTCAACTGCTGGGTGACCCCGAGTTGACTGGAACCCGACAGTGACGACACATACAAACATACACACTGCATGCACAAACATTCATGGCCGTCCCATCATGGTCACAGCCCTCATAGGATGTCAACAGACACCCACCGGTCATGGGCAAACCACGAGATGAAGCCAAGATAAGCAGAAACCGGAGTGGTGGACAACGACTACACTCTGGACAGAGCGAACCATCACTCAACCGCTAGGTGAACCCGGTAGTCAAGGGACAGCCGCTAGGAAACTAGAGACAGTGACACTGGTAGTTCTAGATTGAGTTGTTATGGTACTATCGTGGTCAAGGAAAAGACCACACCCAGTCACCTAAATTGACCGATCCAGACAACCACCCTAGAACACGACCTAAGACTGACCAATACATAGAACAGACGCAGAACAGGACAACAACCATCATGGCCAACAAAATGACTATAACGCACCAGCATAGGGGCGTTACCTGCTATAACAGACCACAGAAGGGGCATTATGGCAGACAGACCCAAAACACCAATACAGACAATATAACGCACCAAGACAGGGGTGCTATATCAGCATAACGCACCAGGATGGGCACGTTATGGCCAACAGACCAAAACTCAAACCAAGGGGAATATAACGGACCTTTATAGGCGTGTTATACAAGCTTAACGCACCATAACTGGCACGTTAAAGCCAACAGACCCAAAACACTAACACGAACAAGAGGCATATAACGGACCAGACTGAGTCCGCCAAAGCCACATGACGCATAGGGTTAGACGCGTTATATCAACTGCCATACCCAGTCAAACATCGGTCAAACACACCATAACGGATCCACACAAGGGTGTTACCTGACTATAACACACAGGGAACGATCTGTTAAATGAACCGACTGACACGATCTTTGAGGAAGCACGGTCATCAAGGGTCTAACACAGCAGCAGGCCTCGAAAATAACCCGAATATAACACGCCTAGACAGGGGTGTTATACTCAAATAACGGACCAGGCCTGATCCGTTATGCTCCATGACCTCGAAAGATGAAAACAATGAACCATAACGGTCTGTCGAGGGACCGTTATGCCTATAACGGTCTCTGGTAGGACCGCTAAATCAATCCAACACGTAAAATGGTAGAACGGCCAAATCGGCCCGTTCCAAGCCCCATGCACGCCGTAACAACATTAAAACTAAATCATCAAACTCACCTAGGGGTCCAACAATGGTAACTCCTAAGTCCCCAAGGGGCGAGCACTCATGCTCCCTTAGAAATTATGGTGTCTTCCAAGCCTCCAAGAGGCGAGCACTCATGCTCCCTTAGAAATTATGGTGTCTTCCAAGCCTCCAAGAGGCGAGCACTCATGCTCCCTCAAAAATTATGGTGACTCCTAAGCCCCCAAGGGGAGAGCACTCATGCTCCCTCAGAAATTATGGTGGCTTCCAAGCCTCCAAGAGGTGAGCGCTCATGCTCCCTCAGAAATCACGAGCAATAATCTTTTCCCGCCAAGAAAAGACGTACGCATAAGCCTTCCAAGGTAAACTCCCATCATCTCCAAGGATGAAGTGCAAGACCCCAAAGGGATAGAGCACATACACAACGAAGGGACAAATTTAAATGACGAGTTCATACACTGTCATAGGCTTGCCATACATGAAGGTAGCCTGCCAGGTACACACCACAAAGCAAAGAGAAGATGACAAAGAAAATGTTTTATTTATAAGCAGAGGGGGCGTACAAAGTGGTTACTCATCCTCCATGGGACGGAATCTATCAGGAAGGAGGCTCAAGACCCCCTTGTTAGTGTAAAGGGGGTTGACGTTGGCTAAGGCTTTCTGCCATCCGTCCAGGTATCCCCGCTTATTATCTTTGGAGATGCCGCCACCACTGCTCTCCCCCACAGCCACCTCCAATGTCAATAGTAGTTCCTGGAGGAAGCACAAACACTTGGGAGGGGCCTCGCTGGATGGGGAACCAGATCCCTCACTTGAAGAAGAACTAGCCTTCTCCGTCGACATCCTGCAAGACCTCTCAGCAACTCCATAGACCAAGGATGGCCTTAGGGTTCATCGCGGGATGCTATTTATAGCGAAGGAGAGAAGCCCCCAGAAGGAAGAGGTATCGGCATGACAGCACTAGAGGCTGTAGAATTGCCAGAAAAGGAAGACGTTTGACGCAACCAAAGCATGGTTGCAGATGAAGACAAACCCATAGAGGATGTGCCAAGAGTTAAAGGAAAGTTCACCCAGGTACCGACCATAGTAATGGAGGATAGAATCAATTAAGGGGTGGACAGGAAGGCGAAAGCTGGCCAGGAAAGACTCTATGGGCACCCTAATACCACCTCGAGGGTGGCTCCACAAGTCATCTTTGACAGTCAGGAAGATGATGTCGAAGTCGGATGGGATTTAGAAGGCCTCTCGCAGCCCATGAACCACCCTATAAGCCACTAATCGGGGGGGGGGGGGGAGGAGGCCGATGGGGGCCAGTGCCCAACGTGCTCAGAGCGCCACCATGACCGACTCTTCCCTCCTTTGTTGAAGATGTGGAGCCTAGACGGAGGACTCTCCTACCAGAAGCCATGACCCCAGAAATGAGAAAAAGAGGGAACCCTCAATCAGAATAGAAAAGTCGAGGAAGGAATAGCTAACACTCGCAGCAAACACTTGGAGGAGGTAGGGCTCCTGGGGGAACCCTATGGTGGTTCTTATAGCTTCCAAAAGTGGGGCAGCCACTTCAAAATCACATGGAAGGGGAAAAGTCACATGTCTCCATCAATGTACGATCGCCGAACTTAGGCGACCATTCGAGTTTGTGCTCCCAAATAAGGCAGCTCACGTCATGATTATAGATACACTGCCTGCCACTGCTAGGGGCACCTTGCGCGCCAAGCCCAGGGCTGAGACCACTGACCCGAGTAATACAAGGAGACCATCCTCGGACCCATCCTTCGATGCACCCTCTCAAACTCGACTCTTAGATTTCAAAAGAGTGCTCGACATCTGAGTGTAGGGGGGCTAGTGAGGAGGGTAAAACTGGCTCAAGCCATATAGGGCCCACTTATGCCAAACCCAATTCGATTCGCAAATCACGATGCTCCTAATGGGCCTCAACAGTTGCTACCCATAGTGGATAGGCCAGGATGAATGGTCCTTGGATTTGTCAGTGTGAAAAGCATTGACCAAGGCGCAATAGCTACTGGAGGACTCTCTGACGATCGACCATTACTCCCTATGACATCGACCCCAATCCCACTAAGGGTGAGCATGCCCCAAGGGTGCCGTAAGACTCGCCAGGGAAATGGCCAACTCCGGAGTATTAGTCCCTCAACAGGAAACTCCCCCCCACGATGGCGGGGAACGTTACTCTACAACTGGCACCCTTCCCTACTAAGGGTCATCTTCCCTCCTCCAGGACAACCCCCTATAAAAGGGACTCCGAGGGACAACCCAGGACATAGTGACCTTGATGGGAATCGACGAAAGACGACACTATTGGTAAGCTGGAATGACCAAAAGTCAACGCTACTGTTCAAAGGTGACAACTAGTCAACGCCAGTTAGCAATTACATTTGAAGCATATAGGTCAGTGCATATACCCTCTGTATGTTAGGTAAGGTTGATGCAGCTTCATGACATTTTGTCATACAGATCTAATGCACATTCATTTAATGAGTCAATGCATCATTGGGTTGCATCTTTCATTTTTATAGCTCATCAGTCGATGCATCCATACATTTCTCAGTTAAGCATGTCAGTGCATTTTCATGTATTAATGTTGATGTATACTCTTGTTGCAGCATTAAGGTCAATGCACACTTCAATTCTATAGCATGACAGGTCGATGCATGTTTAGACTGTACATACCAAGGTCGATGCACATTTGATCATTAGTTCGCTAAGGTCGATGCACATTTGATATGTAGCTCACTAAGGTCAATGCACATCTTGCCTTAGTCATACTAAGGTCGATGCACATCTTGCCTTAGTCATACTAAGGTCGATGCACATCTTGCATCTGGCATATTAAGGCCTGTGCACATTTGCATCTTGCATACTAAGGTCGATGCACATCTGTCTTAGTTATTCAAAAGGTCTGTGCACATTTGCATCTTGCACACTAAGGTCGATGCGCATTTTGCATCGTGCATTCTAAGGTCAATGCTAGTGGTCTGTGTGCCATGCATAAGGTCTGTGCACATTTGTACTTAGCAAGGTCAGGTCGGTGCACATGTGTTAGCGATAGCAAGTAAGGTCAGTGCACATTGCCATTTGCACATATTAAGGTCGATGCACATGTTCACTGCTGCACAGAAGGTCAGTGCACATTGCCATTGTTGCACACTAAGGTCGGTGTACATATTCATTATTGCATGTATGGTCAATGCACATACATGCATGATATCAATCCAGGTCGATGCTTGTTTTGCATCCTGATACATAAGGTCGATGCACGTTTTGTAGCAATGTCTACAAGGTCGATGCACATTTCTCTTCATGCCTAGTAAGGTCTGTGCACATGCATAAAGTAAGTCTGTGCACATGCATTGTCTAGTGTTTCAAGGTCTGTGCATATCGTGCACTATTGGTATTAAGGTCTATGCACATTTACATTTAGCACTGTCAGGTCTGTGCATATCTTGAACTGTTTGAACTAAGGTCTGTGCATACTGAATATTCACTTATAATGACAAGGTGTTTGATGAAATGCTTTCTATTCTGGTGACAGGGATTTAAGTATGAAAAGACTTTATTTACTAAAGCAACTAGGATCGAACACCTGGATGGCATAAAGGCAACAATCTCACGTGAGGACTCCAGTCATGCTTGAAGCGTGAGCTCGTGGGGATTAAGTGAACCAATAATTGGCATGTAATCCAAGGCGAGTACCATTCTGATATTCTACCACATGGATCATCTTACCATCTGCTTTTGACACGTGGACTTCAAGCGCACCTTCTGGATGGAGCTTTTGGGCGGGAACGTGTTTCCCATGCGCCAAGCTTTCCAAAGCCCTTGTTTTCCTATAAATGGGGATCCTCCTCATCTAGGCACGAGTAGCAACGAGAGAAAAAGTTCAGATAAGATGATACAGAGAGAAGAGAGCTGCCAAGAAGAGAAAGGAGATAAGATCAAAAAGAGAGCTGAAAAAGAAGAAGAAGAAGCATAAGAAGAAGAGAAAGAGAGTGTGAGCAGGGGAAGAGAAAGAAAGTGAGCAAGAGAGAATAGAGAGGAAGTGTGAGCTCGAGATCTTTGTTCTTATCAGTTCTTAGATCAGATCCAGAACTGTTTCTACTCCTGCGTGGGCTATATCTTTGTGGCCTTTTTCTTTTCGATTTCATTCCTTGATTTTTCATTTCTCCTTGTTTGAACATCAAGCTATGTGTCAGCGTTGCAGAGGATAGGTTCCTCTAGACAGCAAGCTGTGGTGCTCAGTGGAAGTAAGTTGTGGTGCTCAGCGGTGTAAGTAAGCTGTGATGATCAGCGGTTCAAGCTGTCAGTAAGCGAAAAGTCTCACTCTGGTTTGAGTGGGGGATGGACGTAGGACTGTGGTAGCAGACTGAACCATCTAAAATTTCTTGTGCCTCGTGTGATTGCTGTGATTTCAGTCCGTTGATAGATGTATGCATAGCACCGCTAAGACTGCTTCTATCTAGGTTCTCCAGATTGAGATATAAGTAGAGAGCTTATCTCTATAAGATCTCATTAAGTAATTTGGAAGTAATTGCTGCTTCCTTCTGCTGGTATGTTAGATTTTATTCATAGTTCTTCTTGTGACCCTAGTGAGGATATCTAGCCCACTTCCTCCCTTGAGAGAGCACCCCCCCATGAGAGCACTGGCAACCCAGAGAGCCCGACGTAAGTAACTTGAGAGAATGTTGGATGAATAGGTTACCATCACCCGGAGCAAGGTGTGCGGGTGCTATCTCGCTAGGTGAAAGGATCAGCTTCCTTCGGAAGGCTTTTGTGCAGCGCCGCTACTACCCACGCAGGTCGATCCGCGTGTGAGGGCGCACATTTGCGAGTTCGGGCTTCACACTTAACTTTACATCCTCCAGACTGTGTGCAACAACCTGTGGTATCGGACGTGGGCGCGATCATTGGGCTTTCACTTTTGCTTTCTCCATGTCATTCCTTCTCCATTCATTTGCTTACCTGTCATGAATAAAAGCATCATGTATGTCAGTCATATGAGAGTGGACAACAACAATGACTTATAGTGTTAGCCATTATCAAAACCATGAGATGCAAATGACCACAGGGGCACAACACAGGTCACTCATTACATTGATGTAGTAGCCTATATGCTCCTTTGGCAAACCTTGTCCATTGAATTTATCAAACTTCGGCAGCTTGCTGATGCCAGGAGGTAGTCTTTTGGTAGCGTGGTGGACCGGATACAGCACCTTGTATACATCGAACGAGGCATAATCATTACCACCTCAATCTTCCAGCTTCTTTTCTATCATTTTCTCTATCATTATTTTATTCATTATTGTCTAGTCAACCGGACTCAAGCAACATGGGGCTTGTTGCATTAGTGGTGGCATTAGTACCGTTGGTCAGGGTATAGTATCAGTCCCCTGATGTTAAGGAGCAAGTTATAGTATCGGGGTTTTGCCCTTAGTATAATCAGGTGCCAACTGGGAGGTCACCATCGGAAGGGAAGCTTCACATTCATTAGCACCTGGATGTTAGGTTTCAAGAGGGAGGTCGACCTGCCTCAGGGCCGGGGCGTGCATATTCATCTCGCCAAGTTGCTTCCTCAACGTCTCAATTTCTTGTTGGTATCTTTACAGCAGCATCATCATGGTAGTCAGATCGGGCATAGAGGTGCTAGAAGCATGACCTAGCCCTTCCGCTGGGATATTTGAAGCAGGTGCTAGCTCCTCGCCTTCACCTTCAGCGGTGATCACATTCACGGTCATCATGATCAGGTCTGCGTCGGGCTCTTTAATATGGGCTTGTGCTGCATAAGCCACTGCCCCTTGTCTTCTGGTAGCAGGCTCCAGTCCTTTGGCAAGTATGGTGGCCTCATCATAGTTTAGGGGCAAAACCCCATAGCGGCCGGTCACTCCAGCCACGTTGTAGGTGAAGGCTCGGATGCTTTAATTTTTCTTTATTCTTCTAGTGCGTGGTCTTTGGAGGACAGCTAGCCTCTCGAAGATCGAAATCCTTGCCCTCGACTTTTGCAAGGGTGAACAGATATTGCAGCGGCTTTGTTGGCCCATCGGCCCTGCTCCCAGCAAAGTATGCAATTCTCAGTGGTAGGACATCTCTCTCGGCCAGGCGTGAGCAACATATGCCAGTGAGGGGTAAACTAGGGCTGTCATCTCAGCCCGTGCATCCTCCTTTGAACCTCTTTGACGGACCCTCACATATCCTCCCTAGATGGTGGGGACAGCATGGGTCCTCTTAGGCACCCAGATTTGCTTTAGCTTGGTCAGTTTTAAGGCCAACCCTTCCCTTGTCTTGGACACAGCATGGTCCATCTTGATTTGGGCCAATGCCTCAAAAGAGTTGCGTACCGGCACTATTACAACCACTCTTTCAAGTGTGCTTTTGGTCTGGCAACCATTCAAGAATACTCGGACGCCTCCGATGAGCATGGACTAGCCCAAAGCAGACAGCCGCCTTTGTAGGGTGTCGGCACTCTTCTTGGCTGCCCTCCTGAGAGTCGATGTGCACTTCCAGTTGGTGGCGATGCAGGAGTAAATATGGTGAACATGGTATCCCACCTCAACAGCATTAGTCGGGGTCACCCCTACAACAGCGACCGGTTCCATCTCCTAGATGTCCAGGAGCTCCACGAAGGCTACCCCGAGGAAATTAGGGAAGCCGACGACGGGAGGGAAGCTCCCAAAGGCAATGGGAATGGCCAGGTACCCATTCCTGGCATGACTCTCGACTACTAGTGGTCCGAATGTAACTGCCATTGAAGTTGTCAGGATGCAGCCTACAAATGCAAACCAAACAATTAGTATTTCAAGAAGGGGCCACAGGGCTCTTAGTCCTGGCGAGGAGATGAAGGGTGGTTTTGGTCCCACCGGGCGTGCCAGACTTGTGGACGCACTTTGAATGGATCCCAGTGAAAACTTTTGCGAAATTAAAAATAAACTACTCTTACTGATCTAAATTAATAACAGTGCTCTACTAACAGTGAAAACTACACACTCAAAATTGATCACACGGTGTGCAACCAGACTCCAACAAAGACCATTTGAATGAGAAGATCAACCAATAACCAAGTATGAGGCAGAGGTTTGATCTAGGATCTCCTCACGCAAGAGATGACATTCTAGATAGGCCAAACCTATCTTTCCTGCCATGTCTTTTTATATACTTGATGGTGGAAGGCTTTCACAACTCAATTCAATTAATATCAAATGCTAACTGAACGGCCCTAAACGTGCATCTAATTGAAACGGTAAGCACATAAGCAATCACATAATCGACAAGAATTTTTAAGTGGTTCGGTCTCAACCTTGAGACTTACATCCACCCCACAATCAAACCTGAGTGTGGCTTCTGCTGACACATAACTTAACCGCTGATCCATAGCTTTGGGGACGAATCCCTACAACTGCTGAGCAACACAGCTTGCTATCCCCTGACTAACAGCTTGAATCGCTGAGCCTCACAGCTTGCTAACCGTCGAGCACCACAGCTTGCTGTTTGAGGAACCAATCCTCACCGCTGAGCATCACAGCTTGCTCCGCTGACTTACAACTTGAAAGATAGAGATAAAAGATAAAAATACAACGGACTGAAAACAGTAATCAGATGTTGCATGAAAACCAATATGGCTTAGAATGAGCAGATGATTCTAGATCTGATCTAGAAATCGTGACTTCAGCAGTGATTACTTCTTCTCCTCTTCTCTGATGCTCTGTTCTAGCACTTCTTCACCTTTCTGCAAAACACTTTCTCACTCTCCAGCACTCTTCTCTCTGACGCTCTCACTGCTCTCAATTTTCTCTTCTTCTTTGATTGCCTCCACTTCCTCTCAGTGTATCTTCTTCTTCTTTCTTTTCTTCTTCACTCGATTTCTCAATGATGATCACTACTGTCTTCTCAGATATCTCCCTTTATATATATAAGCGAACTGGGTCATGTGGTCCCCGCACGATTTCACTCCGGCACGTGGAGGGAGGATTCCCGCCAGTGGCTTTCTCAAAAATGTGGCTTGAGTAGATCTACGTGTCAAATCTTGAAGATGAGGCGAGACCACGTGGCTGATCATTCTTGAGGAGCTGGCTGCCTTGGATCACGTGTATGTTTAACTTGATTCTTGGATCACGTGATCACTTAAGTTTTTGCTACTCTCTGCCCTTTAAGTATTTGATTGAATCCTTGTCAATAAGAAATAAATCATTTCATCAAACACCTTTTTCATCATTATTGCTCAGGAGAAGGCATACTTAGCCAATTTCACAAAGATCAAATGCTCAAATCAAAAGAATATATGATAATGCAAATGCCTTAAAGTATAGACTCAATGCACAAACCTGATGACCTAGCTTCTACATGTGCACCGACCCTGGAGTCTACATGTGCACAGACCTTCGACTCTTCATGTGCACAGACTCTACATGTGCACAGACTCTATATGTACACAGACTCTACATGTGCATAGACCTTAGACTTTACAAGTGCACAGACCTAGTAAAGCATGTTAAAGAATGTGCATCGACCTTATAGAGCATGCTACAATATGTTCATCGAGCCGATGTGCATAATACATGCATGAGCGTTTGCCTTCTAGAATGAATGTAAGGATGTGCATCAACCTTGCTTTACACAAGGTGCAATGTGCATCGACCTTGCTTTACACAAGGTAGAATATGCATCGACCTTGCTTTACATAAGGTACAATGTGCATCGACCTTGCTTTACACAAAGTCACTCGTGCACCGACTTGATACAATACTGATGTACATATGCACCGACCTGTGTGACTACATGCGAGTACATGCATAGATCTTATGTTCAACTTGGTACAAGGATGCATCGACCTGACAGGATTGAGACATGTACATGCACCGACCTAACAGACGTAAGATGAAAATGTGCACCGACCTGACAGACTTAACACTAAAATGTGTATTGACCTAATAAAATTAATGCAAACATGTGCACTGACCAGATGTGATGAAAACATGAATGTGCATCGACCTTATCTAACTAAGACATGAATATGCATCGACCTTATATGACTAAGTGCCTGTATATGCATTGACCTTAATTTTTGACACTTAGACAAATAAACGGTTTGTTCAACATGAATGATTCTTATGTAGTTCTGTCTCAACATGATTCATAGTGTGTGATTATCAAAATCAGGGTTCCAACAAATGCGGCTCTTCTAATAGCCTTACGCTGCTCGTCACTTGCCCCTTCTGGGAGCAATCCATCTTTACAATACTACTCAATTTCAAGATACCAAGGCAATTCTTCTTCTTCCAAGATCTCTTCTAACTCTGCCAAAGAAACCTCCTTCAAATCATTCTTCTCAGCTCTCGCTTCTATAGTTCTTCTAAGGTCGTCAAACCAAGGATCCTGAAGAGAAGGGGCGTCCAGTCTTTATACGATGATAGTCTCAGTGATCTGACTGAGGGGAAAGGCCAAGGAGGAAGCAAGCAATGCCAGCGCATCAGCAAGGATATTCTGAGATCGAGGAGTGTGAATGTAGATCAGTTTGCGGAATTGCCTAGCTAAGAGAATGACCAAATCTTGATATGGCTTAAGCTTCAGGTCATGAGTGTGGTATGTGGATAGAACTTGGAGCAGAATAAGTTGACAGTCTCCTACGATGTTCAAGTAACACGCACCTAAGAGGTAGACATGCTTCAATCCGGCCAGGAGAGCTTCGTGCTCAGCAATGTTATTGGTAGCAAAAAAATGGAGCTGATAAGCAAGAGGAATCGTTACCCCCTCAGGAGTGAGTAGAACGGCACCTATCCCTCGGCCTTGTGAGTTGAGTGCGCCATCGAAGTGCAGCGACCAGAAGGGATGATGGGTAAGAACAGAGAGATGCTCATCAGGGAACTGATCCTGAATTGAGTCAGTGTAGGGGATAGAAAGGTGGGTGAGATGTTCAGCGATTCCATATCCTTTGATTGCCTTCTAGACGATGAATGTGATATCAAACTGAGAGAGGAAGCTCTGCTAGCGAGCTAAGTTACTGGAAAGGACAGATTTTTCTAAGAGATAATAGATTGGGTCCATTCTAGAGATGAGCCTAACCTGGTGGGCTAGAAAATAATGCTTCAGTTTCTGAGCTACCCAAACTAATGCAGTACAAGTTTTCTCCATGGCAGTGTACTTGACCTCTACCGGGTTAAACAACCTAAAGAGGTAATATGCTGCCCGCTCTTTGCCTTCATCATCCACTTGTGCCAAGACAACATCCTCAATGATAGAAATGTTGGGATTAGGGGTTTCCCAAGGATAGGAGATTGTAGAACTGGGAGATTGGACAAATAAACCTTCAAATCCTCATAGGCCTTCTAACAATCTTAATTCCATTCAAACTTGGCTCCCACCATAGCAGTTCGTAGAATAGGTGACACCATTGAGAATGTTTGGATATAAATCTTCTAATGAACTATAAGCAACCAATTAATCCTCGAAGTTCTATGATGTTCTTTGGCGAGGACATGTCCATAACGGCCTTAGCCTTACTTATTAGGATCAATCTGAATCCCCCATTTGCTAACTATGAAGCCTAGCAATTTTTTTGAAGACACTCCAAATACACATTTCTTCGGATTCATTTTCAACATATGCTCCCTAGCTCTCTGAAGCACCTTAGCCAGAATAGCAGGGTGTTCCTCCTTGGTCCTTGACTTCACCAAAATGTCATCCACGTAAGCTTCCATATGGACAAGCATCATATCATGGAATATAGCCATCATTACCCTTTGATAGGTGGCGCCTATGTTCTTCAATCCAAATGGCATTACCACATAGCAATAAGTGTCCTAGGGCATGGTGAAGGAGGTTTTCTCTTGATCTTCCGGAGCTAGACGGGTTTGATTATAACCAGAGTAACCATCAATGAATGACAAAGCTCCATACCCGACTGTGTTATCCACCAACATATCTATGTGAGGCAGCAAAAAATCATCCTTGGGACATGCCTTGTTTAGATCCCTGAAATCAATGCAAATTCACACCTTTCCATCCTTCTTGATGATAGGGATAATGTTTGCCACCCACTTAGGATATAAAACAACTCTAATAAACATGGCCTTATGTAATTTATCAACTTCTTCTTTCATCCTCAAGGCCATGTGGGGGTGAAATCTTTTTAGTTTCTATTTAACGGGTGTTGCCCCTGGTTTAAGCACTAGTTGATATTCCACCAAGGAGGGGTCGAGACCCGGCATGTCCTCGTATGACCAGGCGAAAGAATCGCTATACTCTCTTAGAACCTTGATCAGCCCTTCTTCAACATCTGGAGGGAGATTAGCAGCAATAATGATAGGCCTGGGGTGCTCATTAGTTTCAAGATTAATTTCCTTCGTAGGTTCATCCATTGCCTTTGATGGTTCATCAAACATCTTCAAACCTTACGCATACAGGTCGACAATGTCATCGACATCGCTGTCCTCAAAATCGACTGGGTCTTTCTCATCCATGATTTCAAAGACTCTTAGTCCGTCGTCGCCCCACACCCCATCTTGCTTCTCGTCTTATTCTAGCACAATCGCTGTAGCTATGAACTCTGGGCACTTGAGAAGAGCATGACATCGCTGAGCTAGACCCTACAAGAATCTATTAGGAATGGATTTGGAACGACATGCTGACGGGCGTGCCTTAGGCGTGGAAGATGGGTTGGATGAACTAGAACACGACCTTACTTCTCTAAACCTGACAGACCCTACTTCCCTAGACTCGACGGACCCTAAATCTAACCTAGGAGAAAGGGAATCCAATGGAAGGGAAGCAAAAGGGGCCTCGCGCCCCTAGAAGGAAGACAAACAGAACACAGCGTAATCTTCCACTGGAATCTCCATTTTAAAATTGGCATTTTTTTTTGGAGATCAGTGGTGATCATGCAACAAGATGAAGAGGAGGAGGGAGGAGGAGGAAGCGCAAGAGGATAGATGGATGGAATATGTCTAACAAAGGGCTAAAAATCTGTAAAAATAGTCGAAATGATCCTGGCGAAGAGTACAATGAGACTACAGTGACCATGAGTCAAGGAACTGAAAGTAAATGGGTCGAAGTATTCTCAACTCGGGAGCTACAAAAGCCATCTGAAACTCTTCTAAAAGGATCCAAAAACTCAATAAAGATCCATTAGGACCCAATAAAGGTCCGCCAAAGATCCAGGGTATTACAGTCCTCCCCTCGTTTAAGAAATTTCATCCTCGAAATTTAAGGACCAACAAGGGTAAGGTAGGGAAGAACAACCCGATAATTACAGATACAAAACGCGAGAAACAGAGTTCAGAAGAATAGAGTCAGACTGTTGTCACGGATACACGCTCAGGAGTGAGCACAACCACTAGTGAACACAAGTCCGACACTTCTAAAACAAGGCAACGCCGCTTACGTCTCGCAAGGAAGGAGACACGACTGTCGGAGTACACAACACCGAGAAATGAATCGACAGAAGCGATAGGCACAACCAACATCAGCTTACACAAGGAAACATAGTCCTCTCAGCTGACAGCCAGACGACATCATCGGCTCCAGTGCCATAGGAGACAGGGAACACCAGGCACACAGGACGCCAACGGTAATTACTCAGAGGAACGATAGCAAAATCAACAACACTAGACCACACATAGCATTAAGTCAGTCCTCACTCAGATATCGCATCTGATCGAGTCGCGAGCTACTCCACTGGGAAAAGGAGCATAGCAAGCTACTGACGAGACAAGGGTCCAACACATAAACGCAGAATCTTACGAAAGCAGCACTTGTAAAAACGACAGCCAACGACAACAGCACCTGCAGCATTCCGGCTCCATACAGCACACAGAATCACGGAACATACTGCAAGTAGGGTCGTACCAAGGCACGCGGCAGCTGAGCACACGACTACAGGGAGCGAGTCATGCATCAGGCCATTCATCAAGGAAAGACCCACAACAATTGAAACCGATCGCAAAATGACAAGAGAAACCACAATCTCGGGGAACGCATCTCAAGGATTAGGAACATGCCTCGAGAGTACAACATCCACGAGAAGGAATGTAGAGTAGACGGTACTTTATCAGTAGGGAAGTCGACGATTTCCCCAACACTCGTAAATGCCACGCTAAACCAGAGAAATGACTGACAATAGCATGGTCACGGCAATGTCTAGGCACATGCGTCTAAGATAGAGTCACATCGAGAAGAAGCAATTCTCTCGACCAGTCAGAAGCGTACGAAAAGATCCTCGGCTTGTGGGTCATCAGCCCACACGCTTCCGCTGCGCACTCAACAATGCACGAAGGCATCAGAAAGAACCTCGGCCTTTGCATCTCAGTACACACTAGGCGTCATCGCAATCCTAGAAAATCACAATGTAACACGCCCCGAGCACTGATCCAGTGAGCAACCGAGTAGAAAAAATCTAAGTGCAACAGAGAAGAACACCGGCTTTAGCACAAAGCCCAAGGAAAAGCACTAATCTCGGCATACCTTTGCATCCTGTAAATGACAATTGAGTCTCTCAACACCTCAGCCGTTGGGCACGGCACGGCGAGACACGGTACGCAACAGCTCTCGACACAGAAATTAGGTCCAAAGCCATGGAACCGTAAAACAAGGAGATGATCAGGCTTAAATTAAGTTGTCCACACTTGAGCAGACACAGGACAAGGCAGTACTAAAATGGCAATTCCAAGGCCAACCACCCAAAGAGACCCACCAAACAACATGGGAAGCATCGAGCTTACTAACAGGAGCTCACCAAAGAGGGAAGAGCCTAGTTCGCTCGAGCAGCTTCTCAGCCACAAAGTTCTAATCGAGCACTTCAGCTTCAACAGAAGCGAAACACGTTAGGAGCTGACCAAATTTAAGCTGGGATGACCAAAATATCGTAACAATGTGTACGACCATCGCCACAACTCGAATGGTCAACAACAACTAGAGCAATTGATAAAAGAATCTAATACCAGCAAATCCCGACCAGGAGGGAAATGCTAACAGGAATAACACTAAGAAATTCTTAAATAGCACAAATAGCATAAAAGACTGCCATCGAGCAATAACACCGAACAATCTATGAATTCAGACAATCGGATATAACAAGGAAAGAGTAGAATCAACTACTCCACCGAAAGACACAAAGCACAATGTGGACTACTTCACAGGGCTGTCGACACTACAGGTGACAAACCACTGAGCCCATGCAAAGGAACAGACTTCTACGAAAATCACAGGCGATAAAATAATCAAGCCACGTTAGCCTAGGAATAGCCGAAACGATCCTGGCGAAGAGTACAATGCGATTGCAGTGACCGCGAGTCGAGGAACTGAAGGATAATCAGAACGAAGTGCTCTCAACTCAGGGCTGCAAAGGCAATCTGAAACTCTTCTAAAAGGATCCGAAACTCAATAGAGATCCAACAGAACCTAACAACGATCTGCCAAAGATCCAGGATATTACAGCGAGGACCCAAAAAATTTCAGTAAATATGACTCGTCAGTGGCCAGATCACCCATGACGGTCATATAATAGGCAACATGATCCTTCAGGGATCCCTTCCTGTTGAACTTATCAAACTTTAGTGGTTTGCTGATCCCAGGAGGGAGCCGCTTGGCAGCATGATGCGGTGGGTATGACACCCTATATGCATCAAATGCGACATAATTGCCTTCACTTCAATTTGATCATTCTCTCCACCATCAGCTTGTTCATGATAGTCAGATCAACTGGTTCTGGGTAGAAATGTGTCGGCTGCAGATAGGGGGTGACCAAGGTGGTCGCCTGTAGAGGAGTACGTAGTAGTGAGGGTGTCTAGTGCACCTGCGATAGCACTGGCGGCATCAGTAGCTGTGGTGGGTGTTGATGAGTCATTGTCAAGCTTGGCTCTGCCGGCTAGGGCAGGGTATTCAGCGGTGGGAAGTCACTCTGGTTGATGGCTCCCCGTGATGATTCGGCCTGCATCTTAGGCTGCTTGGAAGCTGATGCCTGCTCCGTCTTCTCCACGAGCTGCTTCTTCAGGAACTCTATCTCCTACCGGTACTTCTAGAGTAGCATCAACACGGATGGATCCATAGTTGCAGTGCTGGGGATAGCTTCTATTGTTTCCCCTGGCGCCCTTCAGGCAGGATGTCAAGCAGTACATCTTCTTCTTCTGCCATCACCACATTGGCAATCAGAACAGTAGCTTCATCATATTGGTGAGCCAGGGTCTGCTTTCCTCTAGCCGCTGCCAGCATTTCCCTTGCGGCTTCCATCCTTTGAGTGTTTGGCCCCGACCTCTCGACTAATTGAGCCAGCTCTTGAGGCTCCTCAGGCAGTCTTCCATATCGGTCGGACACCCCAGCCATATTGCAGGTGAAAATCTGCATACTTTTTCTTTATCTGTGAACCCTTCTCTTCGCATGCTCTAGGAAGGTGAGTCTCTCGAACACAGAGACTCTCTTTCTTTCCTCCTTGATGGGGATAGCTTCATCAGCTTCAACATCGAAGCCATCTTCATATCCATTGTCGTCGACTGACAATGTCATTCTTCTTTCTTCTTCCTCTTCTTCTACTGCCACTGATGGGCAATGATCTTCTTCAACCATGGCTGCTTGCAGTAGCCGTTGCTGGCCCAATGAGGGGTTGCCTAGACCCCTAAAATAACTTTTGACTATATTGATCATCTCTTCTTGCCCCCGTCCCTAGTGTAGGACAGGGGACAATTGGTGACCTCCCACTGGAGGGGTGTAAGCGAGCCGGGCTCTTCCAACAGGCTGCTGAAATCTTCTTCCCACTGTGGGGATGTTAGCTTGTCGGGCACAGGCCCTAATGCTTGCACGGTGTAGAGGGTCCACAACCGTCTCCTCTTTCCTTGGGGCTAAGCCCCTCTCCTTCTTCTTCTTCGCTCCAGTAAATTCGGGGTGACGACGGACAGGTGCGTCCTGGCGAGTAGGCTAGATCTTCTTGGGGACCCAAACTTGCATGAATATTTTTGGCTCGGGGGCCAGCTTCCTTCGGCCATGATGGCCAACTTCTTCTTTCTCGGCTCTCCTCCCGGAGAGGACCTGGTAGGGATTGTAGGTAGGTATAGTAGGGATCATCCGATTCAGGATTACTTGGACATCGTGTCCATCCAGGAAGACGCAAACTCCCCTGATCAGTACAGATTTGCCCGACACGGAGAGACGGCCGACAACAGCAGCAACATTCTTCTAGAAGCTCCTATGTTGGTGTCTCCCGGAGTTCTTGGCAGGGACGGGGCGAGCCCCGTGAGTAATGTGATGCACCATACAACTGGCGACTTGAATTGGGCCCCTGAGTGGGCCTGCATAGCGTTGAGCCTTCGGGGCCTCAACCTCTTTCACAATCTTCTCCCCGGTGGGCTCCGGGGACTCAATTTGGAGTAGGTCAGCAAAGGCTAACCCCAGAAAGTTGGGGAAGCCTACTGTTGGCGGGAATGAGCCGAAGATAGTGGGCACCACCAGGTACCCGTGCTCAGCATGCCCGGCGACAACCGCGGGGCCAAAGGTGAGAGTGGCAAATCTTGATGACGTCATTGTTTACTTGAAATAAACAGGCAAAGCTCAGAGGACTACTGGAGGCAGTGACAGTTCCCCAGTGCTGAGTGCCTGGGCTTCTTTGGTGGAGTAGAGAGGTCAGGAGTCAGAGTTGGGCCGCTAGGGCCCACTTCTTGGGATTTTCACAGTCACCATTGCGCTGAGATAGAGGGGACTGCCAGACTGGTGTTGGAGCCCGTAGGCTTGCAGTATGCTGGAGAGGGCTATGATGGCCACAGCATGCTGGATGGAGTCATGCGACAGACTATCACTAGCTGGTATGATTGCTGGGCCGTGATTCCATCGCACTACTACCGCCAGGGTGCCACGGAGTGGCTGATGGGGATCATCCATCACTATCGGGTGCAATTGGAGCGAGCAGGGATCAGGTACGCGGTGACTGTCGCCTTGTACATGTACCCCTGCTACACTGGGCTACTACAGGGGCTGCTAGAGCACTTCAACTACCGTTGGAACATAGTGGCCACAGTAGAGGGGGAGACTTCACTAGACTTGTAGTCTCTGTTCAGGATTTTCGGGTTGCCGATCAGCGGCAAGGGGTACGAGGAGCTAATGCTGGATGACCTCTATCGCAGTCACAGTGATTGACAGGGAAGGTACCGGGTACCTTTTAGCTATCGGTACCTCCTGAAGACCTGGAGGGACTTGGCTCTAGCAGGGAGAGAGAGAGCAGCACAGACTCTGAGAGTGCCACTGAATGTATGGGTCCCATTTTGCTTTTATCAGGAATTTGCCAGAGACTAGACTCCATGGGAGGAGTACACCGAGGTGGAGCTACACTTCCGGACGTACTCCAGATATGTGCATGCGCCACAGGAGGGGTGGAATCCCCATGGTCTGCCAGACGTGACACACCTTGCAACGTATCTGGCATATTGGTTGGTGACTTTTGTAGTACCTCACGGAGAGGATGGACTGCTGAGAGTTGAGTTGTTGTGGCCAGCTTGTTTGTTGGCCGAGGGGAGACAGTTGGCCCTAGATCCCACTGCACTGGCAAACATCTACCAGGGGCTCAGAGTTCTAGTGGCACACTTAGTGTCGAGAGAGAGAAGCATACTCCTGCTGACCCACTACCTCAGTGTGTGGGCCGAGTTGTTGTTTCCAAGCTTGGTAACGCGGGGGACAGTGAGGAACCCGATGGCACCGTTCTTGTTTAGCATCCCTGGGTAGTCTGACGGGGATGCAGAGACGCAGCTGGAGGGGGCTAGAAGAGCCCTTTGTTACCTGCCTGCCAAGGGCGAGGAGGGGCTTCCTTTTGACAGTGCCACGAGGGATTCCAGTCTCTTCCTGGGGCCTTCAAGTAGAGGGGTGACCAGCACCGCCGCTGGTCAGGAGGTGACAGAGACAGGGTTGCAGATAGAGTGGATATGGAGTACCCGGTCGGCAGTGCTGACGTTGCGCCGGTCAGTGACAAGTTCCTTAGAGCCGTACTACCCACACTGATTTGCGAGGAACTTTGGGTATGACTAGGGGATCCCGCTGAATTGGGAGTTCCCTTTGACCGGAAGGCAGTATCGTGGCAGGGACACCCACCTTCTTGTGGCGGCATGGTGGGACTTCTACAGTCGTCGGGAGCCAGTGTAGTTCCCGATGTTAGGATAGGGACGTCGAGGGAGGTTCGACGTACACTACACCAAGTGGTAGTTCAAGCACAGCCATCCGTACCGGCAGAAGGCCTCCACGATTTGGAAGGCGGAGGAGAGCTGCTTGCTGAGGGAGGGTTTGCCTCCTATTGCACTGGACGATGGGTACCTGAGGACCCACATTGCTCAGGTCCGCCGAGAGATCGAGCGGGTCATGGAGCAGTGGCCCCAGGGTGGCCGGGGTTTGACTTCTAGGAGCCGGAGTAGCAGTGGGGCACAGAAGCCCCTGGTATAGGTTTCGACGAGAGTAGCGGCGATAAGAGCAAAGTTGTCCTGGCCGAGGGCACCTAAGGCCTGGTGGGCCCAATTTTTGGCTAACTGTAGCTTTCATAGTAGGGATTCGCTGGATCGAGAGCTCCCACACGGGAGCTTTGTCGACTCAGCGATTGACGATTGGCGGTGGCACATCGGCCATGTCATCGGGTCTGTCGGGCTCGTAGAGTTCCTGTCCCAGATTGAGTGCACCCGCACTCTACATGACATCTGGGAGGCCATGGCGAATGGGGCCCAGGTGCTGGCACTGAAGCCAGAGCAGTTGGTACTCCTGCCACCGATCCCCTTCAGGGCTTCAGGTACAACCTTGTTTGGGATACTCCATCCCTTTTTCTTTTGTTGCTTTTTGGTTATGACACTGACATTGTATGATGTTGTGTCTGTTGACCGAAAAATAATCTCGGATGTAATAAAATTAATTTCTCTAAAAAAATTAAATTTGGGACCCAAGAAGTAGGATCTGAAGGGTCCAGGACATTACATCCCAGCTCCTGCTGGGAACCGCAGGAAGCTTCTTTCGTTCATCCCCGACAGGAGGTCACCCCGGGTGACCACGATGAACTTCGCCAACAGATCCGAGCCCTGACAGAACTTTGCCAGGAGCTCGGGGACCAACGGGCCGACCCCCAGCGCGTCTTTCCCGAGCGGCGGGGGGATGAGAGGGACCAGACTGGGGGAAACCCCCGTCAAGCGTGAGAGACATCTCGTGCCTCGGCCACGAGGACCTGACAATCCTGCAGCGTGCCCGCACCGAGGGTGCGCAGCCCACTCCACTCCAACCCAGAGATGGATCGCCGACTCCAACGCTTCAAAGAAATCGAGGACAAAGTCTGATACTTGGATGATGTCCTCTTGGCCGCCAAGAACCACGACCTGATCGACGACGACCTGGACTTCCATGCTCCCTTCTCCAGAGAAATAATGGAAGTCCCTATCCCGCCAAAGCTCCAACTGCCGCCATTCACCTCTTACGACGGCACCACCGACCCGGCCGACTACATGCACAGCTTCGAGTCCCATCTGGTGTTCCACCGGGCCTCGGACACTATGAAGTGCCTGGCGTTCGTGACGACTCTCTGGGAGAACGCCCAGGCTTGGTTCGAGTCCCTGCCGGTCGGGTCTATTTCCTCCTTCCAGCAGCTCAAAAAGCTGTTCAAGGAGAACTTTATTGGCTACAGAAAGGTGGCCAGATCCGTAGTGACCATGCTCGCCCTCAGGCAGGGCAAAGAAGAGACGCTGTGGGATTTCGTCTCCCGCTTCCGCGCAAAAGCACTCCGGATCTCGCATCTCGACGTCGGCATCGCCGCCATAGCCCTTACCCAGGGGACACAGGACCACATCCTATGGCGTGCCCTAGGGGTCGAGGCCCTAACGACTCTTCCTGATCTCCTCGCCATGGCGGAGAAGCACACACGCTGCGAGGAGAATACTGCAGCCCTGGGCCCCGCGATCGGAGCCGAACGGTCCGACCGCAAGAGATCCGTCGACCCGCCACGGGAGGGTCGGAGTAAGCGGGAGTGACGCGATGGAGACTGTCGCGACCGCTTCGAAAAGGAAAGGGGCAATTATCGCCACTACACGCCCCTGACGGCTCCGCCTGACCAGATCCTGATGGAGATCCGCGAGGAGCCATTCCTCAAGTGGCCTTCCCGAATGAAGTCAGATCCGAGTACGAGGAGCAAGAAGAAATACTGTCATTACCACCGCGACCATGGCCATGACACCGCCGACTGCATCAATTTGAGGGATGCCATCGAGGACCTCGTTCGTAGAGGGCTCCTCGATAAGTTCCTCGCCAAAGGCGAAGAACGGCGACAGAAGACGCCCCCGTCAACCGACAACCGACCGAACGGAAAGGAGATTATGATGATCTCTGGGGGGCCAGCCGCGGGGGGAGATAGCGCGAGCAGGAGGCGACAATACGCGTCAGCCGTCCACACGGTGGACCAAGGCGATGGCACTCGATGGGGGGTCTCCACCCCGGGTCATCCAGGAGACCCCATTGTTTTCTCTGAGGATGACCTGGATGGTGTGACCACAACCCACTCTGATGCTCTGGTGGTCTCGGCCACCATCAACTAGTGTACCGTGTGTCGCATATTAGTAGATAATGGAAGCAGACTTGATGTTATTACGTACGACTGTCTTGTACTTATCGGTGTGGATATGTCTCAACTCGCGCCGTTGCACACGCCGCTATATGGATTCTCTGGCACTACCGTCTACCCGGAAGGGCGCATCTCACTCCCGATCACGTTCGGGACCGCGCCAAAAGAGGTAACCTTCCTCGCTGGCTTTATCGTAGTTCGTGCAATGACAGGGTACAATGCCATCATCAGTCGAGGGATCCTCGGCATGCTTCGAGGTGTCCTTCCTCTTATCATCAAAAGCTCAAATTCCCCACCTCCCGGGGGGTAAGGGAGGTCCGAGGTGATCAAAGGGAGTCCAGGAGATGCTACCTCATCTCCACACGTGATCGACGTCCTGAAGAAGTACCGCCTGAGAAAAAGCCGAGGACCCAAGATTCAGGGTCGAGCACGAGCGCGTCAGCCGAGGACTTGTACCTCATCCAAGTGGGAGAAGAACCAGGCAGAACACTAAGGATCGGCGCGAACCTATCCGAGCGCGATAAGCAAGCATACGCGAGCTTCCTCACGGCCAACTAGGATGTGTTCGCTTGGTCCGGGTCGCCTCATATTCCCCGGCCCCACCGATGGGGCATGTAAAAGGGATAGTCATTTAAAGCACATGAAAATGAAAGGACGTCCGACCAGACGCCTGCCAAATCATCGTGCGAAGTTTGTGCAAAAAAGTCTGTACTTTTCACCTACCACAGATACGCTGGTCAAACCACAGCAAAGACGGCAAGAAACAGTAAGTTCGTATTTTAACACCACTGCCTTACACTTGCCAAGAAGTAGGCTCTTACAAAATACGGGGAAAAGGAAATCTTTCTTCAAAATAGAAAGTACCCATAAGGAGAGTACACACAAGAAAGGAGAATGAAGGGAAGCAAAGAGACATCAGGCCTTGGGCCCATCCTATGGCTTGGGAGACAAAGGCTCTTCGGCGCTGAACGATCTGCCCCCAGCTCCCTCGGCGACGATCGACCCAGGCACTGACCCCACCAGCGTGGGAACTGCCTCGGTCGTGCGTCCTCCCAAGGCTGCCGGAGTTGGCGACCCCTCAGATGCGGAAGAATCTCCTTGGCCGGCACCCTCGCTTGGTGCCGAGCTAGGAGAGCCAGAGGACGTCGCGTCCTAGTCATAGCGTTGCCCCAATGGGAAAATAACAGCCCCTAGCCCCTTCCCCTCAGCCCAAAAGATGGCTCGGCCATAGCCCTAGGCGAACCCCTTCCGGATGCCCTGGCGAAAGCCCGACTCATAGTAGGGAAGGGCACCTTCTGGAGGTCAGCATGGTAGGCCTCCGAATGCTTGTACTGCTCAAGTGCCTCTGACCCTACTGACTCCACCTTGCTTACGATTTCGGCAGACTTCCGCTCTGCCTCGGTCGACTTCTCCTTCGCCTTGACCCATACAGCTTTAGCCTCTGTCCGAAGTCGCTCGGCCTCCTCAACTCGGCCCGTGAGCTCAGCGCGCTCCAACCCTGTAGACTCCACCTTGCTTATGAGCTTGGTGGACTTCCGCTCTGCCTCAGCCCGTGCAGCTTCAGCCTCCGTCCAAAGTCACTCGACCTCCTCAGCTCGGCCCGCGAGCTCAGTGCACTCAATTTCCCATTGACCATCGCGCTTGGTCTGGGCCACGTGCTCCTGCTCTAGAAGCTTGCTCTTTAGCTCAAGAGAAGCGCGGACCTGAACCAACTGCTCGGCCAACGCCTGAGCCTCCGCCTCGCTCGATGTCACCCGCTCCCGAGATGAGGCACTCTCCTGCCGAAGCTCCTCGAGACTGGCTGTAAGCCGAGCAATCTTCTTGTCGGATGCACCAGTGGCCCACGCAAGAGTCGTTCGCTCTAACTCTGATCGAGTGTATGCGTCGGCCATGGTAGCCCCCATCTGGGTCACGAGCAGACCACCCTCCATTTTCAGCTCGAGGACTGGAGACGGAGAACGCTGCTTATCTCCTCCTCGCGCCACCCCCGAGGCTACATTACAACACCTCCAGTACAGGGGGCCCTAGATACTGAGAGGAGGGTTAGCCCTTTTCAAAGTAGCTGGAATAGGGGCTCCCCTTCTGGGCGATACCCCCTCGGGACCCCCGTCGGTCGGCTGGGGTTACGTCACCCCATCCCGCCTCCCTCTGACCTCAACCGGCTCGGTCCCGATGCCTCCACTTTGCGCCCTGCTGACCTCGTCCGACGCTCCAGTCTCAGCCAACATCACCCGGGAGTCACCCACCTCGGCCACGACCTCCTCGGCCCCCTCTTGCTCGGTGGAAGGGGGAGCCGGCCGAATAGGTTCGGCCCCTTTCAGCTCGGTAGAGGGGAGAGCCGAACCGGTGACGCCTTCGACCAAATAGACGGCCTTGGCCTTCATGGCCTGCTTCCTCTCGACAGACTGGGCCTTCAGGGAATCCCAAAGCATCTTCTCCACGGGATCCTTGCGCTTGGCCCCTCGTTGCCCGGAAGCCTCTTCTTGGGCTATCCCCTTACCCTTGTCTGGGCTCGGGAAGAGCCCTCAGGAGCCCATGACTCAGCGACAGTCGGTGCATCGTCCACCATTATTATCTCCAGCTGGGTCGAAGGCACCTCCTCCTCAACCGATCGCCTAGCGTCTGCACAAATAGAACAGGGTCAGGAAAAGAAGTGCGTCTCCTCAGATAAGAGGGGAATTCGATTCCTAATATCCTTACCCGTTGACAATAATCGTTCACGAAGGCATCGCTCAATATTGGCTACGGTCACCAGCTTGCCCGTCGACTGGCGTTGCTCCAAGAGGATTGCAGCGTCTCGCTCCACCTTCGGTGATACCTCGGTCGGCTTCGAAGGGATGTTCAGATGAAAGTTGGGCACCACAGGAAAATCCCACGGGGAATCTTCCCTTGCCAACCATAGACGAGGGATCACCACATCCTACGTTAACGTCTCATCAGAGACCTCCGCACACAGGCATCATCCTTCGTCCTGACTCATCAAATCTGTCATCTCAAAATGATCCAAAAGGACGCATGTCAATCTCGAATCCACCCTTACCACAGAGCCTCGGGACACAACCTGAACCATTCACGGCACACTACTCCAGAACCGACCAATACCGCCTGCTATCTCAGCAAGTTGATCGATAACACCACGACCAATGCTTACGGGTCCCCAGACAATACACTTCTTACCATAGTCGATCACTCAATCAACCTCACCAGCTGCTCACGACAACCAACCGGGACCCATATTCTTGTCAGAGACCACTTCTCCAAAAACATGATCTCATCCAAGAACACAACCTTCAACACGGAAACTGGGTACTCATACGGCAACCTCGCTAGCACGTTTCCCCAATTCTCAATCCAGCCAGTGCCACAACCACAATGCCTTAGGCAACGGCACGGCAACAACACGTCTCACGTAACCGAAACAATCTCACACTGAGGAACCAATCCTCCGACGCTCTACACATCCTCAAAAATCCGCTCGTAGCATCCAATGCTACAATCCTCCGCTGCGCACTCAAACTTACGTGTAGAGCCACCACAACGACAACTCAGGATTCTCCATCCCGACAATCCTCTGCAACTCCGCAGGCTCCGATCCTCAACACATCGAAAAAGACAACACCATCTGTAAATTCTCACAAACACTGCCCAACTAGCACTCATCCTTCCGGAGCAGCGCCAACACCCTTACACATCAAGGAATGGGCAACGCTTCTCACTGGCAACCACCTTGCCAACACACAGGATGCGTCTCGCATGGACTTCATGGCATGCGAAGGCCAACTAATCTGAACACATGATGCAAGACGACGAACCTTAACCCAACGCGATCTCCTCCAACCAATGGGAAAAACTCAATACTCCTCCGACCAACGGAAGGTCCCCGTGCTCGACCTGACCTCGAACCTTGCACACGCTAGGAACAGCACCTTCCAGCACCGAAAAATCATTACCCCCATCAGGTTAGCACCTCCAACACACTCACCAAGTGTCTTGTCGGATCACGATCACAACACCTCTCGATGCACCACCGCTGCAATTCTTCGAATAGCAACACACCACGCCTCGAGCCGCAGCATGAGCCATAATCGGCACCAGCCAACACTCATCCTCGAGCCGCAAGGTCACCACTGAGCATTCACATCTTGAACCAGATCCAGGGCAACCATAGCCCAATCTAAGAAGATCCTCCACTCATCTGAGCACATCTCGACTAGAGCACCCGCTCTGTCACCTCGAACCATGATCTCAATGCCTCAGGGGCTAGATAATCCTCAAGCTAGAGTGGCCAACCCGATAACAACTCCCTCAGAGCATACTCACGGCCACTTAACCACGAGCAATCCTCGCCAGCCACCTGACCTCACTATAGATTCCTCGAACACAGCACCGTAGCGGCACACCTGCCGGTAACCTCTGCCCAACACAGCACAACTGGGGCCACCACTGATGAGGGAGAAAGCTCTCGACCTCAATCCTTAGACCCCACGCCGGCACTCCGACGACGACAACAAGCACCTTCACAACGCCACCCACTCACACTCTCAAGTGAGAAACCAAGCGGAAAACAAGCAAGAAACCCTATGCCAGCTATCGACTATACTGGACCTCACGGATGCTGATCACTACAATATCTTGAATTCCCATGTACTTCCACAACCATGGCTCTGATACCAGCTGTGGCGACCCGGGATCTGAGTACCGAAAAGGAACCGACGCGACTCGAACCTCAGCCCGCCGCCCACGAGCCCGAAGACTCAGAAGGGCTAAAAGGATAGGTGTGTGTACATAGAAATAAGAAATAAAATAGGACAATAGATATAATAATAGAAATAAATAATCTAACTACAATAGAGTCCAGTCCAATAGAAAGTATAGTCTAAAGCAATAAAATGTACCGCACGTCAAGTGAACACTCGGCCCGGCAAGCTGGCGACTAGGAACCTCCACGCAATGTCCTCGAACCTCGAGGAAGAATCGCCACACCTGAAAACCAAGGGTGAGTCTCCTATCACTGGCTCAGTAGGGATCCTGCGGAACCCCAATCGAAAAAATAACGGCAGAAAGGAAAGCTACGCTAGCTAACAGGAGTACGATAGTGTTGACACCCGTTTTTTACCAATGATTCGGATCAATTCTTTCGCATCATTTATCGATGTCCCAAGCAGCCAGTCATACGGAACGAAGAAGAAGAAGCCTGCCGTACCGACGACAACCTAGGGTCCTCTCCAGCGGCCCAAGCCACGAGCTCCCCGATCGAGGACAAGGGGCAACCAAGTGGAGGAGCGCCAGCTCCACTTGAAGAAGATCTGGGTCACCAAGGAGGAGGCCCGAATTATAAGGCGTGCAAGGGCGGAGGAGCCCTTCCGCATGTCGAAACTTCAGCAAATGTGGAGTCCGACAAGCACTGAAGCCTCGGTCTCTCCGGGGCCTACAACCCAGCCCCTACGGGGGGAAAAGCGCCGAGGAACCGGCAAAAAGGTGCGGCCGACCTCCCCGTGGGCTAGTTCCACGCACACGAAGGAGGATCGCTCCCCTCAAGCATCCACATCCCGAGTTTCTATCTTTGACAGGCTAGGGATGCCGGCCAAGCCGGACCGACAACCGCCTAAGAAGAAACGGGTGGTTCATGTGACTAATGACACTGTCAAGGTATTCACCTGCTACACCACCTCTGGCGACAAACAGCCCGAGGACACCTCGGGCGACCCCAACCAGCCTCTTCAATACTCGAGGAGGTCAAGGTCCGGGTCCCGTGGCCTGGCACAAACACATTAGGCGTCAGCAGCTGGGGCGTCTCAGCCCGAACTGGCGTGGCATGAAGAGCGTCATGAAGATGCCCATAGTGTCGATGGGGATGGCCACCCCCGGTGCCAGGAAGATCTGGGGGAAGAAACACAGCCTCCCGCATTGGATGAGCTCCGACGTGAGAATCAAGAACTCAGGAATCTCTTACAGGCGCTATTGCGTAAAAAGGAGGTTCCTGTCCCACCTCAGGCAGCACTCACTAGAGTGGAACAGCAACCTTCTCCCATTCCGGCTGCGGCTAATACCTCCGTCACAGTTGTGAAATTGCCACTGGTGGTGGACTTTGAAGTCCCGCAGCATGAAGCCAATGCGCGGTCATTTGCTACTCCTACCGCAGAAAGCCTCATAGCGCAGAGGCAGATGATCGAGCGCATTGTGGAGGCGAAGTTTGCTCAGCATGGGGAGGGTGTGGCCACCGTTGATTTGTACAACGTGCCCTATCCCCTCCACCATCAATTCAAGAAGCTTCCGCCTAACTGCCCAAAAGTCCCGAAGCTTCAGAAGTTCAACGGGCAAGGCTCGCCACATGAACACCTGGCCTATTACATGACGGCCATGGGGGAATTGGCGCTGGAAGAGGTATACTTGCTGCGGTACTTCGCCACATCCCTGACAGGCACCGCCTTCCAGTGGTATTCAAGTCTCAAGCCCAATTCTGTTGCTGATTGGGCTGATATGCAGAAGAAGTTCGTCGACCGTTTCCAGACAGTCGAACGCAAAATTTCCCTGGCGGAGCGCTGTTCCCTCCGGCAGAAGAAAGGTCAAACCGCGTTGGACTTCATCAAGCGATGGAGGGACGTCAGCATGCGCTGCGATAATCCTCCGACATCCGAAGACGCGATTACCATCCGTCGTAGGGGCCTATCGGCGGAAGTTAGTGAAAAGCTTCTGGGCTCCAATATCAGGAGCTTTGACCAGTTGAATACAGTGGTGGCGGACATTGAAATGTTCTTCGTCGATCACCCTATACAAGCTTCTGCCAAAGGCAAATCCTCCAAGGACCGCCCGGCCAGCGGCAAGGAGGTAAATGCGGTGGACCTCTCCACGGCGAATGGAGACGAAGGGGAAGGAAAGTCAAAGGACAATGGCAAAAAGACCGATGCCAAGGCGAATGCGTCCCTCTTATCAGAGCGCATGAAGACGCCTTATTCCTTCAGGAAGGAGCACACTAAGATGCTCTTTGACCTATACATGAAAGAGTAGATCATCACTCTGCCGGATCCGCAGAATCCTTCAGAGGTGGATAAAACGGATGGTCCCACCTATTGTGTGTACCACCGAAGGTTGGGTCACACCATTAGGGACTGCTATGTCTTCAAGAACATAGCAAAAGAGCTTATCCAAGAGGGCTTGATAAAATATGCTGGGCCACGCGGTCGACCCACCACTGCCTCATGCTTGGAGCCGTTCAAACCGGTCGGCTAATGTGGTCTACAAGGTGGCGACGACTTCGAGCTCCAATGCCTCCGAGGTCGGGCCTTCAAACCTAGAGTCTAGTGCCAGTTACAGAGCCGCCCGTCCTTCATTTACAGAATGCTTGGCATTGCGGAGAACCATTCGGAAGATCCGATGGAAAATTCGGCAATTGTAACTGGAACAGAGACGTTTGCTGCAGTTCCTGGAGAGCATTGATCAGCAGTTGGCCACTTTCATCTTCGGCCCATTTCGATTTGCCTACGGGCACGAGTGTGCGCTACGCGAGTGAGCCCGCTCGAGTGAAGTCACCGGTCCGCTCTTTGTTTGTTTGCTAGGTCCGAGGGTCATTCGGTCTTGTGACTGCCACCCCAAGGTAGTTTCACATCAATATGCCCCCAGGGCATCAGGAAGGCCCGACTCTCTGGGTCCCATCTTTTATGCAACGCGTGGATGAGGGTGAGGTCGAGCTTAATTAGTTTTATCCGCAGGAAGGTGCTAAATCCCATCGCATCCAACTAAGGCTTTTGGAAGTTCGGAAGACCTCGATATGCAGACACCACCAATTCCCATGAGATGAGTGAGCTCATCATACTCTACATACACAAGAAGTGAGAAAGGGGCGCATAAAAAAAAAGAAAGGAGAAGAAAGGATAAAGAAAGAAATGAAAGGGGCCGTGAAGAAAGGATGAAGGGTGAAATGATGCTTACCAGCCGTGATTGGGTCCTCTCACTAAGGTGCCCTTTGATATCGGAGAGCCTCTAGGAACTACCACTAGATCTACTCCTCTTCGAAGAGCGAGAAGACTCACCCTCCATCCTGAATCTAGACTTACCCTCCATTGGGAAAATTGAGACTCTTTCCCTTTCTTAACAAAATTTCACCCTTCTAATTAGCCTCTACTGCTTCAAGTCTTCTAGGAGGACAAGAAGGGGCTATTTATAGGATTGGAAGAGGTTTGATCCGAAACTATCACCAGTACCTCAACAGTGGCGCTAGTAATGAGGCACCCATCTTTCACTTTCACATGTTACTTTGCCATTCACTTAGAGTAAGTGAGGTTGGTGGCGTAGTTTGTTGATTCGTACCCTATGCGGTCTAAGGTTCCCTATGCTCATCATCATGTTGTCATTAAGAGATGAAGACATCTACATCGGAAAGATGACCAAATGATGGCGTCATTAAATTTGGTGGTGGACTCATCTACATGGGAAAGACGACCAGAGGATGTCATCATTAAAATTGGTGTTAAACTCTCCCGAAAGGAATGGACACGGCAAGACACGATCCACCATTTTGGGGTGTGGTTCTGCCAAATGTGTCACGTAGGAACAACATGGAAGAGAGAAAGCATAGGGGAGAAGAAATGCGCAAAGGGCAGACATGTAACACAAAAATAAGTCATTCCATTCATGCATCTATGTAAACTATCATGTACACCATACGAAAAGGGGTGGGTGTACAAGAAACTCACCAACTCTCACCACCGCCCTCTTGGTTATCTCTCCTCCCTCCTAAGACGGGGATCCTTGGGAGGCCTCCTAGAGGTCTGTGGGGCAGTACTTGCCTCACCCCACAGCGCTCGCACAAACTTGGCAGCACGGTGCTCCTCTACGGAGGAAACAATAAGGCTATCAAAGGAGAAGGAGCCAGACTAGCAGAGGCGCGTCGCGTTCTTGTCCCCTCTGGTAGCGCTCCTCGCCATCCTCAGCCTCTGGTTCGTGACCCCAAGGCTCAACCAAAACTCCATCACCTGGGCCTCCAGTGCCCTTCTCTCGTCCCAATCATGATGCCGCTTTGCCCTCCTCTCCTCTCTCTCCCTCTCTCTCTCCACTCTCTCCCGCTCTGCCTCTCCTAGTCGTTTGGAGAGAAAACTACATTTCTAGAGCATCTCGAGGCAACTCCTCGTGACATCACTCCTCCTCCTCCAGCTCTGCTATCTAGGCATCACACTCTACCACCTGAGCAACTGATGCGGGACGCTATTCGAACTAGGACTCCATGCGATGATGCAACTAAATGGGCAACTAAAACCAGCAATGACACAATAGATCAAGTAACGTAGGCTCGACACCTAAGACTCCCAAGAGAGAAAATTGCCAATAACAAACAACACAAGCTTGCAAACATCCCCAAGCCAGGGAAGCGTGTCGATATGCATGGTTGAGGAACCAGCAGAGTCTAGGGTAGGCAATTTACACTCATGCTCAGCTCGAGTCATGGGATGGCCACACTCTCTCACCGTGGTAGTGATAAATATATGAAACGGGTTAGGAACCTAACTAGCACACAAGCAGTAGCTCAAGAGCTTATACGTGACAAGCAAGCTAAACCAAGAGGGGAGCGAACGCGTACCTCCATGCTCGGGGGGTGGGGAAGACTCCTGGCCAAATCACACGTTCCCCGATACAAAAGCTAAAATAAGTATAGATCCAAAAAAACACATGATGGGGTCATCCCTTGCCCCTCTACATTTTTTTGAGGCTCGGATTGTTCGTCGGCATATGCCATTGTGTTCGTCATGTATTTCTGAGTCTAGTCATGTAATTTTCTGGTATGGTGGAGTCTTGTCAAGGTAAGCTTAGGAAATGCTGTCTTAGTAAAGCCTTTGTCCTGTGTCTACTTAAATGTGGACTGTGTTAATTCTGAGCCTGATCTACTCTTTGTTGACGGTTGCTTGGCTTTAGACCTGATTTTTGTGGTAAGAGCTGTTGTGCATCATGTTCGTCGTGCCATGTCTGACGACTGATGTGTAGTGAAGGTTCAGTAATTATTTTCAGGACGTAAAGGTAAGCTGAGAATGGCGTTCCATTATGCATTGTGCTGAAGCTGGTGCTCTCTTTGGGTTGCACTTAGGCAATTTGTGATCGATGGTTAGCAGGATCAGTACTCGAGGCGTGTTATATTGTAGTTTAATGAATTGTGATGGCGCCGGGTGTGTGCTGAGATGCGGATGTCGAGGTATGCTTGTTGTCGGTGTGCGTTGTCTATTGTATGAGTGCACAGCGGAAGTAAGTGGGCTGACAACCCACAGGTCGAGAATCGTTGTTGCAAGATTCTGGTCGATCGAGAGAATCATTTTTCTCGATGTAACTTCGTCTTGGCTTTCTGTGCCTTGATGTTGTTGGTTATTGTACCGTGGTTATTGGAAGCCTTGTGGTGTTGACACGGGTGTTGCAGAACATTGGGGAATCTGTCGGCTTATCAGCTGGTTACGTACCCTTCGCTTCTCTGTAATTTTTCTTGGGTGTTGTATTCTCAAGGAGTGATCGTGGTCCTTGAGATGTGTTTCCCAAGGTTGTCTTTATCGTTGTTGTGTGTCTTTCTTGGTAAACTGCTTGATGCATGACTAGTTCCTAATAGTCATATGTTCAGCTGTTATCATGCCTTGATGTGGCCCAGCTTGCGGTTGTGTTCCGTGGTTCTATGTCCTGCACGGAGCCGAGAATCTGCAAGTGCTGTTGTTGTCGTTGTTGTCGTTTTGCTGTTGTTTTTTCATGAATCTATCTTGGCACTATGTGGACTGTGATCTTGTCTGTTAGCTTGGCTATACTCCCCTTTTTTCTAGGTAGAGTTAGCTTGCGACTCGATCAGATGTAATATCTGACGGAGAACTGACGTGGTGTGTGTCCCTTGGCATTTGATCGGAGGCTTATTTATATAGGTCGCCCTGGCGGTGAGGGTATGTTCCTCCCTGGGGAAAGGCATAGGTCATGGAGTAATGCCTCTTTGATCATGGGGGGAGTTTCCCATTGTGCACCTGCTTATTTGGGAAGAGCGGCCTTGGGGCGAGGATCTCGACGTTGTGGGCGTGACCTCATCCCTGTCGGGGAAGGGCCTATAATGGCAAAAGCAACATTCAGTTGCTGAAGAGTTTCTTGGTGCCTGATATGCTCACGTCGATGCTTCCCGTGGGCTGGTGAATTCTTCATGGGTTTTAGTCGGGCCGCCTGGCCTGGGTCGCAAGCCATTGGGTGGCCTACCTTGAGCCTGACTAGGCTGGGCTGCTGTGGGCCTAACGTTGATAGGTCGCACTAGGCCTGGAGAGCTTTACCCTCCTCACTAGCCCCTCACTCTCAAACGTCGAGCACACTTGAGGTCTGAGAGGAACTCCCAACAGTCCAATCAGGGGAGGTTTCTAGGAGGATCTTTGCGTTGTCTGGCTCCCTGGCCTGTGGGCCCCATCACCTGCCATGGTTCTTGGCACGAAAGGCAACCCGTGTCAGGATGTCAGACAATGTCACCATCATCATGGCATACTGCCATTTTTTGCTTGGAGAAGCATGCGTAAACCGACATTTGGGTTTCTCGCTCCTAACCTTAGCGGTGACAGTCGCTTTCTGCCTGCGTGACTCCTTGATGTGGCCAGTTCATCTTCAGAGTTTATAAATTAGGGTAGAATGGTTTCTGGAAAAGGTTAACCTATCTCCTTCATCTCTGGCATAGGTGTTCGCTACTTCCCCAACATCTGTTTCTTTGCCCTGGTAAGGACTCTTCTTCCTCTTCTTCTTTTTGCACCTCATGACCCCCTATAGGAGACTCATTCTTTTTGGTTTCGAACCTTCCATGGAGGAAGAAGTCAGCCATGCCGGTGTCTCGACTACCTCGGGGGTCAGTCCTAGCCGTCCACATTCTCCTCTCGTGGTGTTTAACAGGATAGTCCACGGCCTCTGGGAGGCTTTCCAAATTCTGGCCGATTACGATATTGTCTTTCCTATTGCCGAGGAGTATCTAGGGTGTTATCATCCTGGCAGCATTAGTGTCTCCATAGATTCCTTTCGGGTAGGGTTCTATCTTTTTCTTTATCCCTACTTTGAGTCCATCCTAAACTTCTATGGCAACTATCCAGGTGACCTCTCCCCCAATTCTTGGCGCATTCTTTGTGCCTTTGTGTATATTTGTAAGTAGGTGGCGATCACACCTACCGTCCACCTTTTCCATCAATTCTATAGTCTTCGATCCTATCTTGGCACTGATTATCCATTTTTTTATCTCTGGGCCAGGAATAATAGGTCCATCATCTTTGTTTCCTCTACCGTGTCCAACATCAAGTGCTAGGCAGAGTGCTTTGTCATCTTGACGAAGGTAGGGGGTTCTGGCCGAGCTAGTGATTGGGACTTCTTTCAGATTCCCCGACTTCGTGTGGGTGACAATTTGCCGACCCCGACTAGTGAGGAGGCCAAGACGATAAAGGTCATTCTTCGTCACCCCCTTCGTGACACCGACACGAGGCTAACTCCCAATATTCTTTAAAAACTAGGATTGAGCCCCCCATTGCCTCATGGTATAGCCTTTGTTATTTCCTTGATTCCTCTATCTTTGAATTCTAATTTCTCTCGTGGTGGTGCAAGGGCTCCAGCACCACCAGAGCTGTAGTTCAAGATGGTGGAGCTACCGTTGTTCATCCCCTGGCTATGTGACCACATCGAGCTGGGTGTTGATCAGGTGACCATCGTGGTCCCTTAGCTAGCAGTCGCCTTTGAGCTGGAGCGTCTGCCATACCCCTTGCTGACAGTGGCTCAGAGCTCACGCCTCCCTCTATCGTCATCCCCTATGGCCACCATCTTTGTGTTCAGTGCTGGCTTGGGAACTCATGCGGTTAGCCCAAGAGCGGTCTCTAATAGTCTGAGGAGCACGTCAGACGTGCCTGTCGATATCTCACCGATGACCAGGGAAAAGTGCCGGCGAGTTGATCTTGGGGCTGTGGCAGCAATGGATCACCAGTGCCGCCTCAAGAAGAAGAATAAAGTCATCGTCGATCGGGCAATCACTGAGCTACCACATGCTCAGATGCCCCCTCCTTCCCAACTCCTTCGACCGTTGGGACCGAACCGGTGGAGGTCTAGTTGCCAGTACTATCCTCGCCCGTCCGCTGACTATAGACGGGGGCTGGATCGTCAGTTCCTATCGAGGGACTAACCGAAATGGGTGAAACATCACAACCTGCCACCAACCCTAGCTCTCCCCCGGTCGAGGACACCCCAGGGGTGATCACCTACCAGATGGAGGTCTATGCGTTGATGGAGAAGTCCCTGAGGCCAAAGGAGTGCTCGGCGACCCTCTCCCCAGGGATCGACGAGGAGCTATTTGGTTTTTTGGCTAGGAAACTGTACTCGATGACTCGAGCCCTTAGTATGTGGGGAGTCCATTTCCAGGAGGCCATGTGACAACAGGCGGATAGCTGTATCGAGTGGTCGTCGCTCAAGGCTCAGCAACAAAAGATGAGGGCCAAGTACGCCGGTCTCTAGGGGGTCCTGGAGTCCCAAGGTAGCCTACTGGTGGAGACCAAGCACGACTGGGATGCCTTTTGGGTGCAGGTCCAGGCATCCAAGGACACCTGATGACAGATGAAAGGTGGATCTAAGGTGGCGGAGGAACAGGAAGTCAGGCTAGAGGCCGCGGCCCTCCTAGGGAGGAAGGAGGCGGAGGCGGAAGTGGGAAAGATCTCAAAACTTGAGGTGACGGTTGTCATAGCTAGGGCAGAGGTGGCAGTGGCGATTGGCGAGGAGGCTGTCGAGCATTTTCGAGAGTCCTTGGAATATGAGACTTTATTGAATGCCACCACTATTGTGGTCAACGGTCTGGCGAGGGATGTCTACTTCAAGGATGGGTGGGCAGTAGCTCTTAAGGAGGCTGCCGACGCCACGAGGGTCCTAGTGCCATGCCGCCTCTAACGCCATTCGATCTTGAGGGTGACCTGGGCGAGGAGGAGCAGAGCACAATGGAGTAGGGCGTGGGGGCCGAGCATCCAGTTGGTCGAGAGCTGATCATCCTTCCAGATGACCCTCTACCGCCAGAGATAGTGCCTGGAGACACGCCTAGAGCCCAAGGCACAATGCCCGCCTAGGTGGGCGAAGGGGCGAGGACATCGGGGTGAAGCACTCGCACTGCTAGAGACCTCCAATGTACCTTTTTTTCTTTTTGTAACATTGGGGTACGCCCGAGTAGGCGTGACCCTTCTTTTGTACTTTTTTTGTTAGAAATGAAGCGTGTTTACCTTACTCCTTAAACATCTTGTCTTTCTGATATCTGAGGTACTTCCCCTGGGGACTTGGGCCACTTTTCATCGTTTAGACTCCCTAGAGGGCATGAACTGGTGGTCAAACTTCCTTCAAGATGCGTGGAATTTTGAAGGGCCCAATTCTTGAGATTCCCACTGCTTTACTCCCCGTCGAATCAGGAGAGGAGGAGAATCCCTAACCTTCTCTGGAAGCTTCGCGTATCTCCCATAAATAGGAGATTTGTGAGGGGTCAACACCTTCCTTCGTCTTGCAAGCCACTTTCTAAAATGATGTCATCCGAGAAGTTTGAGTCTTCATTGAGGGATCCTTCCCCTAAATGGCCATGCTTCCAGAAGGAGGCCCTTCTAGCACTGGGCTCATCTTCAACAGGCGATGGAGGCACTAGCGGCAGGTCTAAAGACTATCGGAGGGGGTATCTCCAGGGCTGGCGTGATGCCCTAGTGAAGTTTCACTGCTTCTACTATATAAAGGGGGTGCTCGAGCTTGCCCCGACCTGTAACATCCCAAGGAGAATGACTGAACCCTTGAACCTCCCCCTGCATCAATAAAAATCTTCTTCTACTACTCCTTCTTCTGAGTCCGTCAGTCCGTCCCTTGTAAAATCCTCCACAAAAAATACAAAGCCTTCAAATTTCCTGCTCCAGTCCTTGATCGAAGATCTCTAAGAGAGCTTTCCAACGGCGCTAGTTTCGTGCCGATCCGACATCGGAGTTGGTTGTAGCAAGTATTTTCGCCGGGTCGTGTACTATAAAACAGAACTGCAGATCCGTGGATAACAAGCTGCAACGACCGCCCGGCCACCGCGTCGCCTTCCATGAGGTGAACCAGCATGCCGCCATCCTAGAGAGCACCTCTCCAAGAGCCACCGTCACAACGGTACCACTCCGGGCCCATTCGGATCTACTGACCAGCACGTGGGCCCCACAACCAGTAGCTTGCGCCTTCCGAACCGCGCCGACGGGGTGATCAAAGTGCTACCCGTCAACCCAAGATCGGTCCTCCCAGGCCTACTTGTGTAGCCCTTTACCTCCCTACGTAGAGTGGGCAGCAAAATTAACTTCTGTAATTATTATAATATTTTGTTACCGGGAGTTACCGCACTTGGTCGGGATCGTCTTCCCCACGCCCAGAGTGTGGAGGTATCGTGTCCACTCCTCTCTCGGCATTTGCTTTATTTTGTATATTTTCGTATGCCGCTGCTAGAGAGCATGTGATAGGATTATTAGCTCGATATCATATATTATCACTACTATGAGAGAGAGAGCGAGACCCGTCCCGTGACTCGATCCGAGCACGGAAGAGCCGACTACCCGACTCATTGTCGGTTTCTCAACCGTGTAGGGTCTCACGCATTCCTCGCTAGGGACGCCCGCGAGCTAGAGTCCTAGGGCGCGTGTCTATCCCGCATCACTGAGGTTCAGACCGATGATCTGAACCAGCCTATATCTCAGCTCAGGAGGCCGCGTCACTCGACTCAACCGTCAGCTCCCGTCAGCCATGTCGGCACCTCTTCTGGACCTTAGACATCGGCACGAGCGGAGGAGGTTCCCGACGAGGATCGTGCCATCCCTGCCAATGTGGAGCCGATCAACAATGATCCTCTAACCGGTGAAGTCTAGGAGGTGACCCTTGAGACTCTCATGAAAGAGAATCAGCACTTGAAGGCCCTCCTACAAGACCTGCTTCAGGAGCATGACCACCACCCTCAGCCACCTACCAGGCCTTCGATGGAAATGGCAATTCCGCCAGGTGGGCAAAATGGCACTAATATCTCAGCTGTAGCTATCCGAACCCCCACAATAATCTGGTTCAGCACGCCTTTAGTCGCAGCTCAACCACGGCCATCCAACATGCGGGTGCCGGAGAATCTCATGGCACAGCGCCAGATGATCGAGCGGATCGTTGAGACTAAGCTCGCTCAGTTTGGGGAAGTGGTCGCAACTGTGGACCTCTATAGTGTCCCCTACCCGCTACATCACCAGCTCAAGAAGCTTCCCCTGGAGTACGCCAAGCCACCGAAGTTGCGAAAGTTTGACGGGCAGGGATCTTCGCATGAACACTTGGCCTACTATGTTACAGCCATGGGCGAGCTCGCGTTGGACGAATCCTACCTCCTTCGTTATTTCGCCACCTCACTCATGGGAACGGCCTTCCAATGGTATTCCCGCCTGAAGCCTAACTCAGTCGTCGACTGGGTGGATCTGCAGAAAAAGTTCCTCGACCATTTCCAAACGGTTGAGCGAAAGATCTCCCTAGTCGAGCTTTGCTCTATCTGACAGAAGAAGGGCGAGAGCACCCTCGACTTCATCAAGAAATTGCGAGACCTCAGCATGAGGTGTGTCAACCTGCTAGTCTAGGAGGATGCCATCACTATGTATTGCCGAGGCTTGGTGACCGAGATTGGCGAAAAGCTTCTCGACACCAACGTCAAGGGCTTCGACCAGCTCAATTCAGCAATCGTCGAGCTAGAGATGTTCTTCGCTGATAACCCAAGCTATGCTTCGGCAAAGGGTAAGCAAACGTGGGAACACCATTCTAGCAAGGAGGTGAACATCATTGAATTCACCCCCGCCGCTAAAGCCCGCATGGGAGTCGGGACAAGTGATTCCGACAAAAGACCAGTTGATAAGTCGACTGCTCCCTCCTTCTTAGAGCGTATGAAGATGCCCTTCTCTTTCAAGAAGGAACATATGAAGATGCTCTTCAACCTCTGCATGGCCCAGAAGATCGTCGAATTACCAAAAGTCCGCAAGCCGAGCGATTCCCATGAAACCGATGATCCCAACTACTGATCATACCACCGCATGTTAGGCCACTCTCTCGAAGATTGCTATGTCTTCAAGACACAGGCACAGAAGTTGATCCGAGACACCGCAGGGTTCCGTAACTTGTACGAGAGTAAAACTCACACGGATCGTAAAACTCAACTCAGGACCTACAAAAGTGATCCAAAACCCTCTAATAAGGATCCGAAAGACCTAATAAGGATCTGAGAAGACCCATTAAGGATCCAGGGCATTACATCCTCCCATACTTTAAGAAATTTCATCCTCGAAATTTAAGGACTAGTAAAGGAGAAGTAGGGAAGAACAACCCAATGACACCAACGTGAAACCCGAGAAACACTGCTCAGAGGAACACAGTCAGATCATAATCACAAGTACACACTCACGGCTGAGTATGACATAAGTGAACACAAGTTTGACACCTCCGAAGCAAGGCAAGGTCACTTACGTCTCACAAAGAAAGAGACACGACACATGCCACGACAATAGATATCGAAGAAACAAAACGACAGATACGGCAAGCATCAGCTTAAATAAGGAGACATAATCCTCACAGCTGATAGCTCGACAACATCATCGGCTCCAGCGCCAAAGGTGACAAAAAAACCTGGCACACAGGACACCAACGATAACAGCACCGGACCACAAACATAATCAAGTCAGTCCTAACTCAGATATAACATCTGATCGAGTCACAAGCTAACTCTACTAGAAGAGAAGAGTACAGCAAAGCTAACTGACAAGATCACAGTCCACATAGTGCCAAGACAGACACGCAAAATCATAGAGAAATAGCACTAATACAACAACAACGGTAGCACCTACAGGATCCCAGCTCCGTACAGAAATACAGAATCACGAAACACAACTGTAAGATGGGTCACATCAAGGCACAATAACAACTGAACACACGACCACAGGGGATGAGTCATGCATCGAGCAGCTCACCAAGAAAAGACCCACGACAATAAGAAAATGACGATCTCGGGGAATGCATCTCAAGGACCACGATAACGACTTGAGGACACAACACCCAAGAAAGAAATACAGGGCAGAGGGTACTCAATCAGCAAGAATGTCTACAGATTCCCCAATACTCACACATGCCAATGCCAACACCAGAAGGACTCCAGCAACAACACGGCAACAGACAACATCAAGGCATGGGAAGCCAAGACGAAGTCACATCGAGGAAGATAATTCTCTCGAAAGGTGAGAATCTCACAACAACGATCCTTAGCCCATGGGTAATCAGCCCATACGCTTCCGCTGCGCACTCATACAACGCACATAGGCATCAGAAAAATATCTCGGTATCCGCATCTCAGCACACACTCAGCGTCATCATAATTCATGAAAATCGCAAATAGCACACCATGAGTACTGATCCAGCAAACAACCGATCACAAGAAGCCAAAGTGCAAAGAAAGAGAGTACTAGCATCAGCACAAAGCACAAGGAGAAATGCCAATCTCAGCTTACCTTCACGTCCTGAAATAATAAATGAGCCTTCACAACACATCGGCCACTGGACATGGCACGACAAACATGGTACACAACTGCTCCTAACACCATGATGGAGTCCAAAGCCAAGCAACCATAGAGCAAGGAAAAGGTCAGGCTCAGAATAAATGTTGTCCACCCTTGAGCAGACACAGGACAAAGCATCACTAAGACAGTAATTCCAAGGCTTACCTCGAAAAGACTCCACCAAACAGGATGAGAAGAATGAAGCTTACTGACAGTAACTCACCAGGAAGGGAAAATCTTAGGTTGCCTAAGCATCTTCTCAATCAAGGAATCTAATCGAGCACTTCAACAGAAGCAAAACGCATTAGGAGCTGAACAGACTCAAGCTGGGGTGACCAAAACAACGTAAGAATGTGTACGGCCATCACACCAACGCTAAAAGTCACCAGCCACCTGAACAAATGACAGGAAAACCTCGAACAATGTACCGTAGATTCAAGCCTTTTGACGAATACTGCCAAGTACAACATGATCGGGATAGACATCATGACGAAAAGGAAGGACCTCATCACATCCTGACGAGAGAAGAACCATCTCGCATAGTGCTAATCCAGCACGCACAACATGATACACAGAAAATGAAACGATCATGAATCACGAAACCTAATGCCAGCAAATGACTGTACTGGACTTTCAAGACTTTAGAAACTGTATATCTTGGATTCCCATGTACTTCACACAACAACGCTTTGATACCAACTGTGACGACCCAGATCCCAGATACCGGATATACCCGATAGTACTACCGAGTAGACCCGATACCACTTGGAACCCGTGAAGCCTCCCAAGAGCTGTAAAGCTCTGAAGGAAAAAAGGATTGTCATGTAGTACATTGAAGCCACAAAAATGTAAGATCAAAGAATGTGTGACCCCTCGATATGGATTCCCTCATCTCATGGTCCCATGTGTGGAATTCTAGAAGGTGTTGAGGGTCACCTTCATGCGTGGTAATAGGTGGGACGATGGTCATGGGTATGAGGTATGGTTCCTCTCTTGGGATGAATGGAATGAAGGTTGGCTCATCGAGAATGTGGAAGAACAATAAGACCTTGGTGGTGATAGGACCCACAGTGTACACTGAGATAATGGACCCTAAGGCGGGGTGGGTGAAGCTATGACTCGTGGGTTGGTCGAAGCCCCGGGCCAACATATGTGTCAACTTCATTTGTGAGTCTAATCCCATAATAAGGTCATCTAATGTATCGACATGGTGACTAGACTGAAACGTTGTGTGGTAGGAGTTGACGGGCACTATTGGTAATGTAGAGTCCATGGGTGGATAGAAAGGTGGGACCTAACCTATCCTAAGCCAGCTAAGAAGTGACTCGGCTATGAGTAGCTTTTCCATGAGAAACACGGGTAGCTTTGGCTGAGGTGGCTCTGACTGGAGATGGGAAGGAGAGGGTGGCAACAGAGCACTCATGGGTGGTGAAGGAGGGTCCTCCATGAGGGGGAGAGGACCTTGGGTTGGCACGCCATGTGGAGAGGTAGATGCTTGCCGAAAGGCGGCATCAAATCATGACTCGAATGACTCGACCTCTAGAGCGACCTGATAAGATTGCTCCAGAGTGACCGCATCGTGACAAAGACACTCAAACAAGTAGTGAGGCCGCAAACCTCTCCGGAACTGAAATCCGGTCGTGGTGCTCTCCTTCCCGAATCCACATCTTGACTGGTACACTTCGAAGTCCCAAATGTACTCAAACATGGACTGATTGCCTTGGACGGGTCTGATGTAGGGGTTGGCCATAGTTGCGAAGAGATGAGAATTGATTCCCCTAGGATGGGCATGCATTGGAACCCCTTTCTTTTTCTTTTCTTTTCTTCTTCTTCTTTTTTCAATGCAAAACTAATGCAAGCACCCAGACTCTCTAGACTGAAGACCCTAGACTTAACCTAATTTCCAGTACGTGGCAGAGGCTTTAACTAGAAGGTCCGACTCGACACAATGGGCCACCTTCCGGATAGGCGTAACCTAACCTTCGGGCAACGTCTTTTGATATACTGGTTATTGGGGTGCAATGCAAACCAAAACACTTTTTTTTATTTTCTTTGTCTTAAAACAATGGTGATCCTAGACTCGACTTAGACCGTGCAAACACTTATGCAATGACTACCCTAGACTCGACTAGCTCTGATACCAATTTGATGCGAAACGGACACGCGAAGTTGAAGCCAATTTGAAATGTACACCTAGGACTCTAGCAAGCTTGTATTCGTCCGTTAATCAGGGAAGCGTCAGACCTGCACGGTTGAGAAACCGGCAGCAAGTCAAGGGTGGTCAAACTCACTCTCCTGCCCGGGCCTGGTCACAGGACGGGTCTCACACTCACAACTCATAGCGGTGATTGATTTTGACGAGCTAGGAGTTAACTAAGCACATGTAGCGGCAGTAAGAACTTATACTAAGAAAGTAAATACGACTATGAGGGGGTGACGAGTGTACCTCCATGCTCGGGGAGTGGGGAAGATGTCCCGGCCAAGACAGTAACTCCCAATACAATAGTAATAATTAATTACAGCAGTGAAAATAATGGCCCACTCCACGCAGGGAGGTAACTGGCTACACACGACTCTGAGAGCACCGAGCTTGGGTTGGAGGGCAACACTTTGATGGGTCCCGTGTGACGGCAGGCGGTGGTTCCGGTTCAGCGGCTTGCTGGTCGATAGGATAGCAACCACGGATGTCCTAAGGGACGTGGTCCTCCTGAAGGCTTCTATGGGCGATGCTCCACCGGGATGACGGAAGTAGGTCCCTGGTCGACTGCTTAGAGCGGCGGCGGATGAATCAACACCGGCATATTTTTGCACGATTTATCTTGGGCTCTTTTTCTGCTGCCTCGTTTCTAAAATTAGCCTACGCAGTCCGGCGAGAACGGCCGCTGCGCTCAACCCTGATGTCGGATCGATGTGAGGTTGGAGGCGTTGGAAAGCTCTCTTGAAGAGCTACGATCCCATATTGGTGTAGAATTTCAGAACACCTCTGACATGGCCTTTGCAAAATTTTTAAAGTGTTGGTTTATAGAACCAGATCTAGTAGGACAGAATTGGAGTTTCCTGAGAATTGGCATTGACTATGGGTTAGATGGTGGATCTGGGTGATGTGTTCTTCATGAAAGTTGTAGAGGTGGAAGCAAGGAAAATGGGGTAGAGGTCGAGTCACGGGGGCCCTCAAATAAGTGCCGGAAGAGCCACGGGACTCGACACTACGCATGGGGAAGGAGCCCCTGGGTACCTGGCAGTACCAACTATCTCTGGCTCCTTCCCGTCGGTGGTTGGCTTCCCTAACTTCTTGGGGGTAGCCTTCGCCGACATGCTGGAGGTCATGGCTCCGGAGCTGGCCGGAGAAGAAGTTGATAAGAACCCTAGGGCCTACAATGCCCGAAGTCACAAGAGTCTGACAACAGGTCGGGCTCAACTGACTAGCTGCATGGTGCACCATGTGGCTCAAGGGGCTCGCCCCACCTATCACAAAAAGCCGGGGGGTCACCGTCAAGGGAATTCCCACAGAAGAGCTACTGCCCCCACTACCGGATGTCTATCAATGTCCAGGAAGTCTGTGCTGGTTGGGGGTGTCCGTATCTTCCTAGACGAACGTGATGTTCAAGCAATCCTAGACCGGGTGGTCACTGCTGTGCCAACCTGTAACTCCTTCCAGGCCCTTTCCGGGAGGAGAGCTGAGAAAGAAGAAGAAGGCCGCCGAGGCCGGAAGGAGCTGGCCCCAAGGCCAAAGAAGTTTAAACAAGTCTGAGTCCCTAAAAGGATCTGTCCTATTCGTCGAGAGGCACCTGTCTACTACCACTCCAAGCCCGCCAAGGCAGGGAAGAAGAATGAGAGGGAGCTGGCCCCGAGAGAAGAAGAGATTGTCACGGATCCTCCACACTGTGCAAGTTTTAGGGCATGTGCCCGACAAGCTAATGTCCCCATAGCGGGGAGAAGATTTGAGCAACCTACCAGAAGATCCTGGCTAGCTTACATCCCTCCAGTGGGAGGTCGACAACTCTCCCCAGTCCTGCACCAGGGACTAGGGCAAGAAGAAATGACCAGCAAGGTCAGAAACTATTTTAGGGGTGTGGGCAACCCCTCACTGCAAGCAGCCATGGCGAAAGGAGACGACTGTCCACTGATGGCAGTTGAAGAAAAAGAAGAAAGTGGAATGACGTCGTCAGTTGATGACAATGGACATGAAGATGGCTTGAGATTTGAAGCCGATGAAGCTGCTCCCCGGCAAAGGGAGACAAGTAGAATCTCTGTATTTGAGAGGCTAACCTTCCCTTGACATACGAGGCAGAAAGTTCACAGGCAAAGGAAATGCATGCGGGTTTTCACATGCAACATGGCCGGAGTGGCCGATAAATACAGAGGTTTGCCTGATGACCCCCGGGAGTTGGCTCAATTAGCCGAAAGGCTAGGGCCGAACACCAGAACGACGGAAGCCGCAAGGGAGGTGCTGAGAATAGCAAAGGGAAAGTAGATATTGCCTTAAGAAGTCACCACCCTCACTGCAAACATGGTGACGGCTGAAGAGGAGGAGGTGTTACTGAACATCTCGTATGAAGGAGCTTCAGGGGAGATGACAGAAGCCATCCCCAGTACAGTGACAACAGATCCGTCAGTGCTGATGTTGCTCCAGAGGTACCAGCAGGAGATAGAACTCCTAAAGAAGCAGCTGATGGAGAGGGCAGAGCAAGCTTCGGCCTATAAACAGCCCAAGATGCAAGTCGAGTCGTCGAGGGGAGGTGCCAACCCAGGTGACTTCCCACCACTATATACCTTGCCCCAACCGGTAGAGCCCAGCATGGCAACCACCCAGCAGCGTCTACCTCATCCGTTGATGCCACCAATTCTGCTACAAGTGCACCAGCCACCTCCATTGGTGCGCCCTCCTCCGTAGGCGACCACTTTGGTCACCCCCTACCTGTAGCCGACGCACTTCTACTCGGAGCCTGCCGATCCGACTGCTATCAACAAGATGATGGTAGAAAGGATGATTGAGTTGAAGCTTGTTGAGCGCAGTGAAGGTGACTATGTCGCATTTGATGCCTATCGGGTGCCATACCCACCACACCATGCAGCCAAGTGGCTCCCTCTAGGGATCAACAAGCCGCCCAAGTTCGACAAGTTCAACGGGAAGGGATCCCCGAAGGAACATGTTGAATATTATATGACCGTCATGGGTGATCTAGCCGCAGACGAGTCATACTTGTTGAAATTTTTTGGGTCCTCACTGACAGGACTCGCCTTCGAATGGTACTCTAGCCTTCCGGTCGGGTCGATCAGCGACTGGCCAGATATGCAGAAGAAATTTAGAGAGAGATTCCATATCACCGAGAGGGAGGTCACGGTGGCTGAGCTTTACTCAACAAGACAGAGGGCAGATGAAATGGCCCTTGAATATATTAAGAGGTGGAGAAACCTTGGGATGAGGTGCAAGCAGCCCCCGCATCAAAGGACTAGGCCGAGATAAAGACGCTGCTAGAACCAGAACAGTAACATAACGCGAGTGACTAGTCACGGTCAAGTCTAATGACGTAAGTCCAAAGCCCTTGACCACGTGTACACACACTGGCCCACTGCCTAAGCCAAGCCTCTAGCTAGTATTCCCCCTCCGAAGGATGCTACGGTTGGACCAGGGGCCCACGGAACTAACCTAATAATCGTAAACCGAGAAAGTGCCCTGCTACAAGAGCCATCACGCCGAAGCGTGCCATAAGGCTACGACTAGTTGAGGCTCACAAGACACGGAGACTCAAAACACAAGTGCGAAAGTATAGACAGGCAAGAGAGCACTATTACACGTACTTTGAAGCACCAATGGCAGCACAATCACTCCCGACAACTCAGGACAAGGCAACTAGACCTACTCACGTAACGATCCTTGAGTCAGATGACTCAGACGCAAGATCGTTACAGATAGCGGAACAAGCCGCCAATCAGTCTACTCCTAAGCCAGAGGAAAAAACACTTTCTGAGGAAACGACACGCGAAGACCCGAGGGAACACCGAGGACTCTCAGCACACCTTTGCATGTAAAGTGAGGTAAGACGATACCTCGAGGCATCTAGAACACTGTCTCGAGCTGGATAAAAACGTCGAGACACAGACAAGGTTGCCTGTCAACCCCTGGTCTCACCGGGTTGACCGAAACCAGACATGACACACATGCAGACACACACAGACATCACACACAAGCACTCTTGGCTATCCCATCATGGTCACAGCCCTCATAGGATGTCAACAGACATCCCCGGGTCACGGGCAAACCACGAGATCAAGCCAAGACAGGCAGAAACTGGAGCGGTGGACAACAACACAGGCAGCTCTAGATAGAGTCATTAGGGTACTATCGCAGTCAGGGAAAAGACCGCACGCAGTCACCTAAATCGACCGATCCAGAAAGCTACCGACACACAGACACCGCCTTAGATACAACCTAAGACAGACCAACACACAGAATAGACACAGAACAGAACAACGGTCATCACGGCCAACAACAGGGCTGTAACACTCCACCATAGGTGCGTTACCTACTCTGATGCGCCAAGGGTGGGGCGTCAGGACAAACATGCCTAAAACTAAAACTCGAACCACGTAACGTACCAAGCCAGGCGCGCTACACCCCCTAACGCACCAAGACAGGGGCGTCAGGGCCAACGGGCCAAAAAGCCTAACACGAACCATGTAACGCACCAGACCAGGGGTGTTACACAACCTGACGTGCAAGGAGAGGTCTGTCAGGGCTAACCGATCGACACGGTCTTCGAGGTAAACATGATCTTCGAGGGACTGATGGCCATAGTCCTCAAAAACACTAGAACGTAACGCACCACCATAGGCATGTTACAGCCATGTCACAGTCCTATGCTGGTCCGTCACACCAACCTAGTCTCGAAGAGCATGAAATGACCAATGGAATGTAACGGTCTATCGTGGGACCGTTACACATGTGATGGTCACTGGCACGACCGTTACACAAATCCAACGAACAAAATAGGGGAACGATCGAATCAGCCCGTTCCACGCCCCATTCACGCCGAAGCACAGGGGAAATAGACGCACATGACCATACAACACACCCGGGATCAAAAAATAGTGCATGCAAGCATTAAAACGTGAGATTGGGGTGATTCCGACGAATCGACCCTAAATGAGTCACCGGGATTCCCGGACTCCTACCGGCCCCAAATGACAACCGATCGACACGAAACTGGTGGGGTTGAGATCCTGACATCCCAGTGGTCAATTTGACACTAAGTACATTGAGAATGGTTGCCATTTTTCGGCAAACCCTACAAACCCTAAAAATATCGATTTTCACGAAACTGGCCCAATCTCCCCCGATCGAGCACCATTCGACGCAAAATTATAGGGAAAATGTAGAGGACGAAGTGGTGATCCATCTCCCTACCTCCACCGATGAAATCGAGCACTTAGGCGACTAAATCGCGTCGAAAACCACCACGCGAACCGAACCGTCAGCTTTGAATCCACCATTCGAGATCGCGCCAGAACCGCACCGATTCTCGCTCCACCACGCATCTCAGCAACCTCCCAGCGTCGTCACCTTGCTCACGATCCCCTCCGTCTACAGCCAGAGGTGAAGAGGCGAGAGAACGAGAGAGAATGGGAGAGAGAGAGTGAGATGGCGTGAGAGAAGAGAGAGAGGGTGGGGGGGTTTAAATATAAGAAAATTAGAAAATTTTCTAATTTCCAAAAATTCGTAAAATGTGCCAAAAATACACTAATATTTATTTATATTTCGCGCACTCTGTCTGTGTATGATGAATGCACTACGCTCTGATTGACATGATCGTTATAGACTCTGTCACGCCACCTCCGAGTTATCTTCCGCTGGCTCGGGGCGTGACAGAGCGGGTGTTCCGTTCAATGGAGTGCGCGGAGGATGAGAAAGTTATGCTTGCTACTTTTCAGCTTCAGGGTGCAGTGCTTATGTTGTGGACTTCGGAGTGGGTGGTTGCATTTCGTTCCCGTCCTCTTCGTCAGATCACCTGGACAGAGTTCGTGGCTACTCTTGAGTGCATATACAGTCCGGCCTATCTCAGGATGCATAAGATGCATCAATTTCTGGAATTGGCTCAAGGTGAAATGACCGAGCTACAATATCAGAACAAGTTTATAGAATTGGGTCGGTATGCGCCCCATGTTATTGCTGATGAAGCCTTGAAGACCGAGCAGTTTCTGCGTGGATTGAAGGCTGAGTTGTGGTTGCCATTGCTTGCCACTCGAGTGAAAGAGATGGATGAAGCGTACCAGGTAGTAGTTGCGATAGAACTTGATTTGGCAAGATCTCAAGGGTCTACTCTGGTTGGGTTTGTTCAGTCGGCCCCGCACTGAGAGGTCGAGAGACGGGAGAGAAACGAGAGATAGAAGAGAGGGTGAGAAATGAGAGGGGAGAGAGAGGGTTAGGGGGTTTAAATAGGAAAATCTGATTTTCCTGAAAAACACCGAAAAATAGAAAATCACGCTTCCGCGATCCTCGGAACGCACCGATCGCACCGGTACCACTCACGCCTGGGTGAATGACTTGGTTCACCTGCAGCGGAGTTCCGCAGGGTTTGCCGAAACCCGTACGTGGAAATCAGAAAAAAACATCCGAAAAAGTCGCGGAACGCCTCTGGGCCTCCGAAACAACTCCGGATCGCGTCGATCCGAACACGAAAGACGTCCAGAACGTAATTCCAGACACAACGGAGCCAGGCACTCCAAGAAAATAGATCTGGGACCCCGAAACAGGGATCCGGGTCGTTACACGACACACGTGTGTCGTGGAAGCTACGACTAGTGGATGGGTCACTGACGTGAACACAGAAAACCACGCATGCACCCATTGCGAGTAACGCGAATAACCGGTGGCTCGAGGCCACCAACTCTGGACAGCTCACTAGACCTATTAACCCAACGGTCCTTAAGTCACGAGACTCGGGGTCAAGACCGTTGAACGTGACGGCACAACACCGTCAATCTAGTCTAGTCCCTAGATCTGAAACTACGGTAACACGGAACCCACGAACATCTCAAAACACGGACACAGAACCTCCGGGGTGTCCGAGACACTCACGGGACCGAAAGTCAACCACTGGGTCACAACCGGGTCGACCGGAGTCCAACACGACACTCAAATGGTCACGGAACAACCCACTAAAGCGACCGATAATGCACGGGGAACCCTCACTGCATGCGCGTCGACACAGAGTGGCACAAGTCGAGAACACCAACACCTGGGACTCGAATCGGCCAAAACAGAAATGCCGACTCAACCAGCCCCTTGAATGGTCCACACTGGGCCGCTCAGGGTCGTACGGCTAGACAGGGGCCACACCAAGAGATGAGCGGCCATGCACGGACCGCACCACCCCCGAATCAAACGGAGAGACATGCGGCTATCACCAGGCCGCACAAACGTCGAACGGCTAACACTTAGTCGCACGGTGAGATGAACGGTCCAGCTCGGCCGTTCATCACCCCAACGGTGAAACACAAGAACGACTGGTCCCTAGCCGCACCTTGGGAAGGGCGGCTAGAGCTTCACCGCACAAGGCATGTGCGGACCCGCCGGGGCCGCACGTCCTCCAACGACACCAAGAGATGTGCGGCCAACCCCTGGCCGCACAATGGGACATACGGCTAGCCCCTAGCCGCACACCCCGGTGCACAGAGCAACTGATCGAAAACTGGAGGGGATGGACGACTGGACCTTGGCCGCACCTGGGTTATGCAGTCGCACGATAGACCGCATAACCTCCACTGCGCGCCAAGCCGAGCACTGCATCCCAAGCCAATGAACGGTCAGGACAGGGCCGCCCAAGGGGATGGACGGGCCCTGGTTTGACCGCCCAACCGTGTTGACATGCAAAATATGAACAGAGCTAAATGAGACTAAGGAAAAGATCGAGACAAAAATGAAGCCTCAGAAGACTCTTACGAAGTCAGACCTGACGAAGAGCCATTGTTACCAACATTGTATCCAGCTAAAGCCCTTATGTGGCCACGCTGCTGTCCGACATTGCCATCATGCTGACGGCAGAATTGGGCTTTAGTCTGGAGTACCACTGGAAGGCGGTGCCAGTCAATGACGTGGCAAAGTACCACAGCAAATATGCTTCTTCCAGTGCCAATTCACCCATGGCCGTCACGTAGTAGGCCAGGTGTTCATGTGGCGAGCCCTGTCCGTTGAACTTCTGAAGCTTCGGGACTTTCGGGCAGTCAGGCAGAAGCTTCTTAAATTGATGGTGGAGGGGATAGGGCACACTGTACAAATCAACGATGGCCACACCCTCATCATGTTGGGCAAACTTCACCTCGACGATGCGCTCGATCATCTGCTTCTGCCCCATGACGCTCTCTACAACAGGAGTGGCAGATGACCGTGCATTGGCTTCGTGTGGCGGGACTTCAAATTCCACCGCCAATGGCAATTTAGCCGCTGTGACAGAGGCGTTAGCCGCGACTGGAATGGGGGAAGGCTATTGCTCCACTCTGGTGGGTGCCACTTGAGGTTGGACCGGAACCTCTTTTTCGCGCAATAGCGCCTGCAAGAGATTCTTGAGTTCTTGATTCTTGCGTCGGAGCTCTTCCAACGCGGGAGTGTGCATCTCTTCCCCCAGATCTTCCTCATGCCGGGGGTGGTTGTCCCCGTCAATACTGTGGACGTCCTCCTGGCGCTCTTCTTGCTGTGCCGATTCGGGCTGCGATGTCCCAGCGGCTGGCGCCTGCTGTGTTTGCTCCAAGATCCGGGACATAGCCTTGACCTCCTGAAATATTGAAGAGACTGGTTGAGCTCCTCCGAGGTGTCCTCGGGCTTCTTGTCACCAGAGGTGGCGTAACAGGTGAACACTTTGACAGTGTCATTGGTCACCTAAACCACCCGCTTCTTCCTGGGTGGTTGTCGGTTTGGCTTGGGCGGCATCCCTAGTCTGTCAAAGACAGAAACAAGGGATGTGGAAGCTTGAGGGGAGCGATCCTCCTCAGTGTGCGTGGAACTGGCCCACGGGGAGGTCGGCCACACCTTCTTGCCGGTTCCTCGGCGCTTTTGCCCCCGTAGGGGCTGAGTTGTAGACCTCGGAGAGACCGAGGCCTCAGTGCTTGTCGGACTCCGCATTTGTTGAAGATCCGACATGCGGAAGGGCTCCTCCGCCCTTGCGCGCCTTATAATTCGGGCCTCCTCCTTGGTGACCCATATCTTCTTCAGGTGGAGCTGACACTACTCAATTGGGTTGCCCCTCATCCTTGGCCGGGGAGCTCGTGACTTGGGCCTCTGCAGGGGACCCTGAGTTGCCGCCGGTACGACGGGCTTCTTCTTTTTCGCTCCGCCCTCCCAGACTTGCCGGAGGAGTTCGAAGCGATTGGAGGTGGGAATGGTTGGGACATGACGGTCCCATGGCAAGATCGGCTCGCCTCCATCGAGCCGGATGCGGATATCCCCGACAATCACGGTCTTGCCGGAGCGAGATGTTACCGCTGAAGGCTGTGTACCCTTGCGGCAACGGCGCTGCCCCCGTTAAGTAGGAGCGGCGCTGGCGACGCCCGCCATAGGCTTGGCGTCATTGTGGCGGCGACGCTGCCCCCGTTGTACAGGAGCAACACCTCTGAGGGTGGCCGCCGTAAAGCCTGAGCCGTTGCAGCGGCGGCGTTGCCCCCGTTGAGCAAGAACGGTGCCCACAGTAATCTGGTTGACCGAGAAAACTCGGCCATTTGTTGAGACGAAGGGCCTGACACCCCTGGTTTGTAGAAAATTGACCAGGCGGGCCCGGCCGGCTGCTGCAATAGAGGGCCTGACACCCCCAAGAGCTGACTTGTCGGCAGAGCGAACTCGGCCCATTGTTGAAGCCGAGGGCATGACACCCCCGACAGTTGTCTTCTTGGTCGGGCGGATCCAACCGGTTGCTGACGACTGGCTTGTTGGCCGAGCAGACTCGGCCAGCTATTGAAGTGGAGGGCCTGACACCCTCAGTGGTTGTTGCCGCAGGCGTAGCTGAGCTGGTCTCAACCACGGGTACAATGCCCAAGAAGAAGGGCGAGCAGACAACCGCTGGGAAGTCGCCGAAGACAAGTGGGGTCGCCAGGTATCCGAACCTGGCGTGGTTGGCAATGACCTGGGGGCCGTAAGTGACAGCGGCCATCGTTGCTGCTGCTATTGGTGGTGGTGGTGGTGGTGGTGCGTAACACGACAGCGGAAGTGCGCCGAGGCACAAAAACCTCTCAAACGAGCAGAGAGATGTATACCCTCCTCTTCCCGTCCTGCAAGAGGAAGAGGGGGGGATCAGAACCTTGAAAAACATTTGGAGGCTTTCTTTGACAGAAAGAAGAAAGGCGGGAAAGGTCATACTTATTGCTCTAATGACACGATCTTTATAGACGCGTCACGCATCCGGGAAATCTTCCGCGCTCGGGGCGTGACATGCACCGACCTTATTCATCATAAATGAAATGTGCACTGACCTTATACCTCTGAGACTAGAACCTGCACCGACCTCAACTGTAGTTGCACTGACCTTAGTTTAGCTATATGAAAACTTGCACCGACCTCAACAGTAAGGTGCACTGTCCTTATGTGCAAGGAACATGAACTAGCATCGACCTTAGTCTATACTAGCACCGGCCTAGTGCAGCATGCATAGACCTAAGTGAGTGTGCTACAGGAACTAGCACAGACCTTAGCGATAGCTGCATGTAACTAACATCGACCTTAGTTGCTGCTAGCACCGACCTTGCATGCAACCTGCTAAGTACTAGCACCGACGTTACTTACATGAAATGCTGCTAGCACCTACCTTGTCATGCGTTGAGCAAAATATGCACCAACCTATAGGCAGTTAAATGCAAACATGCACCGACCTATATGATGCATTATAGCAAAGTGCACCGACCTTGTATGCGACAGGCAACGATATGCACCGACTTTGTATATAGAAATACAAGTCATGTACAGACTTCAAATTCTTAAGAAGGCATGCACCGACTTCATGTGCAGGCATACAAGATGTGCACTGACCTTAAAGTAAACGTGCACCGACCTTGTGTATGCAAATAGGCTATTCGATGAAATGCCATGCACACAGAAATGTCATGCACACAAATTGTTCGATAAAATGACATGCACACAGAAATGACATGCACACACTCCAAGGCATAAAAATTAATGCACAATAAACAATCTTTATTAATGCACAGTGTAATGACCAGATGCATAATCAAATGCATATTTTATCAACATTCAATCTTTCATGCAAACACATGATGACTTATAGTGTTTGCTATCATCAAAACCACAGGGACAAAACATTTTGAGGATTGGTATTTGATGAGGGCATAGTGGGTCCACCTTATACTTACCCATCTACAGTTTGCCTTTCCGGATCAGGCCTTCAATAATGTCCTTGAACACATAGCAATTCTCAATGGGATGCCCCACCATTTGGTGATAAGGATAGAAGCGTGGATCATCTTTCCTTGCAGAATTGCCTGATTTCTTCAGCTCCGGAAGCACCACTTTGCCGCATTCACAGGCCCATTCAAAAAGAGCCCTAATCTTATCCTTCAAAAAGGAGTACGGTTTCATCATTTTGCCCCTTAATGAGAGCCCTGTTTTTGTTGGCTCAGAGGAAGAAAGGCTGGTTGCCTCTTTCATTTTCTTCTTCTTCTGTTGCTTGAAGGCTTCAAAATTTGAGGCACAAATTTCTTCTTGGGCTAGGTGTTTGTCGGCTAGCTTATTCTTTTCGCTCGAGGCTGTAGAAGTCGGGAAAATCCAAGCAAGAACTACTTCGGCATTGGCTGTAATATCACTTATCTATTCAAAGGTCGTGACTTCAATGTCAATGACCCATCATAGAATTTCTATTCTCAAGTTTTCTTTGCAAATTTGAACAGAATCCGCGTAGCTTGGTGGATGTCGACACTTTTCAAGAAGATTCGTCCACCTTCTTATGTAGTCCATGACAGACTCATCATCTTTTTATTTGGCTTCTTGTAACTCAGCCTCAGTGACTTCTTCTTCAGCCGTCTTCGTATTCATTGCTTGTTCTGCCTTTAGCTCGCCCGACTACATATGCGGCCTCATCAGCACCATCTTCGGAGATGCTTTAATTGCCCCATGACATGCCCAGGGGACTGTATGTTGGAATGGTTGAGGGAGGATGCCCCCCGTATGATCAAGTACTATTTGGGGCATGACTGGCCGTGCTGAAGCTTCAGGTGAGCTAGCACTACCTTGTGTCACCTCATGTAGATGTCTTGCCGATTGCGGCATAGGTAGACTTAGATTCATTTCATTTAGCCGTCTTTGCAACATTTCAATCTCCTGTTGCTTCTGGTATAGCAGTACAACCATGGCCAGGTCTTGCCAAGAGGGGCCGAGAGTGCTATCTTTCACCTCCAGTTTGACTGGGGCGAGTGGCATCCCGTCATTATTACTGGACGTGCACAGTTTCTTTGAGATGAACTCTGTTGGATTCAGTGCGCCCCCTCGTTGTCTTTGACAATAGTTTTGATGATTCTAATATATTGTGTGTTTTATGCTTAATGATGTTTTTCATGTTAAACATTCTAACATGATCATATCTTATCTTGTAGGTTGAAATGGGCATTCGTGAATAGAGCTTCGATGATGACTCATGCGAGCTGTATGCTAAAAGACCAAAGAGAGCAACAAAGAAGTGGAATAATCAACAATAAAATGCCTTAACCAAGGTGAAAGGAACTAGAGACAATATGAAAAGGATTGGACTGAACACTGGCTAAGTACTCCAACACACATGCTAAAAGAAGAAAAGAAAGGCCTTATAGGGATGAAGAGGAGTGGGCCCTTCACCGTTGCAAACCACTTTCCCCTTCACTGGCACACCCTTCGGTCCAACCCTTTGCCTTTAAACCTTCACCGGTACACCTCCCCAGGTCTTGCCCAGCACATTCAAAACCCCCCCTTCGCCGGCACGCTCCTAAACTCTTCCACAGCATGCCCTTGGACCCCCTCACCAGTGCACTCTCTCTTTCCCTTCGCCGACACGCTCCTTGAGCGGTGCACCCCCCCTTTTGTTGTTGCTAAACCCTCCACCGACACACCTGCCAGTTCACCATCACCGGTACACCTCCCTCGCCAGTACACCCTCTCTGCTAGCATACCCATCCAGTCCTTCAACGGCACATTCACAGCCTTCCCCAGTGCACTCATCCCCTCATGGCTTCAACCCCATGCAAACCATGCACGGACTTCATCCCCTTTGCATCTCCAACCTCGTGCAAACCTGCACAGACTTGGTCTTCCTGCACACATAAGCCTTGCACGGCCCCTGCACTGACCTTAGGTTGCATGTGCATTGACCCGACCTGCATGTGCACTACACTGACCTTGCCCTCTGCATATTCCTTGACTACACTGACTTTCCTTTCATGTGCTCTGACTTCTCCAGCATGTACACTGACCTTGTCCTTGGCATATTCCATAGGTGCACTGACTTGGTCTGCACGTGCACTGACCTGGCCAGCATGTGCGTCGACCTTATCTCCCATGTGCATTGACCTTCCTTCAACCCCTAGCCCCATGTGCATGGACCTTGCCTACCCATGCACCGACTTGGCCTTTGTCCGCTGCACGGACCCCGCTCGTACGTCCACCGATCTTGCACTAGTCCTGCACGGACCTTGCACTAACCATAGCCACTTCACCCAAAACCTGCATCCATGCAAATGCACGGACTTCATCCCACAACCTGAGCACCCTGCACGGACTTGCCTAATCCTGCCCGGACCTCATTCTTACCTTGCACGCATCTGCATGGACTTGGCCCCCATGTGCATGGACTTAACCTACATTTGCATGGACTTGGCCCTCATGTGCATGGACTTCACCTTGCATTGCATGGACTTCATTCAAAACATGCACTAACTTTACCTTGCATTGCATGGACTTCATCAAACATGCACGGACTTTGTTCCTCAACCCTGTGCAGAACATGCATGGACTTTGTTCTTCAACCCCGTTCATGACATGCACGGACTCTATTTTTCAACCCCGTGCATGACATGCACGGACTTTGTTCTTCAACCCCATGCATGACATGCACGGACTTTGTTCTTCAACCCTGTGCATAACATGCACGGACTTTATTCTTCAACCCCGTGCGCAACGTGCATGGACCTTGTTTCTCAACCCCAAAACTTGCATGGGCTTTGTCCCATCTGCATGGACTTCACCTAAACATGCATGGACTTAAACCCTTGAAAACCTACATGGACTTCGTTCTTTGCCCAAAAAAAGGCTGCACGGACTTCATATGCATCCTTGCATCCAAAAACCTGCATGGACTTAACCCCAATGTGCATGGACTTAACCTTTGAAAACTTGCATGGACTTTGATTTTTTGTTGAGAAACCTCCACGGACTTCACCTTGCATTGCATGCACTTTGCATCCAAACATGCACGGACTTTGTGTGAGCATTTGCATGGGTTTCATTGCAGAACTTGAAACCTGCACGGACCTTATCCTTGGCCGGTATGCTCCTTGAACCTTCACTGGTGCACCTTTCTCACTTCTTCATCGGCACAGACCTGTGGACTCTTCTCTGGCACGCCTGCCTTCAACCTTTCACCGGTGTACTCCGCCCATTCCATCACCGGTACATCCTTCCTGCCCTCACCAGTGCACTCTTTTAGTGCCTTCGTCGGCACGCCTAACCCCAGCCCTCTCCGGCACGCTCCCTATACCCTTCGCCGGTACACTTGTCCTGCCTTCATCAGTGCACTCTTTCAGTGCCTTTGCTGGCATGTCTAACCTCCAGCCTTCGCCGGCACACCAGCCCAGCACCCTTGCCGACACGCCCCATGGCGTTCAGCGGTATGCTCCCTTTAGCCCTTCGCCGGCACACTATCCCCAATTCAGTCTCAGCACCCCTTTTGGCCCCTCTCCAGCCCACTCCTCTTCGAGGCAGGTGATGAGGCCTCCTGAGGTGAGATATAGGTAGGTTCAGATCATCATTCTGAATCTTAGGTTGGTGTCCGATGGTATAACACGCGAACACCCTGGCTGCATCGTTGAGGAGCCAGACCGTCCTGCTTTTCTGGGAGCGCCTCTTGGGGCGGACAGGTGTCCCCAGCCTATCAAAGATCAAGGTATGCTGCGGAGGAGTCTCCATTGTGGCGTCTGCCTGAGGAGAGCTTGGGGCTGGATGTTGGTGGGGCCCGGAATGAGCCCGTCTCGATTTCTGCCTATCTGTGCGAGAGGTGATGAAGGGTTGGGCGCCGCCAGATGACACAGTTGCCGGGTCAGTTACACCTTGCTTGGCACGATGCCTTAGTGCCCGAAAGGGGTTGCTGAGGCATGCTCTCCGGACAGCTTGAGCTTCCTCCGGGGTGACCCAGATCCTTCTCAAGCCCGACTGCTAGTCTCCCTCATCCTTGTTCATCCGACGGGACTTGGGAGCTTGAGTGCCAAACCAGCGCTGGTGCTTTTGGGCCATTACCGAAGCATTCGCCCACTTAAGTTCCTCCTTGTCTTCCCACGTTCGATGCAGGAGGCTAAAGCAGTTGGTGATAGGGACCGTAGGGATGATCTGTTCCAGAGGAATAATGGGTTCTCCCCCATCCAGGCGAATTCGTAAGTCTTCGATAAGAATGGTCTTGCCAGAGTTGTTGGTGGTAGCAACGGGTCACTTGCCTTTACGGCTACAACAATGCTTCTCCTGGGGAGCGGAAGATAACTCCACTCTAAGGTGGTAAGCCGAGAAAACCCAGCCTGCGGGTGCTGGTGGCACAGGGCCATTCATCAGGAATACTGAGATAGGCCCCGAGACGTGAAATCTGTAGTGAAGGCCGGCAACTGGGTGGCTCGAGTGTACGCTTTCGCCTGAGCTGATAGTAGTGTTGCGGACGCTCGCCGCGACGTGCCCGTGCCTGCAGTTGTCACTGCAGGGGGTATCGGGATGCCGGTTACCCAAGGCCTGGAGCCTGAACTAGGAGCTGGTAGGATCGGAAGGCACAACAGAGGGCGCTCACTCCGTACCGAGGTCACCGCGTCCCATGAAGGTAGAACCATGGTGGGGATCGGCATTGTCGGATTGCGGGAGGAATGCCCCCGAGCTAGAGTCGAGAGATCCAAAGCTTGACACAGACCACTCGTAACAGACGTCGTCCATAGGAAACCCTGGGGTTGTATGTCTGGTCTGATGCTAGGACGCCTCGTGCCAGGGGTTAGGGACCCGGGCGAGGCGGTCGCGCTTCTGTGGTTCGGGTCAGGAGGCCTGAATGGGGTGCTGATGAGCCCTGCCACTGGGCTAGGAGGCCCGTGTGGGGAGCTGGCTCGGTGGGAGCTCGGGATTGACGGCCCGAGCAGAGTGCTGAGGAGCTGAACACCGTAGGGTGGAGACCCACACTTGAAGTTAGCTTGGTTGGGGCTCGGGGCTGGAGGCCCGAGCGAACTGTAGGACTGGAGAGTGAAACATGGGACGCAAGGCTTGCATCGGAAGCCAGTCGAGACTAGGCCCGGGGACTAATGCTTGCCCAGGCTGGGACTGGTCCGAAACCCCTACGGGGACCGGTGGTGGGAGAGCCGAGCCTAACGCTCAGCCTGGTTGTCGGGACTGGTAGCTGGCGTGGTGCCCTGGTGGCACCAGAGGAAATAAGAGCTGGGGGTGGCGGTGGAGGTGCCATGGGGACCACACCCAAGAAGTAGGGTGATCCGATGATAGGAGGAAAGCTACCAAAAGTGATCGGCACTGTCAAGTAACCCACCAGTGCATGGATGGCGACGGCGATAGGACCATAGGTGATGGCCGCCATAGTCGCTGGAGTCCTGGACAAGCTGAGGTGACGGCCGGAAGCGATCATCGAACACGATCTGGCAAGTGGGAGATGAACTAGAGGCTGCTGGGAAGTACGAACAGGTGCTCTTCTGCTACCCCTCCTGCAAGGACAAGAAAAGAGCACCTGGACTTCAGGGCTAGCACGGACTTTCACATCAGCAAAAAGAAGGAAGGTGGGAGACGTCCAACAAGGTGTGCCATCCTTTTTGTTTGGCCCCGGGAGGTCCACTGGGCTGGTGTGGGCGGTGACCGGAGTCAGGGGTAGGATACGGCCATGGGAGAGATGTCGAAAGTTAATCAGCCTCAAGGCGGCACCGTGCACTCGCCTTTTATGGAGAGTAGAGGGGAGACCGAGTGACACGGGAGGTTTTTTGGGTTAACGGGAAACGTGGCTGGGATGCGGGCGTGTCAGTCGATTTCTCGACAATCACCTGTGGAAACAAACATTTAACTGGGGACGCGCCGCCAGGGCGCGACACGTGGACTCAGGGAGTGAGAGACACATGGAGGGAAGGATAGTTCCGTGGGTGCGAGTGCACAGGCAACTGTGGGGAGTCATGTACAGGACATCTTTCTCCACCGATCGCAAGCAGTCGGTGTTTATTTACATCGGATTGAATCCGAAGGCCTTCGTTCCATGCCGAAGCGGAGTCCGTATTCCTGAAGCCCTGGATGAAGACCCGAGAGCACTTTGCAGCTGTAGGCTCATCTCAGACTGGGTCGTGTTGGCCGAGGGTGAAAGGTGCTGGGGGTTCACACTAGGTGACACAGAGCGTAGCTGGAGGCCCGAACGTGGATGCGAGAGCAAACGTCCAACTGGCGGTGTAACACTAAGATCTATATATTTTTACAGGCGGGCCGTGACGGCTCGAGGACAACAAGGGCATGCCTCGGGACAATTTCGACGTGCTAGTCAGTCCCCGTGTCGATGCATGACGTATGAGTACATGCGCGTTTCACAGAGAGTTCCTCCCGTGACGTAGGCTGTGGCCGCAGTGTCGAATGGGGGCATGTAGCTGACCGGGCGACTGAGGGGACACATCGATCTAGTATCTAGACGAGGGTCGATCATGGCTCGAGTTGAGCAGTCGACGTGGCCTCGTTACTGAAAGGGAGCAAGACATCATGACGCGCACATGGTCGTGGCTGACGGGCACATGAGGGGCGACCCCAGCATGAGGGGGTGTCTACCCTTGTCCTAGCGTCTCACATGTGGCGGGCGTTGACTTGTGCGTTACGGCTAGTTAACATGTGAGGGAAGTGCAACAGACAAACCCTTGGCGTGCTAAGCCACTTGACAAGTCACACACACACAATTCTCCTCAGCTCGTTGTGGAGAGCCCGCTCGAAATCGGATGTCGGATGATCCGTACGCTGAGGGACAGGTATGCAAGCAAAAGAAAGAGCAATCACAAGAGACATAAGAAATAAACAAAATCTATTTTATTTCTACTATATCTGTCATGCATACAAAATGATGATTGATGTACAAGTGTACCACTCTAACTTTCTCTTCCACCCTCTCTGCGTGAACTCTCTGCCTCTCCATGTCCTCCACCCTGAGGAGGAAGCCTAGGAGGACCCATCGATGTCCGCGAGGCCGCACTCCTGTTGCCTCGCACTCTCCTCTTAGCCTCTACAACCCTCTATTGCTCAGAGGAATTAACAAGATAATCTATGCTAGAATAAGCATTGGGTCGTCCCTCTCCTTGGGCACGCTCACGCCCCCTCCGATAGTGCTCCTCTGCATCCCTCGTGCGTTGCTCAGTGACTCCCAATCCAGTGCTCAACTATATCAACTGTCGCTCACTCTCCAATCTCTCTCGCTCCCATCTATCTATCTCTCTCCCCCATGCTCCCCCTCTCTCTCCAATATCTCCCACTCTCATCTCTCTCTATCTCCCTCGCGCTCCTCCCTCTCTCTCGTCCTCTCGCTCCTCTCCACGTCGAGCAGGATGCTCAGGTCCATCATGTCTCGTGGGAGTTCCTCAGCATCGCAACACCTCAACTCTGTCAACTCCACCTCTGTCGCCAGTAGCTCTCGCTCCTACACCCGAAGTTTAGGTCAATGAGCAACATTAATAAAAACTTAAAGGACTAGGCTAAGGGATTAGGCTGCTTACTCTCTCATGGAGGGAGGCATTAGTTGCCTCAGCACGGGCTAGTGCACCAACAAGCTGACTCTCAAGCTTGGTGCGGTCGTAGAAGGTATGGGTCGAGGAAGAGGCACCATAGGAAGAGCGAACCCTTTCTAGCTCCTCTCGCTGCAAGAATAAGGGGGTTAGCAGCAATTAAAGGATAAGCTTAAAAATCATCACAGAGTTATAAGTGAGAGTCTTACCAGCTCATCCATGGTGTGCTGGAGGTCATCATGCTGCTAGACTGTGGAGTCGAGGAGCCCCTACAGCATGGCTATTCTACCCTCTAGATCAAATTGCAAAAATAAAAAATGTTAATCATATAATCATGAGTCTTTAAGGTTTGGAGAGTGCTAAATATAGAAAAAAAACTCATTGGTCGGCGGGCGTTGCGATAGACTCAGGTCCCGTATGTCTCTGCGTAGGCACAAAGGTATGCCTCATCAGAATCTGCTCCTGCAGGGACTGGTCGTCCATGCAACTCCCAATCAATGATCTAGTCGTCCACATTGGTGCTAGTCGTCTACTCCTTGTAATCCACAAAACCTCCGCCCGGGCTTAGGAATGATCACTCAAGTCAAGAACTCAACTACTGCCTGGTGGATCCCCAACGTCCTTATGATCAGCCTGTAGTGCAGCGGCTCCACCAAGTTGAGGGCATGCAACCAAATCTCTCTTTCGAAGTAGGGGACGACAACCTCTACCCATGACATCTCTCTGATCTCTCTTCAATAGGGAGTCCAAACCACCTCCAGGAAGAGCTTATTAGTGTCTATGCTATCATTAATATAACAGAATATGAAATTCCAAATTCTTACCTCTCCATGTGGTAGAGCATCTATCATATCCTGAACACAAGTGGCCTGGTCCCTCAGAGACGGACTATCTTGCCATGGCGTCCACCACCAAGCCCGGGGAACCAAGTCTACACGTGTCTCCAAGATACGTGTGAGAGTGGGTAGATACAAATAACTCCAAACCTGAAAAGCATTATGCATTTGATTAATATAAGAGTATAAGTGCAATCTCCTAAACTCAGACTCTCTGATTAAATGCATTCCTATATGATTATGATGCTGATGCAGTTTTCTCATTTTTGCAGGTGCGGTGGACGCCTTACAGAGAGGAGGGCCAGGCGGACCAGCCGTGGGTGGTCGGGGCCCTCGCCTTTGTAGGCTGAGACATGTGGCTCCATTGCATGAATGTGGTGGAGCCACTGCATTACAGATTGGTGATGAGGACCATCGGGGTCCACTAGCCCGCGGTAGAGTTCTCGGCACCAGAGAAGGTGGGGGAGCGGGTTTCGAGGTCAGTGAAAGGCCTTACTGTGACGTTTGATTGGACTTCAAGGAATGCCACGCAGGTCACTGACTGGACAGCCCTTGGGCGGGTGGTGACTACCCGGGCTGAGAGTGACGCGACATACTACACCGCGTACGCGTGCCACTACCAGGACCAGGTTTTCCAGGGTGCCCACCGACCAGTACGACTGCTTTAACCTTGGACTCCTTTCAATTATGATTATGATTTCAACTAGATGATGTGCTAACACTTGGACTTCTAAATGCAGACCGATCCTGAGGGACGCTTGGCAGAGCTAACAGGGCTCCTTTCGACGATGATCCGGGAGCAAGATGAGGCCCACCAGGCCTTAGCCCTTTTGGTGAGTTTTCCTCGACTGATGCATTACTATTATACTGAGACACGACTGACCTGGAGTTTTGATTTCAGAGGGGGGAGGAGGCCTAGAGACAGGGGGCCGACGTTCCGTCTACTTCTACGGTGCAGACTCCTGCTAACCGAGTAGAGCGGGAGGCGGAGTTCTGTCGTATGGTTGATCGGGCCAAAATGGCCGAGGCAGCGCTCGCCGAACGGGTACATCCTACACTTTCCCTTGTGAATTATGTTTTATATTGAAATGCAGTTGGCTAATGGTGAATGCATGTGTGCAGGTGACAGAGCTGACCGTCGCCATAGGCGAGGGCGACCAGTTGCTAGAGGAGCTCGTACTGGCGCAGGACAAGGCCGCCCGTCTATGTGAGGAGCTAGCGTAGGGCCTCCACTCGGGGGAGGAGATGACCTGCCTACAGAGAGAGCTGGATCAGAGTGTCCGCTTGAGGGAGTCGACGGAGCGTGGCCATGATGAGGCACAGGAGGAGGTAGCCCACCTGCGGGAGCAGTTAGCACAGGCCAGACTGTCGGACTTGGTGGAGACGGCGATCCTCCGAGCAGAGGTGGAGCGACTTCGGACCGCTACCTTAGAGTTGGAGTGCTACCGCCAGGAGGCGTTCGAGCTACGCGGTGAGGTGCGGGCCTATAGAGAGATGAGCCGCTCCCGTAGCGGGATGAGTGGCAGCCATGCGGCCCCGAGCGGGAGTCAGGCTACTCATTGCTCCGTCGGGCATTTTCTTGTGACTTCCTCTCAGCAGCAGAGGAATGAGGAGGAGGACCGGTGCCGACAGTGAGAGAGGGAGGAGGGAGGGACCTCTACGGTGGGCCGCCATCGAAGAGGTAGGAGGGAGGCGGTGATAGTGATAGGCCAGAGGGGGCGGCCTGATTTTACTTTGTATACCGACACCTGTACATGATGTGATATGATAGTGACCTAGCTCATCTTTTTTTTTATTTTCGTTGATTTTCTTATGCGATGCATGTATGTATGAAAGGATGCAAACTCGGACTGTGGACGACTTACGGGTGGGACACACAGGAGAGGTGAGGCACGCCAAATCTATGAGAGAGATGACGCGAGAGGAGAAAGGCACGCCGATTCTACGAGAGAGACGACGCAAGAGGAGAGGCATGCCGACTCTACGGGAGAGACGACGCAAGAGGAGAGAGATACGCTGGCTCCACGAGAGAGACGACACGAGAGGAGAGAGGCACGCTGACTCTACGAGAGAGATGACGCAAGAGGAGAGAGGCACGCCGACTCTACGAGAGAGATGATGCGAGAGGAGAGACACGCTGACTCTACGAGAGTGACGACGTGAGAGGATAGACACGCTTGTCCGGAGGAATGAGGACGAGCTTTAAGTAAAACAGCAAAGGAATGGGCGGCTGATCCTAGGCCACACATGGTTTGTGCGGCTAGAAGGAGGCCGTATATGTAGGTTGTGTGGCCTATAACTGGCCGCAGGATGTAATGATCATTCGGTATGAATTGAGAGATGTGCGGCTGACAATGAGCCGCTCAACAAGAAGGGCGGTCTATCGCTAGACCACTCAACTCATTACGCAGCAAATCTGATTGGGACTCTCATGGAGAGTCCCAATCTGAGGTGTTTCACCTCAACTCGACCCAAATCTTATCCACACCCCTATTAAGCGAGAGAGGGCGAGATACCCATCCCGCGACCTGACCCGGGCATGAGAGAGAGCTAGACCACCCTTGACTCACTGCCGATTCCTCAACCGTGCAGGTCCGACGCTTCCCTCGCTAGGGACGTATGCGAGCTTGCTTAGAGTTCTAGGTGGCCTCGAGCCCTCGTCGTCTCCGTCCCGCATCACCCCTTCATGTAGAGCGGCCTATTGTGACTACAGGTGGGCAGAAGCATGTCTTCTTCTGTAAAGGCCACAGCTACTTCAGGCGACATCTTTGCCAAGCAGACGTCAAGATATGTTGGCAGCTGGAGTGCGACGATGATGGCTTACCGTGTCTCTTCGTCTAAAGACAGGATCTCCTAGATGGTGAACCGGGCCGGGATCTTCTTGAGGTGCCTGACTATTCGGTCAGCAGCCCAGACCTTAAGCAGGTTCATCTCTTCGATCTTACTGTGCTGCCCACACCTTGGACCTGGGGTACTGGATCAAAGGGTGCCTCCTCCACTGGGCTTGGTGTGGCTACTTGAGCTTGTGGGGCCTACTGGGCTTCCCCTTTCTCTTGCATGAACTCGACAAGGTTCAGGATGTCATCGGACTCTTCGCTCAGCCGAAAAGGGGTTGCTGCTGGTGGAGCTGGAAGACGGCTTGCTTCTTTGGGGGGTCAGGACCCTTGGGGGCATGACTGCCTTTCCGTTCGAGCCGACAGGAACTCAGTGAATGAAGGGGTGCTCTTGCCTTTTGGTTCTTCGGGATAGAGACCCGATGGAGGAGGAATCTCTATGCCCTGGATTTTAGGCTCAGGGACCTGGTACGGTTGTTCTCCCCTGAGCAGGATGTTGTGGTTAGCCTGAGGAGGGCATCCCCACTTCCTTCCCGACCTGGTGGCATGTTGGGAAGTAGACGCCTCAGCCTGGTTCGCCTCCGCTGGTTCATGAGATAGCTCTTCTTCTTCTTCTTCTTCCAGGGAGAGGGCGGTGTCAAACAGCACCGAGAGGGTGTCGTAGGCAACGATGACCTCCTTCTTCTTCTTATTTCTAGGCCTTCTCTTCTTTGTCTTCTTCTTTTCTCTGACAGCCGGTGGTCGCTCTTGGGGAAGCTCACCCCACAAAGGGGACTCTTCCTCGGCATTAGCTTCTGCTTCTGAAGCCAGTTCGAGGGTCTCGAACTCCTCCCAGGGGACATATTCCTTCATCTCTACGGGCCGGATCTTAGGCTGTTCATATTCTTCGAGCCCATCGATGATGGCCTGGAGCCTCTTGACTGCAAGACGGGTTTCCTTGTGCACCCGCATCAGGGCATGCTCTTTCTTGTTGTAAGTCGGCCGTCTCATGACTAGCTGGGGGGCAGTGTCATGCCATATAGGGTTTACCGATGGCGGTGCTGGTCGGGGTGTAACACCCCTCACATGAGCTCCCGTGGTGGGCCGAGGAGCATGTCTTCTCCTGTTCTTCTTTGGTGTGACCTACCAACCTCCTTGGTCTTGAGCCGGCGTCATGACAAAAGCCTCATAGGTGGCACGGGTACTGGTCTCCGACCAATCTTCGGGGAGCTGCTGATACAATGACACCATGTTGATGGTGGCAGCCAAGTTAGTCATCTCATGTGGTTGCGGGGGATCCACTTTGTGCTCCCCCATGTCCAGCTCCCCATTCTTGATCAAGGACTCAATGACATCCATGAAGACGTAGCAGTCTTCGATGGTATGCCCCAGCATCTAGTGGTACAGGCAGAAGTGGGGGTCGTCTTTCTTCTTCAGGTCACCGGGCCTCTTTGGCTCTGGCAACGTGATCTTGTTGTACTTAGTTGCCCACTCAAATAGGAGCCGGGACTTGTCTCAAGAGAAAGAGTACAGCTTATTTCTCATTTTCTCCCTCAGCGAGGGACCTTCCCGCCACTCGGTGGACCTGGATGGAGGAGGGTTGGCGGCTCCTTTAGCCTTCTCCTTCTGCTTCTCGAAGGTCTGGAAATCCAGTGCATGAACTTCCGGTGGCATTGGTTTCTTCTCGGCCTGCCTAGCTCTCTAGCCTGACGTAGCCGGAGTGGAAGAGTACCAGGCAAGGAATGCCTCGATCTCAGCCACTATGTTATTCATACGATCAAATGACTTGACCTCAGCACCGATCATCCTTTCCAGGATTTCTTTCTTCAAGTTCTGCTTGCAGATCTACACTGCGTCCTCCTAATACGGGGGACGTCTGCACCTCATGCTGAGGTTTCTCCATCTCTTGATGTAGTCGAGTGCCGACTCATCATTTCTTTGCCTCATGGCGTAAAGCTCTGCCACGGTGACCTCCCGTTCAGCCAACCCTTCTTCCTGTAATTTTTTTTATTTTTTCTGAATTGTTTTTTCAAAATTTTTTTGTGTATTTTCCATAGCCCACGGGTTAGGGTTCTGTAAGAACCTGAGACACAGAAAACTGACGCCCCCCAAAGGGGCGTGATTTAAACAACTGACGACCCCCTGAGAGGGCGTCAATTAACCATGTTTCACCCAAAATTAAAAAAACAACGCTCCTCACAGGGGCGCGAATTAACGAATAGACGGCATGGGGCATGTCGTCAATTCAATATATCTAAAAAAATCACCCAACACTTTGAAACAACGCCCCCCACAGGGGCGTGAATTAACAAACGGACAGCATAGGGTATGTCGTCAATTAACCATTATTTCTCAAAATTGCTCAAAACCCTGAAACAATGCCCCCCACAGGGGCGTGAATTAACAAACAGACGGCATGAGGCATGTCGCCAATTAACCCTTGTCCACATTCAAAGGAACAATGCCCTGTGAAGGGGCGTTAATTAATGAGATAACGACCAATGTTTGGTCATCAATTAAGCTCATAATAAAATACTCCTGAAAATTCAGAGCAAGCAACGCCCCTCCCTGTGGCGTTAATTAATAGATAAACGACCCACTGAGCGTCGTTATTTGCCAACCCCTTTTTTACCTGCACTTTCTTTTTGAAACAACGCCCTGCCTTGGGGCGTTAATTCACAAGATAATGACAAAGTATAGGTCATCAATTCGATAAAATCCCCTTCTGACACAAACTTGTATTCTTTCGTATGTCTGATGTTTGAACAGGGCCTTATGAGGACTCGGATCTCCTGGATCTAGGTCTTGACAGCTTATCTAGGTCTACCCGACTTCCAGCGGGCTAGGGTAGATGCCATGGGCTTTGGAGCTTTCCTTAGTATTGAGCCCATCCGTCCCGACCTCCCCCTTATCCAGGTTCTTAGAGAGAGATGGGATAGATCTAGCAGAGCCTTCCTGATGCCATGGGGGCACATGCTCCCCAGCCAAGAGGATGTAGCTAGGATTACCGGCCTGAGGGTAGATGGGGAGGCGGTGAGCGGGGTCACTCTACCCGACTATGGGGAGCTAGCCGAGCGCCTACTAGGCCTATAGACCATAGCCCAGGGGGAGTGTAGGACCATCTATAGGACAGATTTGATGGCAGCTATGGGCCTAGAGGATTGCAGGCAGAGGTCTAGGGAGACCCTGTCACAGTGGTTGGAGAGATTGATAGAGAGAGCTCGTACCACATACTGCCATGACCGGGCCCAGAGAGAGAGAGAGTTGACAATGATCTGAGGCGGTTCTTGTTCTTTCTATTGGGGCGGCTGATGATGGGAACCAAGGGCGATATCATAAATTGCCAGTTCCTGAGCGTCTTGGAGGACTTGGAGAGAGTTGGCAGGTACGCTTAGGGAGCAGCGATGCTGGCGCACATGATAGCTGACCTGTCCATCGGAATAGGGCGTGAGATGACCGTCAGTGGCTTTTCACCATTTTTACAGGTATGCATGTTCTTCTAAATGATTATGAATGTAAAATGTCTTGACTTAATGCATGTGACTGATGCAAACTAAAAATGCAGATTTGGAGCCATTTATATATGCCTATGAGGAGAGTAGATGTGCTACTAGGGAACGAGGGTGCATTCCCCTTAGCGAGGAGGTGGCTACCCTACGTGAGTGGGACACAAAATGCTTTTGACCTGCACGTACTCCGGAGGGAGTTCAGGGACTTCCCTCCCTTACTGGTACGTTTCTATGACTTAAATGAATATGAATGTATGCTTATGATGTGATGTTTATGTGACTAACTATTGATGATGCGAATGCAGGTGGTGTAGGGACCATATCAAGGCATGACCGATGAGGGTCAGTCCTGGGTGGCTGCAGGCTGACCTCTATTCGGGCATGAGATTTGGCTGCACTGCCTGAATGAGATCGAGCCCGTGCGCCTCTGACTAGTGATGAGGACCCTCGGCCTCCACCAGGAGTGGATCGAGGTGGCAGAGCCTCATGGTACTGGCAGGAAGACCCATGGCCAGACGAAGGCCACAGACTTGAGGATCCGATTCGCGGAGCAGTATGCGGACTGGAAGCGCGGCGGCACCAGGGTGACCTCCCAGGTGCCTGACAACTTGGAGTACCTTCGCCGTTTCTAGGATGTCTACGACGATAGGCCCCAGATGAGGGTCTTGGGGGTGAGTGAATAAAAATGTATTTCTTTTACTATATGACACATGTTTATTTATGCAACTAATCATGTGATGAATGTATGATGCATGGGACCCAGTGGCGATGGACCCTACTCCACATCTCCCACAACCACTGCCAGCAAGCCCTTTCTCCCCTAGCCATTCCCTCCACTTCAAACCACCCTCACATCCATCAAGATCCTTCTTTGCTCTACTCAGTTCGCGGGTAGCAAAAGAATCTCAACTTGCAGAAGCTGTCTCGGAGTCGTTCGGCATCAACCGGGAGGTGCACCATATATCGACGGAAAGCTCATCGAGAAAGCTTCGCAGCTGTGGTGATCTCGCCGGCATCTGACAACCCTACTGCCCGGAGGACTCATTCTCCCCCGACTGCGCAAATCAGGACCAGCTGGCGACTTGAGATGACTTCCTGGAGCTCCCACGGTCGCATCCCACAACTTATGAAGGCGCCACTTGGCCGAGGACTTCTACAACCAGTCAGCATCCATCAGAAAAAAGTGACGTCCAGTTCCACATCCGGAGCAGTGCCTTCCAATTTTCTTCCCCGAGGTGCGCAGAACAGGTCACTCCGGACCTGACCTGACCCCCCCTCACTCAACGGGCTCTTCCTCACCGCTCCGACATCGTCTGGTGCTCCCCCTGGTTGCTGCTCGAAGAAGACTCGTCCACGGTCATCCTCGACTTGGTCCCGCCATGATTGGACTTCAGGAGCGGCCGTGGCGGCTACAACCAGCTGTTGCTACACCCTGGGTTCAGCCTGAGCCAGAGTGCAGAGAGCCTATTCTAGGAGCCACCCCGGTCGGTGGCGATGACGGGTCCATCCACGAAAATTCTCCAGCATTCCAAGGTCTGTTAGTGATGATTCGGCACCAGTTTTGGTGACTTCTGAGCTCGGGGGAGTGCACAGCGGTGACTATAGCGACTCACTGTCCTGCAGTCCCAGACCTGGACAGAACCGGACAAGTGCCCTTCCGACACCGACTTAGCTAATCTCCCCTCTCCGCCTGGCCGGCTTAGCGCCCCTCCCTGTGCAGAGGTAGTTTTGATGTAATCTTTAATTTTCCCTCTCCTAGTCCAACCCCCCTGTGTGGGGAGTAGTGCTTGTATGATTTGAATAGGGAAAGCTACATCGGCGCGGCGTACGGGTGCACACCCACGTCTCCCCGCTCGCCTTCATCTCCGGTCGGGATCGGCGTCTTCACGCTGATCAGGTGAGCTTCTGGCCCCCTCTCCTTGTTGGTTTAACTCTGCTTAGCTTAGTATTGTTTCTAAGTTGCTCGTCGGCGGTGAGGTGAGTGCCTGGTCCCGAATTCTCATCAAGTTGAGTGCCACCGCGGGTGAGTTGTGAGTGAGACCCTACAACCCACGCCCTTGGTGTGCTGGCCGCCCATGAAATTGGGCATCCCAAACCCTTAGGGGTTCAGCCTCAAGCTAGCCAAACCCCAGAACTGCGAGGCCCCACTTCGGACCCTCATCCCCATCGTCGGTCCACCTACGGACCCGGGTGTGCGCTACGCGAGTGAGTCCACTAGAGTGGGTCCGCCAACTCGGTTGATTGCTTGCAATTTAGGTCCAAGGAGTGGTGTCACATCAGATCCACCTCGATTCCTCAGTATCGAATAATGAAATCAAGGAATTTACCGATGGATACGTCGAAGGTGCCTTTCATGGGGTTCATCTTGAGCCCATATCACCAGAGATGGTCGAAGACTTGACATCGATCGCGTAGGTGGTCTTCTCTCCTTCTGGTTTTGATGACGAGGTCATTGACATAGCATTTGACGATGTTGTGCAGCATCTCGTTGAAAATTTTGGTCATGGCTCTTTGGTAGGTAGCACCGGCATTCTTCAAATCGAAGGGCATGCGCTTGTAGTTGAAGATCCCTTTAGGGGATCTAAAGGCAGTGTAGCCCTTGTCTCGGAGGGACATCCAGATCTCGTTGTAGCCCGATGACCCATCCATGAAAGATAGGGCTTCATGTGTGGTGGTCATGTTGCCCATCGTCTCTATGATCGGGATTAGGAAGTCGTCCTTAGGACAAGCTTTATTGAGGTCCCAGAAGTCAACACAGATGCAAACTTGACCATTTTTCTTTTTGACTGGGACAATGTTAGTGAGCCAGACCGGATAGATGCATGACTCGATGAAGTCGACCTCCACCATCTTATCTACTTCGGTCGCGACCTACAGCTCTAGCTCATGGCGCATACGTCACTGGGGCTATTTGACTGGCGTGGCTGTGGGAGATAGGGCCAGATCATGCTCCGCCATGGAGGGATCTAACCCAGGCATCTCCTGGTATGTCCAGGCGAAGCAATCTTTGTATTCGAGCAGGAATTGCTTGTAGTCCTGCCTCTCTGCTTCGGTGAGGAGAGCACTGAGGTTAGTGACCCATGCTAAGCACTATAATGATATTCACTTGGATTGGGGTGCCATGGGAGCTCTCATAGAAATTTGGCATCCTACCACCCATACATTCCTCTTCTCTACTTTCGAAGCTACCATCCTCTTAGAAGAAGTAGAGATGTTTTTAGGATTGAAGAGGATGAAACAAGGGGATGAAGAGAAGATGGATTTCATGCCAAGGAGAATTAGAGCACAAGAGATGCTCTCAAGCTTAATCCCAAGCTCAAACATCATTAACCAAATCAAGGTGACAAAGGGAATAAACCTCATGAAACTTGCCTCATGGGTCTATAAGAGAATGAGTGAACCCAAGGAGGAGGAGTTGGAAAAGGTAGCCAAGGGCTTTGTGATATGCATAGCGGGAGCACTTTTGTTCCCTTCCATGGAGTTCTTCCTTGATGAATCTCAATTGAGTGCAATAGCTAGCATTTGGGAGGGGGAGAGGATCGGGCCAGTGGTGTTAGCTTACCTTTATAGCGGGATCACCTCGGCGGCGATGGGAAGACCTTTGTACGGATCGATGCTCATATTCTCTTGTTGGGTGGACTTCCACCTAAAATTTGACCCATGCGAGGAGACACAGCAAGCTTCAAGGATCTTCTCCAAAAGCCCACTCCACTACATGACGGGTTCCCTTGGATTATGTGAAAGAGCGATAAATCGGGTACCCAAGATTAAAAAGAGAGTGGAATGGAGAGAGCACTTAAAGACTATGCCAAAGAACCTCTTCACTAGCGCTCCGAGATTCTTGACGATGCATACCATTCGGACCAGGTTATCAATCGGAGTGGAGCACCACCTATCGGGAGCCATCGACTTCGTCCTTTACAACCCTCACTGGTGCCTTCCTCAACTTGGACTCCCTCGGTATCAACTCAAAGAAGTATCACATCTCCCACCCATCAAGGTAAGGGACCTTGGATCCCATGAAGATGAAGAAGAAATCAAGACCATCCAAGCCCTTTGGAGGATTAGCAAGCTTCATCAACCAATAGAGAATGTGGAAGAGGAGAAGGAACAATGGAAAGCATATGTAATAGCCCTTAGACAAATGAGACCCAAAGTGGCTCATTAAATGTAACGATGATTTTTCCTTCTAAATGAATAATAAATCCTTTCCTTCATTGAGCCCAAATATACTTATCATTGATCAAATCATCCAACTTCGGTGAATTTATATTTTTCTATTCTGAGAACGCGCCTCCTTATAGGGCGTTAATCACTGAATCAGCGCCTGCTTCAAGACCGTCAATCACAATTAATGATATTCTAAAAAATGAATAAAACTCTAATTTGACGCCTCTCCTGAATGGCGCGATTTAAATGACGCCCCTCCAATTGGCGTTACTATGCTTCAATTCTTAAAAAAATATTTCCTGTATTTTCCTTTATTCGCGCCTCTTATTAAACTGTCAATTAAAATTCATCATTGCAGACGTCAAAATCAATCACTCTGCCATTTATTACGTTCTGACAATGGTTCAAGTCCCCAGATCCTATGCAAATGGCACCTTTCAGAATGTCGTCAAATATCAAAATGATGCCTTGTAAAAGGGGCATTAATCAAATGAATAACGCCTTTCATAAAGGTGCTATTTCAATTCAAAATGCACGAAACAAAACCCCAGCCTTTCCCTCTTCCCTGCACATAAGCCATTCATCTCCCTCGGCCACCTTCGTGCAAAGCCCCCAAACCCTAACTGTAACCCCCATCTTCTTCCTAAACGATCCAATCGTCATGGCTGGTCCTCATAAACGGCAACGCGTGATGGGCCCGGAGGTCGTGGACCTCGCCGGCGACGAAGGGGTGAACGCGGAGGAGCTCCTCGCCGTTGCCGAGGAAGAAATCCCCGCAACGGCGCCCGACGGGGAAGAGCCTGCCGGAGGCGACGACGATGGCGGAGAAGAAGAAGGCGGAGAAGAAGAAGAAGGTGAAGGTGAAGAGGAAGGAAACGATGAAGAAGAGGGAGGAGAAGAAGATGAGGAAGAAGAAGGAGAGGGTGAGGAAGAAGGTGAAGAAGGAGAGAACGACGAAGAAGAAGAACCCCTCCCTCGATAGCCGATGCGAGGGGGTGGGATAGCCCTCGAACGGAGCAAGGTAGGTCCCCCCAAAACCTACATTTTTCTATTTTTTTAATTTTTTTTTCTAAATTTTGATGCATTTTCTATAGCCCACGGGTAGGGTTCTGTAAACACTGAGACACAGACAACTGACGCCCCCCAAAGGGGCATGATTCAAATAACTGACGACCCCTGGAGGGGTCGTTAATTCAACACCATGGCTTTCCCTTTCGCATGCTTCTTCTTTGATTTCTCCTTGAGCTTTTGAAGGTCTGGACAGTCTGCCTTCATATGACCAGCCTTCCTACAGTTATAGCAGACATTAGTATCTAACTTCTTAGCAGGGTTAGATTTATACATGTTTTACCTCCTGCTGCTGTAGTGCTTTCTGCCAAGGTTTCTTCCTTCTTTCGTGAGAAACCTTCTGAACTCTCTAGTTATCATAGCAAGCTCATCACCTTCGAGTTCTGATCCAGAGATGCTCTGATTGCTAGATGATCCATTATAACTGGATCAGTTTAACCAGCTATTGTTGGCCTTTAGAGCAATGGGTTTCTTCTTCTTTTCTAGTTCTTCTGTCTTCGACAGATTCATCTCATAAGTCATTAATGAACCAATTAGTTCATCCACCTTCGTATTCTATAGATCTCTTGACTCCTCAACTACTGTTGCTTTGGTATGCTAGATCGGAGTCAGAGATAGTAGAATCTTTCTTACGATCTCATAATCACTATAAATCTTCCCTAGACCTATGAGACCGTTAGTGATTATAGTGAGATGAGCATACATTTCCTTGATGATCTCACTGGACTTCATCCAGAAAGCCCCATACTCAGAGACTAGCTTATTCGCCTTGGTCTCCCTCACCTGTGAAGTCCCTTCGTAGATGACTTCGAGTTTATCCCATATCTCCTTTGCTGTGGTGCATGATGATATTCTGGAGAACTCTGTGGGGTGCAGGGCGCACTGTATAGTGTTGATAGCACTCCAGTTGATAGTGGACTTCTTGATTTCTTCTTCTTGTCCACAGATCCTCGCTCTCGGACACATAGAAAGGTCCTTTGCTGACCACCTTCCAGATCTTGAAATCCTTTGCCCTCAGGAAGACCTCTATCCGGTTCTTCCAATATGAGTAGTTGGTACCATCGAAGTATGGGGGCTTGGTGGTGGAATGTCCCTCTGCTGTCAATCCTCTAGCATCCATCGCCGTTCCTCTTTAGAATGTTACTCCCTGTAAAAAGAGTTAGGCTCTAATACCAATTGATAAGTCTATATGGATGCCTAGAGACCAATTCCTACAGATGGAGTGTCTATAGATGATCCAGAAAGGGGGGGTTGAATGGATCAGTCACCTGTTTAAAAGTTTGACTACAACAGAATCAAATGGCCTCGACGAGAAGTCAAGCACCAACATTGGTGAAATCATTGGCATTGGGTAGAAATCATTTAAGTCGCTCTTAGAAGGAAGGTCTAAGCCATTAGGTTTTAACGGCTAGCCCCAATAAGAAGTCAAGCACCAACCTTGATGAAATTATTGGCATTAGGTATATGCCAATGCAAAGATAGTGTTTACGTTGGTCTTAGATGGAAGGTCTAAGTCGTTAGATTTTAGTGACTAGTCCCAACAAGAAATCAAGCACTAACCTTTGCGAAATCATTGGCATTGGGTATATGCCAACACAAGAAAATCATTTAAACCGGTCTTAGACGGATGAACTAAGTCATTAGGTTTTAGCAGCTAACTCCGATAAGAAGTCAAGTACCAACCTTGATGATCTCATTGCCATTGGGTATATGCGAACACAAGGATAGCGTTTAAGCTAGTCTTAGACGGAAGGTCTAAGCCATTGGGTTTTAGCGGCTCATCTTAGATGGAAGGTCTAAGCCAAGAGTGGCTACTCTATATCCCATTTGTAAAATTGTCATATTTGCACGTAAACATTCCCTTTGCATTCAACATGTTCATATTGCATCATCTTGATCTCAGACTGCTTTGACATGTGCATATCACTTTACTTGTGGATAGTCTCTGCATAGCCTTGCACATAAATTTTGCAACCAAGTCTTTTGCACACAAGTTTAGCATTATTGTAAATAAATTGAGCCATTTTATGTCAGCATCAAGTTACAAAGCTTACCTTTTCATTTTTTGGTCTTGCATAAGTTGACTTGGGTCTTGCGTCTACAAGGTTCTATGTTCATCTGCCTAGGTGGGGTAAGTTTGCATCTATCCAAGTCATTTATCCATCTATCAAGTTCAAAATCAATCTGTTCAGTTCTACCTTAATCTAGTGAGTTCAGGACTACATTTCTCAATTCACATCCTCATGCATATAACACACATTCTTGTTATAACTCCATTTTCAGTTTTGTGCTCGTGTCTTCCATGAATATTAGCCCCCCCTCTTTTTGATTATGCCAAAAGGGGAGAGAGCAATATGTATAACATTTTGTTATCATCAAAATGAGGGAGATTGTTGAATGTGTGATTATAATTATTATAAAATGTCATCAATGTTTCAGCGCTGACTAAGTGTTTGAAGAAATCACTCAACTCTTTGGAGATATAATGGAAGAGGGCACGTGATCTGAGATTCCAGTTCTCTGACACGTGTGTCTGATGCACGAGTGGCTCTGGACTTCCATACTCTCCGTCATCCACTAAGCATCATACGAATGCCTATCTGTTCGATAAAATTTCAGACGTACAAGTGTTCTGGAAGACTCCAAGGGCGAGAACATGTCTTCCACACTCTCGGTGACCTAATGTAGCTCATATAAATATCATTGGTCATCATTTAAGACAAGGAGCGCGAAAAAGAGAACTAACAAGAGCTGTAACAGAAAAAGATAGGAAGAAGCAGAGGCAGAGAGAGAAAGAGATAGCTCCATTCAGAAAGAAGAGAGAGAGAGATCAAGAGAGGAAGAAGACAATTGAAAACTGTTCTCTCTGGACTGCGGATCAAATCCCATCCAGAACCGCTCCTGTGTGAGCTAGATTTACTTTCATTTTATTTTACTTCCTTCTTATTGTTTTCAATCTTGGGTCTGTTTCTGATCCTCAGCTTTGAGGTCGGGGTCCTCCTGAGCAATCAGGAGAAGGGAGTTTTGAACTCCGGTCGCAAGTGACTGTGTCACTTGGGTTCCCTCCTTGGTGGAGGAAGAGAGACTCTGTGTCTCTGGTTGCAGGTGACTCGGTGTCATCTGCGGGTTCCCTCCTGGTCTGGAGGAAGAGAGACCTCGGTCTCTGGTTGCTAGTGACTTGGCGTCACTAGTGTTTACCCTCCGGGCTAGAGGAAGAGAGGAGTGTGTTCCTCTGGGCAAGCTGTAAGGCAGCATTTGTAAGCCAAGCTGTCATGCTCAGCAGACGCAAGCTGTGAGGCGCAGCAGTGAAGCCACATTCCAATTTGGAGTGTGGGGTGGACGTAGGTCTGTGGACCGAACCACCTAAAAGCTCTTGTGTCCCTTGTGGTTTGATTACTTGATCTGTTTTTTTTGTTCTATTTCAATCGTTAGATGAAAGGTAGGACTGATCCACTCTTAGTCTTCTTCAGCAGGACATCTGTTTGAACAAGTGCCTCACTGTCCGATTTGTTTCTATTAAGCTTACCTCTTTGGCTCTCTTAGGATTATCTGTTCAAGATTTTTAATTGGGCGTTAAAACTTTAATTCGTAAAAACTTATTGAAAGAGATCCATTCACCCCCCCTCTAGATCTGTCAAGGACTACCCAAGGGGATGAGCGGTCAAGTCTTGGCCGCTCAAGCCCACGACCCAGAATAGTTCCTGGTCAAAATGGTCTTGACCGGATCGCTGAATAGAACCGACCTACTACAGTGCCAGTCAAAACAGTCTTGATCGGACCGCCGAACATGACCGACACACAATAGTTGACCAAGGGTCAACAAGGGATGAACGGTCAGATCCTGGCCTCTCAACCCAGACAGTAAGATAGGCGGCTAGAACCTGGCCACCCAAGTGGGGATGAGCGGACCCTACCGGGCCGCACAAACCATGTGCGATCTATCGTCCGACTACACAAGCCCCAAAACCCAGCGAGGATGAACGGTCCAGAGCCAGCTGCCCATACCTTGGGCGGTCTCTGGTGCGACCGCTCAACCATCACGGTGAGCAAACCCAAGGGTTCGTCCGATCGTGGCCTTTCTACGCCTCGTTCGTGCCGAGACGAAGGGGATACAGTCACAATCACCCTGGCAATCACATGGACTCTGACCATAGTCAAAATGACACACGAATCGCAAGAAACGGGCGATTCTAACGAAATCACCCAAATGGGGTCACCGAACTTCCTGGGCTCCCCACGGTCAAACGGGAGTGCCAATCGACGCAAAACTGGTATCAATGGAACGATGACGTTCCCAGGAGTCCATTGACTCCAACCGATCACAGAACCGTCGTTGTTTTTCAACAAAGCCAATGAAACCCACGAAACCCCAACGAGCCCGATCTCGCTCGTTCGAGCACCAAATGACGTACAGGGATAGGAAAAACATAGAGGATGAGGTGGTGATCCATCTCCCTACCTCCACCGAAGAAATCGTGCACCGAAGTGACTAAACCACATCGAAAACTACCAGGAACACGAACGACGCCTTCTCAGAATCCACCGAGGGATCGCGCCACGCCACACTCAAATGACACTCCATCCCACGATCCGATCTCCCCAACGCGTCCCTGCCTCGGCCAGCTCCAGAACGGTGCGCGTCCCGCGTCAAACGGGCCAGAGACGAGAGAGAATGGAGAGAGAGAATGTAAGGTTTAAAATGAGGGAGGAGAGATAGTGAGGTGGGAAAATACATAAGCAAAATAAAGATAACCATGAGGATCTCATCTCCGAGGGGTCACGAGGTCGGAGACGCCTCGTGCCATAGGGAATGCCGGGAGATGTCCTCATCATCTCCTGTCACATGACATATGTTGCTCTCGACTCGTGATTCGAGGTTGAGTTTCCCGTCTGTGTTGACGTGGTTCTTTGGGTGGTTTGTGTTCTCCTGACACTGAGGTTTTCACCTATAGTCAGTGTAGAGTACACGATGGCGAGGTCATGTATGTGTCAGTACTCTTGGACCGTGTGGTCTTGAGTTGAGCTTTTGTCAGTGAGGATGAGCTTACACGATAGAGGTGTTATGGTGTTTCCTAGCAGTGTAGCCAGAGTTTCTTCATGATGGTTCAGCGATTCTTGATTGTGAGATTGGGGTTTGCCATTTTGTATTATAGGAGTAGCTTGTAGCGGGGCATGGTTTCATCAGCTACCATTTTAGTGTGTTATTACGGCTGTTGCTTTTGTTGTTGTTACTCCTGCTACTGTTGTTGTTATTAGCACTGTGTTTACCATTGTTGTTTCGTGGTAGGGATCCACAATATCCCTACTGAGCCAATAAGATGAGGCTCACCCGTTTCTTTTCAGGTGTAGCGATTCCTTCTAGTGGTCCGGAGGTGCAATGCTGTGGTTCTTAATGCCAGCTTCACTAGAGTCTGGGGTGTACCTGACATTAAAGTACATTTCTTTTACTGTAGACTATACTAAGATGTATACTGAGGTCGGGGGAAGCCTGACGTAGGTACAGCTGGCAACTACGGACACGTCACACCAGGAATTGCGGAAGCAGAACGATGCCACCCACCTGAAAAGTAGGGGTGAGTCTCGTGTCACTGGCTCAGTAGGGGTCACGTGGATCCCCACCAAAAAACACGCAGTAACACAAAACAGAAAATAGCAGGTGTAGTAAGGCAGGAAAACTAGGCTACAAAGCTGCAAAGAAGAGGAAGTAGGAGTATGGAACAAGCAAGGGAGAGGGAAGCTAAAAGAAAAAGGAAAAGCTGTACCAAACGAGTGCGGCTATCGAACTAACCTCGGCTCCCAAGCTACTCCTAACAGCAATAGAAGGGCAAACTCTGAACTGGTGAAGTTAGAAGTTGCCAATCCGTTGACAAAAAACTAAGCAAGCAAAGGCCTACAAGGCGAAAAGACAAGAGCCTAGGGAAACCTAGATAGACCAGACAGAGGCTAAGCACACATGACTCGAAAGTCATGCGCGCCCATCTAGACACGACCACGTGCACAACTAGAACATCATGCACAGGACACACCACTACACTGACCTCGGGTAAAGCCACTAGCAGGCTAACCCAGTACGATCACAACACTCGAGAAACACGAGAGTCACGGAAGAGTAACTGGTCACATGACTGGAGTACCCACCACTAGAAGAATAGCCAGCTATGTCCCCTGATGTCTTATGCTGTGCCTACAAGTATCTCATCCACGATGCCGCCTGTACAAGCACGATAGAGACTAAGACACTCTGAGAACCAGAACAAAAGTACCGTCGCAAGTGACTAGACAGGGTATCGCCCATCGGCGTCAGTCTAAAGCCCCTGACCACGTGTGTACACACTAGCTCGTGCCTAAAGCTGGGCCTCTAGATAGTATTCCCCCCCTGCGAACGCTGCAGTACAGAGCTGGGGGCCCACGGAACTAGCCTAAGAACACTAAATCGGGAAGTGCCCTGCTACAAGAGCCGACACACTGTATCATGTCGTAAGGCTATGACTAGTGGATGATCACGAGACACAGACTCTAAAACGCGAGTGCCGGAGTACAAATAGGTAAGAAGCACTGTTGCACATACTACGAAGCACCAATGGTAGCAAAAAAAACTGTTGACAGACTCAGGACAAGGCAACTAGACCTGAAACTACAATGATCATTGAGTCTCACGACTCGGAGTCAAGATCGTCGCATAAAGTGGAACAAGCCGCCAATCGATCTAATCCTAAGCTAGACGGTCAAAGGAAACGACACACCGAGACCTGAGGGAACACCGAGAACCCTGAACACAGTTGGACATGCACATCGAGGTAAGATGATACCTCACGGCATCCAGAACACTGTCTCAAATTGGATAGAATCACCGAGACACACACAAGGTCACCTGTCAACCACTGGGTCACACCGGGTTGACCAGAACCAGACAATGATAATAAAAGAAGTACATAATATTGCTCACTACACGAACACTCTTGGCTACCTCACATCATGGTTTTAGCCCTCATAGGACATCGGGAGACATCCACGGGACAACGGGGTTTCGGCCGATACTGCCAACCATGACAGTAGGAGCAGTAATGGGGAATGTCCCCCTCCCTGGTTCGTGGATTGACATTTGAGAGAAACACGGTATTCATGGTAATATTGTGATATTACACATTCAATAGAACAGGGGGAATGGGCCACATTAGACAGACCCTCACCCTACTCTCCTTGGGGCAGAAGAGAGTGCAGAGATGCACCGTGCAATCATAAACCATCGACAATAGCTTGAGCATAAGAGGGGTTAGCTGGTTAGCATTCAGAGATTAGTCGTAGGTATATGAACTACAGGCTCACAAGAGGGACGACATACAGATGGTTGTATGAAGCAAAGGTTCAAACAGTTAGTAGGTGGCAATCAGGAGAATAACAATGCCATTAGACACACTACGCCCGTGTTGTAGGGATAGCTACATTCTCTCCAGTCCATAGTCGTGGGCGGAAGAACCATGAGGGAGTCAGTCCCAGCGATGGTCGGAGATGCACATACGCATATGCCTCTAGCGGTGAAAACCCACACGGTATACTCGGTATACACAATCCACTGAAAGGACCCCAGGGAGGGGAATAACATTGATATGGCCCTTAGGTAGCCCAGGGCGTATCCGGCGTCGATGGAAGAGATCAAACAATGGTGCACAACTGATAAGAAAAGAAAATAGACACAACAGAAAGACAGAAAAGGTTCAGACGCACATTAACATTCTCATTCAGACCCGAAGGCCATCACGTTGCTTAGGGGACAATAGCATACTGCTTACACAAACACGGCCCGGTGTTGTCACACGGGAGCCCGTCACTTACATCTTTGTATTGGAAACTCTCAGGAATGCAAGAAGTAATTGCTAAAGGGGAAAGGAGATTGAAGGGGATGGGGCGCTAAGGGCTCATATTATCGCCCATGTAATTACAAAGCATACATGATTCTAGTAAGAAGGGGGAAGAGGAAGACGATCGGAGGAGCTCGTCGGAACCCACCTCTGCTCTTTACGATGGAAACAGAGTTTTGGAATCGCTCTCTTTCTTTTTGGTCTGGCTCTCTTTCTGCTACTGAAGAATGGCGGGCGATCGCTCAGAGAACTCTTCCTCTCCACCTCTCTTTCTCCTCAAGTCTCTTCTTCACTCCCTAAGTGCGAATGTTCTCTCCCCATCCCTTAGCTCATCGAAGGGCATCCCTCTTATAAGTCTTCCACGACGAGGCTTCAAACGGCGCCAAGGGAGCACGTCGAAACTGGGCTCTTCTCTTCATTCTTTTGTGTGCCAGATTTAGGGGGCGCCGGTGGAGGTGACGCAAGCCGGATAAAGGGCACACCGATTTACCCCTCTTTGTACTTGTTCGGGCTGGAGTCTGCCTGCAGGTCTCAGACTGGCTCCGGGGGTCGCCTTGATCTTCCATCTCATCGTGGCCTTGTAGATTCACCATAAGAAGTATCGAGAAAGCTTTCAGGCCATTGAACAACCAATTCCAGAGCCATTTGTGTCTTTCGCTTGGACACTCGGGTTCTCCGCTGACATGGCTTTTGGCACTATGATCTGTGCCACCGGATCGGCTTCATTTGTATTTGTAACATTCTCAGGGAGTGGGCCACTACCCGAGGTATTTTCATCCTTGTAGGGCTACTATTTGGTCACTAACTACTCAATCCGGTAAGAAGACATACCCGTGCTGGGTCATTCGGGTCTTCCGCTGATATGGCCTTTGGCACCTTGTTCTGAGGGGCCAGAGATGTTTCTTCACCTCAAGAGGGTTTCTTATCAGGCGGTGGACCATCAGGTACATTCTCGTCCTGACAGAATGATGGATGGGGCTTGTTCGGCATGACTGAGTCGATACCGATTCATTGGGCAGGCCAAACAGCACTGTCGATTTGTTGTGAATTTCTTCCGACCATTCTGAGGTGGAGTCCCTAGTACTTTTGTTAGGTGACCTGAGACTTCAGCAGTTTGAGAGGACCCTTGTGTATCAGTTATGTTGGGTTCAGTGCACCCCCTCGTTGTCTTTGACAATGGTTTTGATTATTCCAATATATTGTGTGTCTTATGCTTAATAGTAATGGCGTCTTCACAATAAACAAGCTAATATGATGATATCTTTCTTTGTAAGTTTGGCATGCTCCGTGGAATCAATTTTTCTACTTAGTGTTGACACCCGTTTTTTACCAATGATTCGGATCAATTCCTTCGCGTCATTTATCAATGCCCCAAGCAGCCGGTCATATGAAGGTTTGTTTCTCTCTGACATTGTTTTGGGCTCTTCCCAGTGACGAAGGCCTCCCTCCCTCTCACTCCAAGGTAATCAGGCCAAAGTTTTGAGAGGATTTATTCAACCCCCCCTTCTAGATCCGGTTGCACCCCAAGGAACCCAACATCTAGGGCTTCTCCATGCTCCCCTGCGGGTAAGATTTTAGGTTTTCGCAGGCTAGTTGAATATAGGGAAATGGGCATTAACTTTGCCATCTTTTTAATCTTTTAGGTGGCGCTCCGAAGCCTTCCTTGGCCAGTATCCCTGAGATGGGGGCAGTTGAAACCTCTGTAGTGGAATTGGGCAAAGATAGCCCCATCTTGCTTTCTCCAATGGGCAAAGGTAAAGAGCTAGCAGCCAAAGCTCACTTTTCATCTGCGCCTTTTAAACGCATGAGCTTCTTCATTTAACTAATTTTCTTTGATGCAGTGCCCATGGTCACACCAAAAGCCATACTAGGAACTCCTCCCCCCCGCGTGTGTCCCCACAAATCATATTACGGTCAATGAGGTCCACGAGGTCCGCGCAAGTCAAAGAACCTACAACAGGAAAGCCCAGGCAAGTTATTTACTTAAAAGCTCCCATGGAGTATGTTTCCATAGAATCATCATCTAGCGAACAATTGGATTAGGATGGCTCTTCGGAGAGTGAGTCTGCTGAGAAGGGTGAAACTAAAGAGCAAAGGGTTGAGATGATTAAGCTGGTAGAGCAGGCCGATCCATTGGATATTGAAGGCACGTTATGCGATGTTGGGCTTTTAGTGATGATATACCAATTTTTGGCCCGCCATCAACCCTTTCAGCCACTTCCTCTAGTGTAAGCTTGTTTGAACTAGATGTAAGCATTGATTCTATGTTACTTACTTCAATTAATCATGCTTTAACATCAATCATTAATTTTGCTTTATCTGGGTAGGTCTTTCTTGCACTTGGGGAAGCTCCCCTCATTTAGACTCTCGTCCTAGTATCAGACCTCTGACCTTCATAGGCCCCATGCCCGCGCGTAGCATGATGCCATTTAGGGGAGTAGAGGTGATGACATAGATGTTTATTTTGAGGCATGTGCCATTCAGGCTGCCTTCGTTAGTACACCCCTTGCCCTGACATCTAGATATGCCGATGGACGTACGGCTCTTTGGGAACCTTCTGAAGCGAGTTCTGCCACTCTCGTTAGCACAGGAGGCATCCCAAGGGCAAGCCAACCCGGGGAGGCCACTACCTCAGCCTTTGTGGCCACTTCTTCACTTGAGACTTCTGCATTGGCTTTGGTGGAGCATGAAATGGCACCAAGCTCAAGCTCAACAGCTACGGTAGCGTGAGATGCTTCCCCAGAATTCAAGATGTCGAGCAGCCCTGCTTCAAACCTCCTGTCTTCTTCAGCTGGGGTTAATGCTGACATCTGGGCCACAGTGGACAGCCAGGTTAAAATTTCCTTTCCTTCAACACTTCCAATTGGTCTCACATCTTCAGATTTCTCGGTGAGACAAAATTTGGCTATGTTGCAATCAATGGTGTCTTCCGACACACAGCTGACATATCAAAATCTAAAGGCTGTAGTTAAGAAACTGACGGAGTCACTGCAAATGATGGGTTGCCCACTAGAAGAGTGGTCATGGCGCATTCTCTTGCTTCTGAAGTACGTCAATCATCGTGAATTCCTTGTGAATCAACTCCCTAGTCAATTTGCTGCCATTTGAATGCAGATGAATTAATATCAGCAAGCCTTAAGACCCCACGAAGAGGAGTTGATGCAACAAAAGAAGGTTATGGAGGACTGCCATAGCCGTGCTTCCCTCGTAGCAGCCAAGATAGAAAAACTTGAAGCCGAACTTGCCTCGGCCTGACCTGAGCTTGAAACTTTTGAGACGACCAAAGCCGAGGCTAGTGAGTAGGTGTCCATGACTGAGGGGATGGTGGCATTTTTAAGGGCAGAGCTGACTCACCTCCAAGAGCAAGAAGACCAGTTGTCTGAAATGATGCGTTTTCCTTTCATAGGGATCTTGCTTCTTGGCAAAATCTTTCGGGGATTGGTTGAGCATCGAGCATCTTTTGGCATACTCCCTTTTATGTTGTTGTCATCTTTTTTTTTGTATGGTAGGGGTGTAGGCGTCGGGGGAAGTGTGGTGTGGAAAATGGATTGAAAGTGGTAAGAGGTTGGATGAAACCTTCCTCCTACACTCCTCTCCTTCCCATCGTGGTTCACATCCACGTTCCTACAACACAAGGGGTTAGAACATACACAATAACATGATCGCCAGAGGTGTTTACCTGAACCTCACAGGAACAAAGTGATTGCTTGGGGAGTGCCTCAAGTGGGGAGAACATTGGGTCCCGACTTCTCCATCCTTAGCCGGCCAAGGGCGGAGAGCCCTGCTACGTCCTAAAATGCCAAAATCTTGCAAACAGTCACAAAGGCTCATAGAAGCGAAGAAAAGAAGGCTGTCAGTCTTGTGCAGTGTAGTAACAATTTTAATAACTAGTGAGATGTAGAATATGGTGACGTGATTACCTGGGGGTCGTGGGAAGGGGGGATGGTCGAGAGTTTTGACCACCCGCCTTCCCGTTTGTTTAAAGGGAAACCTCTTGATAGGGTTCTAAGCAATGCTAATATGATATGAATGTAGACGGGGAAGGGGATTGCAAGATGAAACAGAGAATAGCGAGGTATATGGATCAAACTCGAATGGGTGGCCGGAGCTCTCAGTCGGCCAGTAGCAATTTGGGGAAGGTGAGGAGCAACGTTCGTGCTTCAGAGGGTCACTCCAAGCTCTGACTGCTCCCTTGCTAGAGGATCTCTCCACCGCCTTCGTCAAACCTACAACTCAATACAGAAAAGACAAGAGAGACTCTCCCTCTTGAGCTCTCTAGCCCTCCAACAGTCCACCAGACCAACCCTCACCAACCCCTCACTTTGTCATCTACGAAAGAGTTTTGTACTCTAAGGCTCCATCTAGAAGTCTCAGATGGGTCGTGGGATCAATCGTGGGCTACGAGGAAGACTGGCACCAGGCGTGGTGTGAGAACAACCCACGTTCTTTGACCAGCAGTTGCCAGAAGGCAGCCAGGGTACTTGCCTTCTACCAGGGGGTAGGTGGCCAACAGAGTGGCCTTCCAAGGTCCTAGGCGGCCAAGGTGATGGCCTTCTAGACGGGTGAGGGCGGCTAGCAGTTGGGCCTTCTAGGGACTTGGGCGGCCAGCATGGTGGCCTTCTTGGAGTGGAGGGCGGCTAGGAGAATGGCCGCCTAGGGGCAAAGGGCGGCCACTGCCCTTGCCTTCTAGGGGGATGGATGGCCAGTGGTTTGGCCACCCAGCCCATGGGCCCTTGGCCTCTTCAAGTGAGAGTGGCCCATTAACATGATGTGTTTAGGCTGGACTTCAAAAGCATAAACACCAAAAAATTGGCTAAAATGACCGCATCACTTATATGATGGTCTAACTGGGGATCCACGAAATGTCTGAAATTAGGCGTCTACAAATGCCCCTCTAGAACGCCCATTTTGCAAGGGATCCTGGTGGACTAATAAATGGGTGTTTCGATAAAGAAACAAGCCGAATAAGGATAGCCCGCCCAAGGAGATTCTTGAGTAGAAATCGAGCTTCACGCAGGATCACATGAGCATTAAGCGATTGGATAAGCCATTGGAAAAGGGAGGAAGGACAATTAATCTAAGAGGGCTTGTATCTACAGTCGCATGGGACCCCCTAGCATAGCGCTGCGGGACTTGAGGGGATGAACACAATCCAGCTCAAGGAGATACAAGACACCTAAAATAGGAGTAGGTAACAAAATCAGGATAGGGGAAAATGACCTTTAGATCTCAATATACTCATGACGGTCGTACACAAAACACACTCTCGACTTTTTGAATTGGAGTGGAATAAGGGGGTCAACAAAAAGTGATGGAGTTGAAGAACTTGGATGATTGACAAAAGAGGGATAGAGTCCAGGGCAGGTCGATTGCCAAACCCTTCTCTCGACCCTTGTTTCCTTTCTTGCTATTGTGAATGCGTGCCATGCTTTTCCAAGTGCAATTTTTTCTTTTTTCCATTGTTGGACTAAAAAGAGACCTATATGATGCATGCTGGGTTAAAAGAGAAAACCTACCTAATGCATATCAAGAGGTATTATTGTCTTGCTCCGGGAAAGACGTCAGTCAAGAGTCTATCGAGTCCATCATCTTGAGGTCAATCAAGAAACTAAATGGCCATCGAATAACTTAGGGAACATAAACCGCTCATTATTTTTGTTTGAGAGGAACTCAGAGTTTATGTGCCCAAAGTTATTAGCCTCCGGGATCTATATAATATATACTATATAGGATAGTAGGAGAAGGCGATGATGAGCGAGAGAAAATCCCGATGCTATATGACCTGTAGCTGCACAAACGCACATTAGTGAAGTTCACAAATAAATTAGCATTTAAAGCTGAAGCATTCACTAAGATAAGGGGAGTGGGAAAGCAAACATTGTCCCTCGACTTTTTAGGGGGCCTAATGGACATAATTGAATTCCGTGGGGATGGTCACCAGGGCGTAAGTATGCCCCCGGAGGTGATCATTTCCGATGATAGGCAGTGCCTATGCTAACTTGTCCTAGCACATCAATTAATTCAAGCAAGGTGTCTGGCTAGGAAAGACTGATCAAAAGGAAATTCAAGGTCGATAGCCAAAGTCCATCTTGGACTCGCTGACATAGTGGGACATTTGTCCAATTAGGGGGATATAGAGTAGAGAAAGATATTTGTAATGCAACCAGGCATCTGTTGAAAATCAACTGATATGAAGGGTTCATTTGCTTAGGACTCAAGTTGAAGCGCTGAGCTGGCGGAGTTCAATTTGCCATTAGGATTCATGGAAAGCAAAGGAACATGGAATGCTCTATCTCCCGACAAGTTAGCCAAGGATTTTACTTTTTTTGGAAGGGCAGATGGGCGTGTAAGTTGCCCCTAGTTCGTGTGTTTAGTAGCAGTGCAGGTATAAATCCCCTGGTGGGATGGAATGAAGAAAGGGGAGTAGCCTTTGGGGTTCATAGTTGTGGGGTAGTGATGAAGGAAAGGAGATGGTGTGGTGTGGGAGTGCATGTTTCGAGGAGATGCCACCAGGCGTCCAACCCAGATGGGCTCAGAAGAGTGAGCCAAAGTGGCCCACTAGCCCTGAACAACCTATAAAAGTGCAAATAACTACTAATCCAAGGCCCAATATGGCCCAAAGCATGAAATAAGTGAAGATAACTCTGCTAGTCCACCAAGTGATCGCCGAGCCAAAGGGATGCCGGCGAGATCCGTGTACTCCGTCGTAAAGTGTGGCGCATGTCCTCACCAAAAACCAGGGCCCATTAAGCCCTGAATCTCAGCAGACCGAGCCAGGGAGGGAGATACCCTTAAAATAAACCCAAAGACATGCCTGGAAATAGCCCAATGACTAATGGACAATTCGAGGCATCAACAAATAGTGGTAGGAGGAATGACCCAACTCATAGGCAAAAAATGGGTGTTAACAGATGCCCCTCCTTAATGTCCTGTTTGCAGGGGAGCGAGCGAAGGTGAAGCGAAAGCGAAATGGAACATGGAGATAAAGCGAAAATAAAGCGAAGTGGACTAAAAAGTGGGTGTTAAGGCAAAAGACACCCATTTTCTCACCAACGAGCGATAGGAAATTTTCGAAAAACTCCAAACCAAACACGAAGAATAGTCCGACCAAAAGTGACACCAATCTGGAGGAACTAACTAAAGTAAAGGCAAGGTAAAAAGGAGGCAACCTCATTGGGGGACACAATCCACAATCAATGAGGGAATCAAAGTAATGACGAAAAGTAATGAGATAGACTAAAACTCCAGACAGGGGACTCTCAGTCAACCAAACCAAGTGAACAGGCCGGAGAGAACCTTCCAACTCTGAGTGGAATTGTTCCTCTTACAGAGACATGAACGCACAATCATCCATCACTAGTGGGACATTTCTAAGTAAACCATGGGTCATGAATGCTCAAAAGGATACGCATGATGCATGCTGGGCTAAATTAAAAGAAATCATTAAATCGAATGCCAAGAAAGGATAAAATAGAAAGTACTCGAGAATAGTAATGCTAAACCGGGGCAATCAGGGTCAAGACGCTATCTGCAACCACGACGTGTGAGATAGAACCATCATCCCCTGATTTTTCCAACCTAACGGCCAATCCGGAGGTTAAACGCGTGCACCTAGATCATCATTATTTTTGTTATAGGGGAACATCAGATCCTAGAACACGTGAACAACCAACTGGTTCTCGAGATAATATATCATAGATACCATATAGTAATGCAATAAGGGATATAGGGATCGGAATACTTACCTGACTTACCTGATGGTAGTGGGGAGGTAAGTTGGAAGAGAAGCTGCAACAGGATTTTGCAATATCACATCATGAAATATTCATTCAAACTAAAAGATCATCAATTAACTCATATATTGCAGCAAAGAAGGGTTCAAACATCATCTATCATCGTTTCAGCAAATAAACGGTCCATTTTAGTCAGCTCAATAATCTACACGGTCCAGACAGGGCCGTTCAGATATTACAAGTTTTGAATATGATTGAGAAGATGCACGACCCTTATGAGGCCGTCCCACAAACTACACGGCCAGGCCCCGGCCGTCCAATGTAGCGCACCGTTAGAGATTAAACGGTCTGGAACGATACCGTCTAGACATTACACGGTCTATCGATAGACCGTGTAAAATCTGGCAGTTTCAAAGAAATAAACCCTTCCTCCTCCTCCTCCCTCTCCACCGTAACCGACAGAGGAGGAAGGAAATGCACCCCCACACTCTCCACTCTCTCCATTCTCCCATCTCCCCCACTCTCATTCTCTCGTTCTACTCACTTCCCCTCATCTCTCTCCCCTTTATGCAGTTTAAGCACCAAGCCATACGCCCGAGCATGGCCGATGAGGAGGACCAGATGACGCCGCCGGCGGTCGCCGTGGAGGAGGAGGCGGCGCCACTGCCCGTGGCCGAGGAAGGAGCAGCGCCCACGGCCAAGGAAGGAGCAGGGGCGATCGTCGCCTGGGAAGAGGACGTCGGGGAGTCACCGGCGGTGCCCACGGTGGCAGCGGACAAACCACCGAGGTCCTCCAAGGTAGGTCGCCTAAAAACCCTCCCCCATTTTTGTTTTTAATCCGTGCATGTAGATTAAGAGGGTAGAAGAGAGGCGCACGAGCCTTTTAGGGCCGGTTGGGAGGCCCCACGGGCCCTCACCGCTGGCAGGATGGGACTTGAACACCGTCGGGCATGGCGGGCCTAAAACGGTTCAACAGGAACCGCTCACCAAAACTACACGGTTCAAATAGAACCATTCTGTCATAGCACGACCCATGGGTGGCCGTTCCAAAGGAGTTGAAGCGACGGGGTAGGCATACATTTAGGGGGAGTCATAGCTATGGTTTAGCAAATTCATGTTCTACATGCATAGCAATTACCCCTACACTTTGCACAAAATGATGCATATGACTTTGCTTAATAAGGATTTCAGATTTTCTTTTCAACACTTTAAGGGAAATAAAGTTTCTACATGGAAATGAAGAGTAATCGTGAGGAAAAAGCTGCCAACCCCAATCAATAAGTGGAATGTGGAACTGAGTAGCCGGGAATCTCCACTGAAATAAATGAGGTGACTCGCGTCGAAAAGTGAAGCTAAAATCCACAAGAGTAACTGATCTAGAATCTTGACGGGCTTCTCTTCATAGGATAAGTCCTCTTGTATCTACAAATCCGCATATTGGATTACGTGCGAGGGGTCATACACGTACTTTCTTAACATCGATACATGGAAGACGTTATGAATATTAGACAATTGGGGTGGCAACGCCAGCCTGTAAGCAACCTCTCCAACTCTTTCTAAGATCTCGGAAGGGCCAACAAATCTTAGACTTAATTTACCTCTGATCCCAAATCTTTAGACTCCACTCATAGGAGAAACTTGTTGGAACACATGCTCACCAATTTGAAATTTCAAGTCTCTTCTTCTATTATCAGCATAACTCTTCTGTCTGAACTGAGCTACTTGTAGACGGTCCCTGATGATCTGAATACTCTTAGACATCTCAGAGATGAGATCTAGTCTGTAATGCCTTGGATCCTTCGGATCAAAATCAGAGAGCTTTCGGACACTTTCGTGGGACCTGAATTGTGTTTTACGATCCACACGGATTTTTTTCCGTGTAAGTTGCGGAATCCTGTGGAGAGTGAACTGTTGAGTTTTGAGACTCTGGGACACTACAGGTGTGTTGTGCTATTTCTGAGGATTGCGTAGGCTATTTTTTCATATTTTTCTGAGTTTATGGAATTACAGGCTGAAAATCAGATTTGAGGAAATTTACATAATTTCCTTTTCTTTTTATTTCTTAACCCCCTCTCTCTTCCCTCACGTTCTCTCATTCTCTCCCTCTCTATTCTCTCTCCTCTTTTCTCCTCTACTCTAGCTGCAGACGGAGAAGGCCCCGGGGACGAGGTGGCGATGACGTGGAGGTGTCGTGGAGCGTGAAGATGCAAAGATTGGAGGGTGGTGTTGGCACGATCCCTCGGTAGATTCATAGCGTCACGGCATGGGTTCGTGTGATGGTTTCGGCATTTCGGCTCCGGTGGTCGGTGAAGGAGGTAGGGGGATAAATTCTTTACCTCTCGTTCTACTTTCTCCATGAATTCCATGCCGATTAGTGTGAGTTTGAGTGAGTTTTCAATTTTTGGGAAGTTATAGCATGTTTTGGGTTGTGAGCCATGTTCGCCGTTTCAGGTGACAGTTTTCAGTTTGAATGGTCTCATTCAAACCCCTGGCATGTCTGGATGCCATTCCCACTGGTTTCATTACATTTGGTCATGATTTGGGGCCGGTAGGAGTCCAGTTTCCCTTGTGAGTTGGTTTGGGTTGATTTGTGAAAAATCGTCCATTTCGTGTTGTTTTGTGGTTTGTTTGCCCCTTCCGGCTTGTGGAAGATTGGTATTGTGTTTAGGGATGTTTCCCCGTCGTTTAGAAGCGATTGGGGCGTGGAAAGACCAAGTTTTGGAGATTTCTGTGATTTTCACACTGTGACGAGAACGCGCTAGTCACGTTAGTAACGTTCTCAGTGTAATGCGCTATATCGGGTAGCCACATTCATCGAAGGTGATGAATAGTAGGGCGGAAGGAATGCAATCCTTGTGTTGGATGCGATCCTGAAGAACTCGACTTAGGTGATGGCCGCGACTTGATTAATGCACCCTAGGTCTTAACTACTTTCCAGTGTTAACGCGCTGGAGGCTATGGCCATGTCTATTAATGCGACCTAGGCTTGTGCCGCGTCAACGCATTGACACGCTGGAACTATTGGACGTGTTCTCTTGGCATCACGACCCACCGTATGGGTGCATTGACCATCATGACGCAGGCAATGACTGCATTAATGTCTTCTATTTTTGGGGTATTATTCGAGTTGTCTCGGGCTCTGGTGAACCCAGGATTCAGTACCTTGTTGGCGTTTGACTGGATGGATGCCTTGGGTGTTCCGTGAGAGTCATATCTGTGTGTCGAGGGATCCCAGAAGAGTAGTCTCATCCTGAGTAGTGTACGGTGTTTCTTCCATGTTTGTAGGTTGGGCTTTGACCCCTTGGTTAGCCTATTATACGTGAATGTCGTGGACGTCCTATAAGGGCTGTGACTGTGTTATAGGGTGTTCAAATAAATATAAAAAATTTTATTTCTTTTTTTATAAACCCCCATCCACCCCTCTCGTATCTCACTCTCGCCCTCTCGCCCTCTGACTCTCGTTCCCCCTCTCTCTCTCTCTCACTCCCACACTCCCCTCTCCCTCTCTTCTCTCTGGCGGCCGATGGGGAGGATCGAGATCGGCGTGGATCGGGGATTGGATCGAGAGGCATGGCATGGCGTGCAGTTTCATCAGTTTTGTGGCAATTCGAGCATGGAACGATGTCCATTCACGGTGGTTTCTTCGTCAGAGGTAGGGTGGCAGATCCTTCCTCCCCATGTTGTTTCCCTTTATTTTTGTGTTGCATGGTGCGAGAACGAGTGGGTTTCTTTTATGTTGGGATTTTGATCATGTTTCAGGATGAGAGATGAAATCGTCGTTTTAGATGACGATTCCTTGTAGTTTCATTGATTGGATGTTGGAGAGTGTTTTCCCCTTGATTTCTCACATTTTCCCTATGGTTTCGAGCTGTGAGGAGACCGAGATGGGTTTGTTCATGTTTTGGGGAAAATCAGGCTTAATTCGAGGTGAGCGTCAGATTCATGGTTTTAATCACTATTTGTAGACCCAATGGGTCCCATTTGATATTTTTAGGGTTGGAGAATGGTTCCCTGACCTTACTGCGCTTTGGAAGTGAGTCGGGCGTGGTTTGGAATGGAGGGGTCTCTTGAGTGTGGCGTCGCCAGAATCGATCGATCAATGGTCGACCAGTTCTGGCAGTGGGTATGGTCGACTGAACCCTTTGGGACGGTCGACCGACCCTGTGACTAGGTTGACCCCTTGTGAAGGTGGGTCGACCCCTATGAAGGGATTTTGCCCTTGGGTATTTCGATCGATTGACTAGCCCTGGCTGATTGATGTGACACGGCCTTGGACCTAACTTGCAAGCACAATTCGCAACTCAAACGGGCCGAAATCGGCGGCCAACTCACCCGGCACTCACCCCAATCCCGTGGGTAACTCGACGATGCCGAGTGGAGGATGTGAGGGCTGGTCCCTTGCTGGTAGAGGGCCAGCAAGGCCAGAGGGTCTCCCAAAGGGTATGACTAGTCCAATTCAAGAGGCCGACCCGGTGCCGAGGGCACGGGTAACACTCACTCCCCACGGTGGTCACTCGAAGTCCGGGACTTGCGAGATCGAGCACTCTCTCTCACCGGCCAGCGTAGCTACGAGCTAATATTGAATGAAAAGCACTATAATGGGAGCAAGGGAAGAGTGCTTACTCGACCGGTTTGAAGAAACCGGTCCTGATCGGAGACGTGGGCACGCGGGGAAGCATGGGGCTTACCCACGTCGTGGCGAGGACGCTTCGACCTGTTCAAAAGATTACACCACTACACCTCACACAGGAGGGGGGATCTTGGGGTGGGGGTTAATGGATTACACCCAAAACTACCTCCGCGCAGGGAGAGGCCTTCAGCCGGCCAAGCGGAGAGGGGAAAGATGAAGATGAAAACTCTACACAACAGCGGAGTCAAATCTATCCCTTCTCAAGAACAAGGTACGGACTGTGATGTAGGAATTCTTGCGGATGCTCCCGAACTCCGTTGTCAGCAAGACCAGCGCCAAAACTTCGTGGATTGGCCCAAGAGGGTACTGAAATTTTGGCGGGAGCTGGGGAAGCCGTCGCTGGTTGTGGTGGAGCAGGAAGCAGGGACTCTGTTCTCTAGCGTGGACTATCTCAGCACTGCAGTGTCTGGAAGATGAAGTCACCACGAACAATCCCGAACTCCGATTTGAGCACGGTCAGTGGCGTTGGAACCGTCGTCAAGCTGCCTTCGAAACAAGACCCACGGGGGTGCCAACTGATGTGGGAGCAGGTCGCAGCAGCCTGAACACTGATAGGGTGTTAGTTCTATCCCAGGGAGGATAGAACTGCGCACTCTGGGGAGAAAAGGGAGAAGAAATCGTTTCGGTCGCCGAATGGGGCTTCGCTTCTTGGAGGAGGAGGGAGACTCACAGACGAAGGTCTCAGTCAAACGCCGCCTCCAGATCTTCAGATGGCTGGTCGTGGCAGCTTCTGCAAGTAGCCTCAGGTTACTGGCCGGACCTCTTCTACGCAGTCGGAGTAGATCGCCTCTCCCGGACAGGCACGAGCTCAGAACGGGACGAGACGACTGCCATTGCGAAGATGACTCAGAGAAGCTTCCAGGGATAGCTCTGGCAATTCTTTAATCGCCCAGATGTCATCACAGTTACCTCTACAATCTTCAGGTTCTCTGGACTGTGAACTAGTGGACTGTAGATTAAAGATGATGGGGGGAAAATTTCTACACGTGGGACCATGAGATGAGGGAATCCATATCGAGGGGTTACACCTTCTTTGATCCATTCGATCCCATGCAGTAAAATCCATGCTGGCCCGCAAAAATCACGGCTATCAAAGCGCCTCGCTTTCCCAGGGACCTCCAAGTAGAGCTCACCACCCGCTGCAATTTCGATTGCTTCTGTTGTGCTGGCCGCGCCATGCCGCAGGGGATATGCCTGTCGAGAAATTTACTGCGATCCTGGACAACCATATCGGGCGCTACGGTGTGCCGGCGATGGTGTCGCTGCAGGGCGAGGGTGAGCCGACTTTGCATGCGGATTTCTTCCGTATGGCCAGGCTGGCCGCTGAGCGCGGCAGCCGGACTTATACTATCACCGACGGCTCGTACAAACACCCCGAACATTTCATGGGTATTTTCCTTGATACGCTGGATGAAGCGGAAGGGCGACGCATCGGGCGCTACAACATTCCGCGCGTCTTGAGCGTTATCGAGGAACTGGCACCCAAGTTGACCGTGGTGGCACATTCAGATGCGCTATCGGCCGGTGCGCGCAATGTGGCGGCATGGTGCAAGGCGCGGCGCCTGCAGCATATTCTGCAACCTTTGCAGGCCAAGGACGATTGCCGCTGCGTGAAAGACACCAAAAGCCATGAGGCTATCGATGCGATGAAGGCGCAAATGCCGCAAGGGCAGTGACCGCCTCCCTGCCGGGGCGGCAAGTTCGGCAACGGCCCGCTGGCTTGAGTCTGTGCCGCAGCGCGGGCGCTCAGGATTCGCGCTCGGCCACTTCGTACAGGCGCTGCACCAAGGCGGGAATGATCTTGCCCGCTTCCTTGCCGTATTTCCTGGCGAATTCCTTGGCCTTGTTGCGGTAGCGTCCGTCGCGCAGCAACTGGGCAATCGGCACGCCCATGTTGAAGCGCGGTTCTTCCATGTTGCACATGAGGCCGTAGCCCTGTTGCGCGGCGCGTCGCCCGGCCATGAATTGTTCCAGGTGGGTCGGCAGCAGGAGCTGGGGCACGCCATGCAGCAGGAAGGCGGCAATGGTGCCATTGGTGGCATGGTTGATCGAGAGCGAGCAGGTCGGGGCGACGTCGTCGACCTTGAGCGGGGTGTTGAAGATGCGGACGTTCTCGTCCGACAATTCATCGCAGACGGCTTGCGGGGTGCCGGGAATGAACATGGCGAATTCGCGGTCCGGGGCCTTGATCTGGGCGACGAAGTGGCGCAGTTGCATCTCGTCGATGCGGATATAGGCAAAGATGCGATACCTGGCCTTGCCGTGCCAACGGAATGCTAGGCCGCCGTCGGTCGCCACTTTCCAGCCCCAATATTTCTCCGACGGCCGGTTCGGGTAATGGTCGAGTTCCTTCATCGCACACAACAGGCGCTCATCGGATTGGAACAACTCGCTCAATTGCGACACCGGCGGCAATTCGAACCAGTCGAGCACCTGATTGATCGCCTTGCGCAGATGCTGTTCCTTTTCCAGCAGCTCTGCATCGGGCGCCGGCGCCCAATAGCGGAAGGCGGGCAGCGGGGTGGAGTTGGGCGGGAGGTCAAAGCTGTTGCCGTACAAGACGGTCTTGAACGGCTGGCCGCGTGCCGCCAGCATGGCGGTCGGCGCGGCATTGAGCACGGCAACGTCGGGCCGCACTTGCTCATAAATCTTGTGCCAGGCCTTCAATGTGTCGTAGAGCGCGTGCGGCGCATCGTAGCCGAGATGGAGCATCATGTCGGCATAGCTCAACAGGGGCCGCGGCGCCGCCGGGCGCGGCGGCAATTGCGGCGCGAGCAGGCACTTGAATTGATGCGTGGCGTTGATCTTTTCCAAATCGACCACGGCCTGCAGGGCGAATACTACATCGTGGCCGCGCTCGCGCAAGGCGGTAGCGACAGGCAGCAATGCGCCGATATGGCCGAGAGGAAATTCAGCCATTGGACTCCACCCTCCTCTCTTTGTTGGCAGCCCCCCCGGGTGGGGAATAGAGTCTTGTTGTGCCCAGCGGCACCTGAGAGCTTGATTGTAGCTGAGCCTCTCTTCATTCTTGGCCCCCTTGTTCAGAGAGTGCTGAGCCTCCTTTTATTGCGTGCTGGAGCAAGCAAAGCAGCGACTGCATCATGCCGGTTTGTTCATTTGGGAAGAGACCATTCCCTACATCTTTATCATTCCCCAGTTGACCTTGCCACGGGTTGACTTCATTCTTGGACTGATGGCTTGAACAAAACTGACAACACATTAATCGGTAAAGCATCATCTTTTCTTTTATTCTTGGGTTTATTTATGTTTTGGTCTTAATTAATTACATTTAGACAATGCACTTTTGAGCGCTAGGTCCAAACTGGGTATCCAATTTATATTCTGTCAATTCTCACAAATCACTTTCATATCCCATGTCGTATTGGAAGGATCGGCACGCCGATCAGACCGGTATTTTAGATTTTAGAATTTTAAACTAAGTGCATTTACGAAATGCACTTTTGAGCGCTGGGCCCAAATCGGGTATCCAATTTGGATTTTGCCATTTCTCACAAGTCACTTTCATCTTTCAGGTCGTGTTGGAACTATCGGCATGTCCATCAGATAGGTATTTCAAGTTTTAGACCCCCCAACCCCTAGTTATCTGCCAGTTAAATTAATTACATTTAGACAATGTACTTTTGAGCGCTGGGCCCAAACTGGGTATCCAATTTAGATTCCGTCAGTTCTCACAAGTCACTTTCATCTCCCAGGCCTTGTTGGAAGGATTGGCACGCCGATCAGACTGGTATTTCAAATTTTAGACCTCCGGACCCGACTTCTTTAATTTTAAACTAAGTGCATTTACGAAATGCACTTTTGAGAGCTGGGTCCAAACCAGGTATCCAATTTAGATTCCGCCAGTTCTCACAAGTCACTTTCATCTCCCAAGTCATGTTGGAACGATCAGCATGTCCATCAGACAAGTATTTCAAATTTTAGACCCCCCAATCCCTAGTTATCTGTCATTTAATTTAATTATATTTAGACAATGCACTTTTGACCGCTGGGCCCAAACCGGACATCCAATTTGGATTCTGTCAAATCTCATAAATCACTTTCATATCCCGGGTCGTGTTGAAAGGATCAGCACGCCGATCAGATCGGTATTTCAGATTTTATGTCCCCGGACCCGACTTCTTTAATTTTAAACTAAGTGTATTTACGAAATGCGCTTTTGAGCGCTGGGCCCAAATCGGGTATCCAATTTGGATTCCGCCAGTTCTCACAAGTCACTTTCATCTCCCAGGTCGTGTTGGAATGATCGGCATGTCCATCAGACAGGTATTTCAGATTTTAGACCCCACAACCCCTAGTTATCTCTCATTTAAATTAATTACATTTAGACAATGCACTTTTGAGCGCTGGGCCCATACCGGATATCCAATTTAGATTCCGTCAGTTCTCACAAGTCATTTTCATCTCCCAGGTCGTGTTGGAAAGATCGGCACGCCGATCAGACCGGTATTTCAGATTTTAGACCCCCGGACCCGAATTCTTTAAATTTAAACTATGTATTTTTAGAAAATACACTTTTACCGAATATCCGATTTAGATTCTGTCAGTTCAGACAAGTCACTTTCATGTCCCAGGTCGTGTTGAGATGATTGGCACGTCGATAAAACCAATATTTCAGATTTTAGACCCCCAGACCCGACTTGGGGGAAATTTAAACTAAGTGTATTTACAAAATACACTTTCGAGCGCTGGGGCTAAACCGGGTATCTAATTTAGATTCTGTCAGTTCTGACAAGTCACTTTTACCACTCAGGTCGTGTTGGAATGATCGACACGCCGATCAGATCGGTATTTCAGATTTTAGACCCCTAGACCCGAATTGGGAGAAATTTAAACTAAGTGTATTTAGAAAATATACTTTTGAGTGTCGGGCCCAAACTGGGTATCCGATTTAGATTCCGTCAATTCAGACAAGTCACTTTCATGTCCCAGGTCATGTTGGAATAGTTGGCAAGCCGATCAAATTGGTATTCTAGATTTTAGACCCCCAGACTTGACTTGGGAGAAATTTAAACTAAGTGTATTTACAAAATACACTTTTGAGCACTGGGGCCAAATCGGGTATCCGATTTGGATTCCGCTAGTTCTGACAAGTCACTTTCATCTGTCAAGTCATGTTGGAATGATCGACACGTCGATCAGACTAGTATTTCAGATTTTAGACCCCCGGACCCTACTTAGAGAAATTTAAACTAAGTGTATTTACAAAATGTACTTTTGAGCGCTGGGGCCAAATCGGATATTCGATTTGGATTCCATCAGTTCTGACAAGTCACTTTCATCTCCCAGGTCATGTTGGAACGATCGGCACGTCGATCAGATCGATATTTCAGATTTTAGACTCCCGACCCGACTTGGGAGAAATTTAAACTAAGTGTATTTACAAAATGCACTTTTGAGCGTTGGGGCCAAACCGGATATCCGATTTAGATTCCATCAATTCTGACAAGTCACTTTCATCTCCCAGGTCGTGTTGGAACAATCGGCACGCCGATCAGACCAGTATTTCAGATTTTAGACCCCCAGACCCGACTTAGAGAAATTTAAACTAAGTGTATCAGCCGCCGCCCATTATTTTCTGGTAGTGGGCTCCAGCTCTTCAGCGAGCATGGTGACCTCACTATAGTCTGGGGCTAAAACCCCATAGTGGCTGGTCATTCCAGCTATGTTGTAGGTGGAGGTTTGGAGGTTTCCATTCTTCTTTATTCTTCAAGCGAATGGTCTCCGGAGGATAGCCAGCCTCTCGCAGATCGAAGCTCTTGCCCCCAGCTTTTCCGGGGGCGAAGGAGTGTTGCAGTGGCCTTGATGGCTTGTTGGTCCTGCTCCTGGCAAAGTGTGAAGTTGGCGGCCCTCTTGGATGTCTTCTGCCGCCTGTGCCAGTCCCTGCTGGCTTGAGAGGATGGTCCATGGGCCACGTAGACAGCTTCTGGTGGCATGATTTTCTTCCTTCCGGCCTGGCAAAGCTAGGCAAGTAGGTGATGGTGCCCCCTCCTATGCTGTGAGTGTGCAGGCTGAGTGCCTTGAATAGGCCTTCTTGCAGCAAAGGCTGCAATGGTGGGACACTCCTCTCGGCTGGGCATGAACAGTAGATGCCGGGGAGGTGTGGGTCGAGGCTATCTTCTCATCTCATATAGCTTTCTTCGGTCTTCCTTGGTGGACCCTCTCAGATTTTCCCCCTTTGGAAGGGACAACATGGGTCCTCTTGGGCACCCAGACCTATTTAAACTTGGCTGGCTTCGGGGGCAACCCTCTCTTTGTCTTGGACTCAGAACGATCTATCTTGATTTGGGCGAGTACTTCAAAGGGATTGTGCACTGGCGCTGCTGCAACCACCCTATCGGGCATGATTCTGACCTGGCGACCATTCAAGAGTACTCAGACGCCTCCGATGAGTACGGACTTACCCGAGGTAGACGACCAACTCTGTAGTGTGCCAGCGTTCTTCTTGGCTGCCCTCCAGGCAGTCGATGTGCCCTTTTGGTTGGCAGAGGCATAGGAGTCAGCTTGGTGGACGTAGCATCCCACCACCTTGGTCTTGTCGACTGTCGCCATTGCAGTGGTGACAGAGTCCATCTCTTGGGTGTTCAGAAGTTCCATGAACATGACCCCCAAGAAGTTGGGGAAGCCGACGACGGGTGAGAAGTTGCCAAACTAGATCAGCACGGCCAAGTAGCCATGGGTAACATGGCTGGCCACAGCGAGCGATCTGAAAGAGACGGTCATCGTGATCTCAGGAATGCAACCCCTGCAATAGTAGATCAAATAATTAGTATTTTAAGAAGGAGATGCGGGGCCCTTAGTGCTAGCGAAGAGATGAAGGGTGATTTTAGTCTCACCGGGCGTGCCAGACTTGTGGACATACTTTTCGACACACTTTATTTGTTGTTTCTTTAGTCGGTTTATTATGTGAGTTTATTTATTTATTAAGTGCGTGGGTGTGCCAGTCACATGTGTAACAATTTATTTGGGCTTCATGGAAGCAACTGGTGCATCCCGTCCGACTGATCAGACAAAAGTGTGGTTCAAGTCGGGACCAAAATCCGTCGTGCCATTAAGGTCACGGTGTTAATTACATCTCTCCTAAGGAGAGAACACCCTTGATTGATTGCCAGGAAAAAGAGCCCTACAGCCTAAACAATTATGCTGATTAAATGAGATGATTAAATTTGCAAAACTGTGTTGAAATATCCCACATTAGGGTGTAAACGTTCGAGTCATGTGGGTCGCTCATGGACCATTTCATGTTCGGATGAAAATCCGTATTAAAGACGCCACGAAGCTACAAATGGTCTTCGGGTGAAGGTCTGTCGAGACACGGCAAGTTTGTTGTTCAATAAAAGAATGGGGTAGGAGCCCAACAAAGGAATGGGTTAGGTTTCAAGGGGGATATTAGCCTAAAGCAAGGTCGGGCTATGACCATGACGGGGATAGTCCCCAAGGTCTAAATCCGGCTTGTAGGGGGGGCATCATTGATATTCCCTTGCCTAGGGTCCGGGGGAGATGAGGGCTCCAAAACATCCGTAGAGGCGTGCATGTTTTGCATTTCCCCCTTTTTTAACTTATTGCTTTAATTCCATTAGGGTATGGGTTTTAGATCAAGAGCATTGGGGCTGCCAAATTCTTACTTCCTTTCTTTCCCTTTTTATTACGATTTCTTTTCTTTAGCCTCCTTTTTTTGAATATATATAGATGGCTCCCCTTTTTGATGTGATTCTGCTGGGCATATGTGCAATGCTCGGTTCATGGGATATAAGGTGGCTCAGGCCTACAGATCGGGACAGCAGAGGGGTTGCCCCTACAAACTGTTAATGACATCCTTTAGAGAGGATTCTAAAATTTTATCACTTGCAGTCCTTCATGTCCAGCATTATTATTATTTTTTCCGTTTCCTTATGAAAAGAATAGTTGGCCCATCTCCTTTCTTCTGGTCAACCGTTGGGTGCTGACAGCCCTGACCCTCCATGACTTTTTGGCAACAAAGGTGCACAACACATGGCCCCCCCCATAATTTACCCGAACTTATTTTTAACCAGTAGATTATATTGGATGCGATCCAACAGTCTAAGAAGTGGTAATGAGAGTTTCCAGTTAGCAACAGGGAATCCACCCTCTTATATTATATTTTATTATATACGTAGGTAGGTAGGTAGATAGAGAAAGAGAGGTAAAAAATAGTCCCCCACACCCCCTCCCAAAAAAAAACAGAAGGAAAAAAAACATACAAATCAGAAGAGGAAACAACTATCAAGCCCATATGAGAATATCACCACCCCTTGTCCATGGGCGGCCAGATCAAACTGTGACTTCTACTTCCACATAATAGACATATTTTTGACCCAAACATAATTAGGACTCCTCCTCAATATTGCAGCACAATTAGGACTCTTTCTCAACGTTCCAACACCAAAGAGTGCTCCAATACCACCGTTCACATAGAAGGGGACTCGCAGATAAGGTCATATGGCTAGGAGTCAGCTGGTATATACTCTTCCCCAAGCTACTTTCACTGTTTATCATATGAAGGCTGGTATACTCTTCTAGTGCCCCTTTCCTTCATCCCATCCAACAACAAGTGTATAAAATGTAAAATGAGAGCGCCTTCGCTGCTTCCCTTCACTCACACTGACTTATGTCCCATCTTTTACTAGTGTGGTTTTTCCACTCAATTTTCATAATCTTCTACATACATGGATGCATCTATAGCATCTGAGGGAACAAAAAAATTATCCCCCCGTTTCAATTGTATTGTTGTGCTTGACCATAAACACATTTCTTTCAATATATCAAAGGTCTTTTATCTCTTCCAATATCTTTTCCCCTCTCATTAACGGAAGTGTGCACGTCAAAAGTGCTTCAAAAGATTCACTGACAGCAGTTAGAAAGAGACATTTGGGGAACCAAGAAGGGAAACTAGCGCAGTCTACATAGAATGAGGAACCAAAAGGTTTGCATTCGAGCATAGTTTTTCTAGCTAACAAGCACATGATATTATGAAAGAATACAACATTTTTATCATGCATTAATGCATAGTAAACCGACATATCAGCCAACTAAACAAAGCAAAGTAAAAAGCCACAAGTTGCTTCATGTGTTTAATGGCTCATGGTGACACCTCTCACAAAATAAGCAAGAGTGCCTACCTTGAAACATAGACACCATGCCCTTCCTCCGGGAGAAACCCAAGAGCACGAACTGCAGAATGAGGATCCTGAATTATGCACCCACACCAATTGACCATGCATGTTGTGCCATTGCCATCCCTAACATCAGTTCCAACATTAAGCTCAATTTCTTGTCCCTGCATATTATGAAATCGAGGTTATTGAAAAATATCTTCTCACTCCTAGCTTGAACCAAATGCACAATTTAAAGGTTTACATAGAGCTCTAGCCTCCAAGAGACATGTTTTGTAAACAAAGAAAAGAGAAAATGTAAAAAAAAAATGGCAATCACCTGCCGGAAAATAGTCATATTCAGTGTGCCATCACTGTTTTCAACTTTATCCAACTCTTGACAGGCATTTTCTACATCACGGAAGCATGTAACAGGAACCTTATTAATTGCGAGGATCATGTCATTTTGTTCTAGAAGTAGTTCAGCTTTGGATCCTGCCAAACAACCCTTGACCCGCAAGACCTGCCGTCTTCTTGGATCTTTCTTAGCAAGAGCCTACAAACAAGGTTAATCGCCAACAAATAAAACACATCTGGTTAGAGAGATTTAAAACACAAGTACATACTAAACATAGCATCTAATGCTACATCAGCACCCTACGAACAAACCATATTTATAGTTTCATTTATAATCAGCACAAAATATAAACACTAGAAGGAAAGGAGATGAGCATTATGCTACAGATTTCATGCATTTCCAATTAAATTCTGCAATAAAAATGTCAAGAAATCAAAGTTGATAAAAGACCAAAGAAGCTTAGGCTATAGAGACAAGAATCAAGGTAGAATAGGAATCAAGCTTGGGGATCAGCTGGCCCTGAGCCAGTGCAGGTCGGTACAACTGACGCAACTCAAGCCGATCCCAACTCTGGGATTCATTATCCTATGTTATAGCTTTTTGTAAAACTTGAGTACATAAAACAAATTGTCAAGGGTTTTTAATGTAATGTGCATTACACTCCTATTGTCCCCTCAAGAGGCTCGCACAATGCGACGCTAGTATTTATCATACCCCATGATTTTCAGCACGTTTTCGGCTCTCTATCAAGGGGGCTAGTGTGGAGCCCTTGGACACTGTCCGTGTCCGCTCTTGCATCTTCAAGTTATAGATCAAGCTACTTCCATGAGAATAAAATAATGTTTCGGTCAAGAATGTTCAATTCAATGATTGTTTCATGATAATATAACCAAGGTATAGAATGCATTGAAATAAGATTGTGAGAATCGAAGAATGATTTAAGACGGAGTCATGCCACAGAAGAATTTCGACAGCATAATGACATATTCTTTAGCTTCTATAATTTATTAGATAGCTTTGGAGCAAGTAGGAGGTTCTTTAGATAATCAATAGACTATCTAGGAACTTAGGAAAACCAACCCAAAGGTCAAACCTCAGGTTAGCCATGAACCGAGACAGGCGGTCATTTATTGGACCGTATATGGGCTCAGGTGGTCAAGACAAGACCATTTTTGGGTAGTCGACACCATAACAAGGGAAAAGGGTCGACAGGAATCATGCGGTCAGGTGGAGGCCGCCAGTTGAGCTTTACGATCTCCCAAATGGCCGCTACTATCTAGAACTCAGAAACTTCGGCAGTGACTGTGCTTTCTAGATAATTTGGGGTTTGATAGTACAACCAGCTCGGCATCCTAGTGAGAATCCCATGTTCGCGAAGACTTATGGAGGCCTTAAAATAAGATCACCTAGTCCGGTGGAAGGAATATCCAACGGAGAGGATCACAAGTCCAAGAAAGTGTGCCTATGAGTGCATAGTGTATCTAATGACTTCATACCTGAATATGTGTCATTTACTTAAAGAAAGACTCATAGATAAGAAAGGATCATGTAAAACAATGATCAAACCATAATAAAACAAGTCCATCTATCATTTGAAGTATGAATTTAATACAAGAGTATAGTGGTTTTGGCATGAAACTAGCTTAAGCTTAAAATAATTCCTAAGGGTATGTGAAACATGAAATCTATTAAAATGAAACATTAACATAGCCAAGTTTATGAATATAGCACTTAAAATAGCGATAGAACCTGAGTATCAAGACTTACCATATGATAAATAAGGTTATTCTGCATTATGTTCTGGGTTAACAATAATATAGAAACTTAGAAAAGCTAGCGGTCTCCTACGAACCATTTATGGGCTTTTAGTAGTCTATCACAGGGCCGCTAGATAGCCCTGGCAGTCTGAGAAAGACCATTTATTCCCCTGTAGTAGATTAGTGTAGAAATCGAAGAACAGGCCTAGTCTATGGCAATTAGATGTACGAAAGAATGAGATAGCGGATAAATAAGGCCTGATACAACTGTATTAAAACATAGAGGTGCATGGGGGTGCATAAATCGAGCCAAAGTTTAATTATTTTCTTAAGGTGTAAGGGTAAGCATGCGAACATAATCTAATTACGTAGTCATGATAAAACATGAAATACTACTAGTAGAAAGCATGAAACGGAATGAAACCATAAGGCTTTTATTCCTAACTTGTTATTTTAACCATCCACGAGATAACATATCTTTGGAAGTGCTCCTATAAATCGAATTTTTGACTGGAAGTAGGTCCTAGTTTCTACACATCCTGTGTTAAATGAGCAACTTCTTGCCCCTCGTTCTCCTTGATCTCTGGATCTAAATCCATAAAATTTGTAGGGTAGGTCAAAGATATAAAGGGGAACAAAAAGTTCTAAAGACACAACATAAACTAACCTCGTTTAAGGCTTCTAATCTCTTGATCTTTACTAGACCGGTACACTCCTTCCTATGCAGCCTGTAGTAAACCCGCGACTTGCAGACGCCTTAACTCTCCAACGGCTGGATCTTCTAGCATGAAATTTGGAGGGGAGTTAGATAAAACTAAGGAGAACATAAAGTTCTAAAGAACCAACTTGAGATGATGTCTCCTTACCGTCAAACAACGTGAGCCAAACTAAGGGTTCGAGCAGGTCAGATCTAGACTCTATTTATAGGGTTCATCTAGCGTTTAAGAGATTAGATCAAACTTAGAGTCCTAAATTGGGGTGAATTGATCCCTAGAGAGTTCTAGAGAGTCTTCTATGTCAGGTAGCTTCGATCCAAGGTGATTTAGTTACCAAAGATCCAAGCTTTTCACGTTTTTTCTAACTCACAGAATCAAGGTAGCCTAGTAGTCGTCTCTGGACCGCCTAAGGGTCGTAGCGATCGCATGATTGACCGTTTGCAGGCTTTTAATCCAAAATTCTTGCATTTATCATCTATTTAGCCTATTTATTCCCTTTTTAAATTTCAAGAATTGGAACCAAATGTATATGTTTTGCAATTTGCAGTGTATGTATGGCACATTAGATTTAATAATGAATGTTTTCTTTTATGTTACTTGAACACAAGTCTTGTTTCCTTAACATCGTTTTTCCAAATGTTGGAATAGAATTAATTATCTTGGTTGATTTACTTGGCAATTCATGTGTTTCTACATGACAGGATACCATCTTCGGCGTCACTCTCTAGTGCTCTGGTGCATAATTATCTTTTCTTTTCTTGCAATATTAGCAACCACTGTATTTCACATTCTTTGGTTTGTTGAGGGGAAACAGTGGAATGTAACAACCACCTGGTGGGTTAAGTTTGTTGGGCTTGTGAGGTAATTCTGGTGTTAATCCTTTTCATCTCTTACTTTGATCATTTCTTTTTCTTTCCCCAAATCTCCAATGACATAGTTTAACTAATTTTTGTTCTTTCTTCCTCAATCTTTAACTTAAGCGTATTGATCAGTTTGATACTTCTCACCTTGTCTGTATCTGTAGCATACAAGTGGAATTGAATACTTGCATTCATAAAAAATGAAATCATTAATCATGCACAAATGCACAATGTCATCCTGCATAGTAACCTTAGCTCTCGGAAAGCTACAATTTATTAGTCTTGCTGAATGAGTAAAAGTTCTACTGAAGACACCTACTGTGGACATCCTCTTGTTGTATGTTTGGGCTTTACATCTTGTCACAACAGATATGCCTTTGTTTAGATCATCCAAAATGTTTTCACTTCATTGTTTATGTGAAGAAACCATGTCTTTTGGTTCTGGGTTAGTTCGGGCTCCATTTTTAGTCGGATGCAGCTGGTAGCCATGAGTGTCTCTCCCTCTCTGTAGTAGCCGCTGTAGACCCCAAGAAAAACCCTACCAAGTCCGGAGGTACACAGGAGGACAGAATCTGTCCTGCCAGATGAAAGGAGAGGAAGGATAGAGCGGCTTCTTATAAGCCAGCGATGGAGCCTCCACTAGCAGCAACTTCAAGATCCAGATGTTGTGGCCTCTCCAGGGCCACCAGGAGACACTCCCTGCAGCAGCAACAGGACTGGTCCTGAAGAGAAGAGGAGGGAACCCCCACGAACAGATTGGGGAAGACTCTGAAGCAGGAAAACCTTGATCCCCGGGTTTCTCTGAAGAAACCCGAAGTCACAGAAGTGGTCTCTGCTGGAGTAGTCAGCGCTCCCAACTTGGTGCAGCTCCTGGTCGGGAAAGAGGTATTCAGACCCTTCTTTGTCCTCCACCATGGTGCTGTGATACCATGTAGATTCAGGTCGCGCTGGACAGAGAGGAAGAAGAGAGGATGAGAACCCAACTTGGAGGAGACTGCGGTCTGGGAAAAATCTGACTTAGTCCAGCCACCAGCCACCAGCTTCATCTCCTTATATATGGTTAGGCAATCAAAATAATAATTACATGACATAAATGTCCCTGGTTAAGTAACACACTAGGGTGCACACTAACAGGGAACAAAGAACTAAATAAAACAAAGGAAAAAGACCAAAATACCCTCAGCTCTATGTACATCTTAGAAGCACTAAATAGGAATTCAACTGTTCTAGACTTGTTGTCATTTCTTGCTGTTCAATTAACAATAGGGTCGTGATATGCACAACATGTAATGAGACTCTATGGTGATACGCCATAATACATAAGTATTTGCTATGGCATGTAATATGTAATGACTGCTCTCTCTCTTTTTTTTAAAGTGGTTGGTACCACTGTTGTATTAAATGAAACAAGGGGATTTACAAGTATAAGCATAGAACTCCCAAAAAATCTTTATACAAAAGGTCACATCCAGACGGTGTGGAAAACTCTAGCCCCCCAACAAGACAAAAAGAGAAGAGTTAAGGGAGTTCAATTACAAAGAGCTCAATCCATTCCCTCACTCTATCACACACAAAAGAGACCACTGAATCCACCTCCCTGGACTCCCTCCTAAAGATCCGATTGTTGCGCTCCCCCCACAACGGCCATAGGGTGACGTGGAGAATCAACCACCACACAGTCTTGTCACCTCTAAGTGCTCAACTCCTAACCCCCAATGCTCCGTCAAATAGTACACCTGGCTGTGTTGACCGACGCCACTATGAGTCCTCCTAGCAAGTTCTCCCCACACCTCCTGAGAGTAGGAGCAGCCTACAAACAGATGGTCTAGGATCTCAATGTCCACTCCACACAAACACTAAGCCGGCTGGACCCCCGAGAGAAACTGACTCAGCCTATCCCGAGTAGGTAGCCTCCCATGAGAGATCCTCCAAGTAAGTAACTTCACTTTCATACATATATATTATCATCTTCCTCTCTCTTTATCTCCCTCTCTCTCTCTCTTCGTATCTTCTCTCCCCAACCACCATAACCTACATAATCCACCTCCTCACACCTCCTTCACTCTCTTCTCATCCCTCTCCCTTTCTCTAACCCCACGTCAGTGACGTGCTAATCACCCCTCTTATCTCTTTCTTTCTCTTTCTCTTTCAACCCACAACCCACGGTTGATCACTCACACCATGTCCCCATCTCTCTCTTTCAACTCTCTCTTACTAACCGAACACACTCTCCCCCACCTTATCTCTTTCTCGTGCGCACTCCCTCACACATCCCCATCTCCCTCCTGTACACTCCATATCATCATCACAACTCTCTTTCCCCACTCTCATCTCTCATTCCCTTGTTCTCTCAACTCACACATAACCTTCC